>OY747714.1:39288040-39360540 GCA_963556495.2 Valencia hispanica | reverse complement strand
TCATTAATGGTTTCATTCAAATCCTTAAAAAACGATATTTTAGTTTTGACTATCGATACAATATCGGTAAATAAAATATCGTGATATATCGGTGTATCGATATTTTCTCACATCCCTATTATGTAAGTTTTATTTAGAACACATTTCCCTGTAAGATTTGAAAGGAAATCACTTTATCGTTGCCACGATAGGTGTAAATGGTCTGGACCAGAGTCAAATCATCAGCGGGAGCTCAAAGGTGAGAAGGGAAGTGGGAAAAAAACAACAAAAAACAGTACTTTGGTCAAAATGCACATTATTTTAACAGCAACTGATTCTCATCCTCTGAGACAGAACTTCAACAAAACCAGGTATACGTGTGAAACTCCAAAAATTAGATTATTGTGCATAAGTCCATTTATTTCAGTAATTCAACTTAAAAGGTGAAACTAATATATGATACAGACTCACTACATGCAAAGCGACATATTTCAAGTCTTTATTTGTTATAATTTTTATGATTACGGCTTACAGCTTAAAAAAACAAAACAAATTCAAAATCTCAGAAAATTAGAACATTGTGAAAAAGGTTCAATATTTTAGGCTCAAAGTGTCACACTCTAATCAGCTAATTATTCCAGAACACCTACAAAGGGTTCCTGAGGCTTTAAATGGTCTCTCAGTCTGGTTCAGTAGGAATCACAATCATGGGGAAGACTGCTGACCTGACAATTGTGCATAAAACCATCATTGACACCATCCATTAGGAGGGAAAGCCTCAAAAGGTCCCAATAGCCTCCGTATACGGGGCAGCCGCTCTACCCTTACACCACGCCCCACTACCTACTTTTAGAAGCAAGATGAAGCTGCTTTTTATCATACCTGGTCATACCAAGATCAAAAAACAATAAAAGACTTTAAATTCAGGGACGAAAAACTGAAATTACCTGAAAGAAAATTTTAATTCAGCTTTAACATGCTGATGTTAAAAGCATAGCTTCTAGATGAGCCCATGAATTCTAGGTCTAAATTATTTATTAACTTTAATTTACAGATTCCTTTTAATTTTGGATGCTGTGCAGCTCGAATAGTTTTTGCGCTTACCGTTTTTATCTTCAAACAGTTATGATGCGTAACCATAGCAAAAATGTAGTCTTTACAACTGAGAGAAGCTGATTAGCATCTCAAAAGCTCAAATAATACCTGAACTACAAGCCGAAATCCCAGAGGAGTTGAAATGGAGGCTTGATGCAGGACCAAAGAGGAGGGAGAGAAGGAGGAAGTTCAAAGCATCTCCACCATCCATAACAAAGGGCAAGGATCATATCCCGACTCCAACCGCTGATACGGTCAGATGGGGATTTAGAGAGGAGCGGCAAAAGCAAATGACGTGGATTAGCAAAGCTTGCTAACAACTGATGGCGTCATCCAGGACATGTTGCTGTGGAATATCGTCTCGGTGCCCGGATATTAAGTTCTTAGCATGTCATGACATTCATGAGACTGTCATACAGCAATGGTCTTCAGTCAGAGGCTTCAATAGATTTGTTGCAAGACTGACTGCTACTGGAGATTCATTCCTGCTGAAATCCACAACTATTTGAAAATACCTGGATGATCTGAACTATGACAACAATTAGAGTTGAACTGATTGGGTGACTTCTTAAGTATTCGGGGGTGTTAGAATAAAGAGGGTGGGGTAATTCTGTGTAGGTCTATCACCAAAAGATCCCGCTAGAATAAGTTGTGGCTCATAAAGCCTTGTGACAAAGAGTTTATAGTTTACCAACCGTCTCCCCTCATAAGCACTCGTCTCTCATCGTCTGTTTCGTCAACAGTTGCTCTACTTTATCTCTCAAACTTCACTTCAGAGATCGGAGGTCACCATCAGCACACCCCAGACCACGCCGACACCTGTCATCCAAGCCTTTCTCTGCAAGATTAAAAAGCCAAGGAGACGTCCAGGCTGAACATGGAGCTCCTTGACGTTGGTCCGTCACACGGGTGGATTGTGTCCCGCCTGTCCTTCAACCAAGAATTCAACTCAAAAGAAGAAGGGAAAGTGCTTTTTAACTTTAACATGAAGACAACAGCAAACGTCAGCCATCCTTCAGCTCCTTTGTTTCTCTTTTGTCTGTTTTCTCCTTTAAGGGAAGAACATACCACCAGTATTTGTAGGACCATCACCGGCATCTTTGTTGGGTCTGCTTATTATTTTTGCAATTTCGTTAAACAGACACTTCGGCCCTGATTTATCGAAGGTTTGTGCTTGTTAAAACGTCCAGCAGGTGATCTACTAAGATGGCAATCCATTTAGTGCTTTTGCCCTTGATGAACATGCAATGTGGGCGTTTTTCAGAAGGTACAATATATTGGGAGGAGAACATGTAAATAAGGAAGGCATTACGCATGCAGTGAGATTTATCAAACATGGAACTGTTTGCGCTGGCTGTTTTTGACCCTATTATGCCGCCTCTGAAAGGAGTGCCTTAACTTTGACCCACCATGATTCAACATGAGCTCATTACTGACAAACGAAAAATTAAATTCACACACATTCTGACCTAATAGTACTTAACACTGCAATGGCCATAAACCTGCCCGTTATGTCGATTTTTTTCCTTTTCGTTTTTCAAAGACTCATCATAGACGGCGCCTGCATGGAGCAGAGAGGGGCGCATGTAGACCGCATGCATAAAGTTTATTAATGACAAACATACAAACATAAAAGAACATTCACAGACATTCTAGCCTAATAGTAATTAACTTTCTAACAGCCATAGACTTGACGGGTATGTCGTTTTTATATTTTCTTTCTCCCCAGAGACGCATCATGATGTGCATGGGGCAGAAAGGCCGGCACACACACAGCAGTAAATACAAAGTAATAATTTGAATGCTGCTCTTTGCGCCTGTTATGATTCACTATCTTAGATCACCGAAAATCAGGAACACACCTCTCGCGCAAATGTTTTTTGCAACACACGCAATTCTGCGCTCTTTATTTGGAATATTGATAAATTAGGCCCTTGGTGTGTCAACTCACAATTCAGTACTGTTTTCTAAACTAATCACTTATTAAATGGACAAGAAATTCTCCACATAGGTGGATATTGTTATCATATATTGCGTACTGTTCAGAGTTGGCATGGGTAAAGAAGAAGAAGAAAAAAACGCTTAACCTTCCAATATACCAACAGTTGTGACTCTACAAACAGGTTTCACAATGCAAATAATTAAAAAAAATGTTTTTGCCCAGAATGTCCTAATCAGGGTTTTTATGTCCCTGATTATAAGATATTTAAAAACAGGCATTTATAAGCCTCCTACCCAAGTAAAATCAGCATCATGGATATCCAGGAAAATATTACTAAGCTCTTATTGGTATAATATGGTCTAAATAACTCATTTGCCTATGAAGTTCTTTGCAAAGGAGTCCAGAAAGCAAGATAATTTTCCTATAAGCAGAGTATCTGAAAGAGAGCATCAACATGCTGCTTTAATATTTAAACGTCACCTGAAACAAGCATCGATTAGGTTATTTCCAGCTAGATTTTAATAGCAAACTCATGCTTTGTTTGTGTTGCTGATGTTTTCATGTGGAGCTAAAGTGCTTGGCTAACTTGTTTCCTCTCCGTTTTGATACAAATTATTGATCATTAAGTTCGTGTCACATTTCAATACAGCTCCTGTTAAACATTTGAAGAAGACCTGGGAATTTCTTTTTGAACATCATAAAATGTAATTTGCTTGTATTTCAGCTGCTCTCTACATAGCTCTGCTGTCTGGCGATATAAGAAAACAGCGAGTAGTGCAGGGGGCTTGATACCAACCGGGAGCTGAAGCATCATGAATCCGCTGCGCCTATTCCTCCTCTCTCTGGATGGGGCAGAAAGGCTGACACACACAGCAGAAAGACGCAAGGTCCTCATTTGAATGCTGCTCTTTGCGCCAGGGATCAGACACATCTTTAAGACATCTACATTTTTTGAATTTTTGTAAAGTTCTTGAAGTCTGAGACAAATTGTAACCTTTATGTGCTTGAAAAGTAATCGGAAATTTATCTGTAGGATTCAGAAATGATAAATACTACACAGTGCTGAGGTTAACTTTGTGATTTCAAGATCTAGAACACCTGGGCTCACCAAATAACGGGTGGGCCTTCCTATACTAGACACAAAGTTTTTAAACCACAGTTTTCCGGTTTGTAACAATAAAAATATTAAACTTTGAAGTCTACGTTTGGCATGTTATCCAGACCAAGTTCAAGAACCATGAGCACAGTTAAACCTGAATTAAAAGTTGTCTTGAGACCAAATAACTAGTGATAAGGCCCATTTTATTTTTGAACAGGTGTGTATTCAGTCAGTAAATCAAAATACAACATTTTGATGTGTGAAATGACCAAAACAAAGCATGCAAATGATAAAAAACTTAAAGTAAAGGTCATGCCACTGTATTTATTAAGCAGGATGTGGTTATGAAAAAATGAAGAATTAAAAAAAGCCTGAAAAACCAAAGCTAATTCCACAAGAATCTAGTCTTTTCAAGATTAGGAACCCTTAAAAACAGTCTCTCAATGTCTAAAGGGTGAAAACATTTCTTGTAAAATCCAACTCATCCAAAACAAAACAAAAATAATGTACAGGGTCTAAAATGCAGTTTCGAAGGCAGTGGAGGCAAAAATAAATAAATAAATAAATAAATAAAATAAATAAAACCCAAAAAACAAAGAATTTGAACTTTAACTTTTCTACAACGTCAACACAACTATGTTAGTTTGGGTTGATTCTGTGATCATGAGTTTGTTTTGGAGAAGAATCGAAGTGGTTTCGATCATTTTGGAGCCACTAAGTGCTAACCCTAAACGTTCCCTCCAGTGTGAAGGATCCCAGCATGCTTCATCTCATCTCCAACAGAATGTGACTGACACGCCGCAGGAAGAGACTTCACACTTAACCCCAGAGTTAGGAGGTCAACGGTCACACTGCGGGGTTATCAGGCGGCGCTCGGGCAGCTACTGATTCTCCGTCTCTGAGATCCTTCTCCAGTTTAAACAAACATGTCCAACTGTCCTCATTTCCCATTGATGCTGCATTTCAGGAAGATTTCTTTTGAACTTCCCGTTGTTGCAGATGAAAGACTCTTTTCGAGCCTTGTAGCCTGCAGCTTGAGCAGTATCGCTCCATCATGAGCTATGACTGGAATGAGGTAAGCTTGGATGTTTATCGCTCTGCAGTAGAGAACTAATTTTACATTCTCACAGAAGAGCCAAGAGTTAAATTAAAACCAAAAGAGTCTATCTTTGTACATCTGCCTGCTGCCTCGGTTCCACCGCTGCCAGTGACCACAACACAGCGCGGCCTCCACTACGATACTCCTTCAGTGCACAAGCTGAGATTAATCCAGCGACACTCGACAGCTCGTCATGTGTGAGGTGATCTGCGCACACACAACTTCGACTAAACGAATGAAAATCAACCTTTGCTTGCTTTCTCTTTCTTCCCCTCTTTCTTGGATGTAATGGTACACAAATACCTCGGTTCGGTACGTTTTTTGGGATTTGGTGCCTTTTTTAGTAAAAATGTAATCAAGAAAAATAAATAGATATCTGCATATCAATCAATCAACTTTATTTATTAAGCACTTTTCATACAATGAAATGCAGTTCCAAGTGCTATACAAAGTTAGAAATTAACCCTACATATATCCCCCCTTCCCACCCCCACCCCCTATAGACACACACAAGTTCAACGCTGAAGTTTCGTTAAGAAATCATTTTTTCCTGAATTCCTTCCTTTCAATTCCTGAAATTAACTTAGTTTTATTATGTTCTATAACTTAAAAACCTCTAGTGTATAGAACTTAGTGGAGAGTTTATTGGATAAAAAAATAAATAAAGAATAAAAAAAGTACAAGCAGACATAGCCAGAGAAGACCATCAGGGCTGTACAGAAAAAGCTGAATACAAATATGTGTACCATTACACCCATATCTATAACTAGTGCTGTCATGAGATTAAAAAACTTTGACATTGATTAATTATGATCTGCAGTTAATTAATCTAATTAATCTATTTTAATCTCCCCTAATAATTGTTGAGAAAAGCCTTCATTTTGAGGTATTTTATTTTATTATTGTGGTAGAACAAAAGTTTGATGCGTGTAATTTAAAAAAAACTGGCTATATGAAGTCATTTATTGTATTTAACAGACTTGAACAGATGCAGTCCCAGCCATTTACATTCTGCTGTTTTTGTGACTAGTCCCAAGTGGCGCCTGCAACCTTTTCCTTTGAGCATGCGTGATTCATTAGCGTTCTGAACGCAGTGGAGTAAATATCTTCTCTGAGTTCAACTGTGTTACGGGTTTAAACAACACGTAATATACGCGTTATTTTTGATACCGATGGCTCGCCATACCAGTGGACCTGGGCGGCTGGGTGTAGCTCCAGTGTGCGGTGCAGACAGGTTGCCTGCTGTGAGCTCTGAGACGGGAGAGCGCCGTGCTGCTCGATGAGAAGAGTAACAGCGTTACATGCTTCATCCAAAAGTTTCCAATAACCCCATAAAAACGTTGCTAGATTTGCTGCTAGTTTTTTTTTTTTGAGCAAGAATCGCTAGAGGTGTCTAAAAACTCGCCAAATATAGCAAAGTTGACAACTAACCATTCCTCCTCACCTCGCCCTCCCCACCACGACGGAAGCCAGTCATCTTCTGATGAGTTAACAGCCAACCGATGTCCACTTCAGGGTGTGGTTAACCCCGAACAACTCAAGCACAAGAAGCCCAGTGCATAAAATGGGTTTTATTTAAAGGAAACTCGCAATGCAGAAACTGTAAGATTAAAGATTAAAAATTAGATTAATGCAATTAAAAAACATAATGCCCTAAACATGGCTGTAATTAATTGATTGCAATTAACACGATAATTTGACACCCGTATCTATAACTTTTATTAATTTTCTTCGGGCTACCATCTTTTCCAGGTTGTCTCTGGAAGAAGTGGCGACACTGCATTTCGGTCGAACCTTCTGGCTAAATAAAACCTTTCGTATTACCAAGAAAACCTGGAAAGAAAGGGCCACATGAGAGGACCCAGGAGATCCCTCCTTCCGGTGAAATCGTATAGATCACTGGTGTTTAAAGCGTGGCCCAGGGGGGACATTTGAAATACAAATTTCACCGAGCGGCAGCTGCAGTTGAGTTGATGAACGAGCACATCAGAGAGGCGTTCACTGCTCACTGGTCTGGACGGTTTGGAAGAAGTCACCAAACACCCGAGTGAGAGCCCGTCTTGGGCTGATGAAGCTGCACTCGCGGTTTTACCTGTCAGGTGCGTCCCTCCACTTCTGATGCCACCACCCATCCCATTTTTAGTTACCGTTGTAGACGTACCAGGCCGTTCACTAGTCAGTACGTGTACCAAATTAAGTCCAAATCCGACTGCTTGTTTTTGGATTCGCAAGTGATTTTACAGCTGATTGCAGTGATATTTTACTTTACTCTCACTTCAGATGTTATTGTCTTTATACATTAATGACGGAGGTTTAAAAGCATCATCTCCGGCTCTGTCCCTTCGTCATCAGCAGTGAAGGATAAATTCTGGTACCTGCTTACAAAGTGACGGGCTAAAGAAAAAAAAACAAAAAACAGAGTGGCGATGGTTCAACTAGGGGTCTCCCTTGTCAGTTAGACACTGCACAGACGGGGAGCGACGGAGACGGCGTTGAGAGGGATGAGCGAAGCCTCAAAAAGAATGATTGTGGAAATATTAGAGAAAGCGCAGGAGAAAAGGAGGTCAGGCGGAGGGTAACTAGACGTTACGGAGGAGGAAGAAGGAGCGAGACGATAAACGAGCGCGGCCCGCTGGGAGCTGCACGGTGCGCTGATAAAGCAAATAAAGACGGAATAGACCAAAACAAACAAGGCTGGAAAAACAGCAGCTTTTAGCTCCACTTTGATTCAGGCCACATTTTTTAAGAAAGGCCACTTTCTGAAAGTCAGTTTGGCTCCAAACGTTCGGCTGGGAGTTCAGCTCGGGTTTAACTTTCAGTCACTTGATTGGATTAAGTCGGTTGAACTCTTAAAGCTTGAAATGAAAAGTAGATTAAAATATTTTTTCTTCTCTTCTATTCACAAATTATCCAGCTTGAGAAATCATCTCAGAAGGGAACAAAAGATCATTAAGTTAAAAATATTCAAAGGTAATTTAGGGAAACTATCTGAATTTTTAAAATACTGAAAATACTGTTTTCTATTGTTTATTCCTGGAATAAAAATATTCTATGTATTTAGGCAAGGAAATTTTATTTGTATAGCACACTTTCAACAACAAGGTAATTCAAGGTGCTTTAAGTATAAATGAGACTATACATCTTGTTGAAGAAAAGAAATTGAGCACAAAGAAAAAAGAAATGGCCTGATTTTGATAGTAAGATTCAAATGCTCAATCATTATGTGGTTTTTATACAACATTATATTGAGGTTAAATACATTTTTGTTAACATATTTTATTGTTCCAGAGATGAGATTGAATCTTAAAGGTTAGAGAATAGATGAAAAAGGTAATACAAATTAAAAAGTAGAATGTTATAACAGAAATTATTATTCCTTTTTGGGCCAGTAACACTGATCCGGAGTTTGTCCGTAGTAAATACGGTACTTTAACCTTTAACTGTCTTCATGACACAACCGGGCCTCAGTCCGTATCATGAAGCTTCTGAACTGAACAGAGTTGATTCAACTCTCTGCCGCCTCAATATCTTACTCCTAGTTTTCCTTAAGAAAATTTTCCCCGTCATTGGGTCTTATCTGATTAACTCATCCCTGCTGTCAGGTGTCTTCCCCCAGGCATTAAAAACAGCAGTTATTAAACCACTGCTAAAGAACAACAACTTGGACAACATGTTAATGCAAAACTATGGGCCAATCTCTAATCTTTCATTCATCAGCAAGATTATTGAAAAAGCTGTGTTTCAGCAGTTAAATACGTAGCTTCCTAACAATGGTTTGATGTTTTTAATAAGCTTTATCAAAAAGGAAAGTTTTAAGCCTGGCCTTAAAAGTAAACAGAGTGTCTGCCTCATGAACTAAAGCTGGGAGCTGGTTCCACAGGAGAGGAGCCTGATGACTAAAAGATCTGCCTCCCATTCTACTTTTAGAAATCCTAGGAACTACAAGTAAACCTGCAGTCTGAGAGCGAAGTGCTCTGTTAGAAACATATGGAACAATTAGATCTCTAATGTATGATGGAGCTGATGATTATGGGCTTTGTATGTAAGAAGAAGGATCTTAAATTCTATTCTGGATTTAACAGGGAGCCAATGAAGGGAAGTTAAAACAGGAGAAATGTGATCTCTCTTTTTAATATTCATCAGAACTCTTGCTGCCGCATTTTGGATCAACTGAAGGCTTTTAATGGCATTTTGTGGACTTCCTGATAGTAAAGAATTACAGTAGTCCAGCCTTGAGGAAACAAATGCATGGACTAGTTTCTCAGCATCACTCCTGGACAGGATGTTTCTAATTTTAGCAATATTTTGGAGGTGAAAGAAAGAAATCCTAGAAACCTGTTTTAATATGGGATTTAAATGTCAAGTCTTGGTCAAAAATAACGCCGAGGTTCTTTACGTTATTACTGGGGGCCAATTTAATGCCATCCAGATGAAGTGATTGACTAATCAGTTTCTGTTTAAGAACTTCTGTTTTGTCAGAATTTCAAAGCAAAAAGTTTAGGGTCATCCATGTTTTTATTTAATATCTACATGCTCTCGCTAGCCCAGATTTGAACAACCAATAAGATTAGCTACCATAACTATGCAGATGATACTCAGCTATACATTAAGATGTCGCCAGGTGACTTTGAACCCATCCAAACGCTAAGCAAATGGATTGAGCAAATCAATGGATGGATGGATTTCCCAGCTGAACAGATACAAAACTGAAGTACATTTTTTTGGACCTAAAGAGGAGCGATCGAGAGTCACACAGCTTCAGTTAATACAGCTAGAAACTAATGATCAGACCCGAAATCTGGTTATAGTAATGGACTGGGGGCCCATTCAGGAACCAATGGAGTACCTGTATGGGGGTATGCACTCGGAAATGGCCCAATCAAATAGCTCACCGGGAGTTGTGGTTAAGTCGAGCTGATTGGCTGTAATTCAGAGGCAGATGAGCAGACGTTGCCAAACAACCGGCTTTGTGAAAATAAAGAGTTGCTAGAGAAGCAGTTTATAACAAAAGCAAACAGAAACGCAGCACCGAGCCCTGCCTCTTCCATGTCGATCTCTTGTTATTTCTGCTGTTCTGGGCGCCTTTTTGCCCTGATGAGTGACGTAGCTCGCTGCTGAAACGGTCGTGATAATGCAGATGTCTTTAGCTGATTACTTAAAGGGTTGATTGTGTATGGAGACACGGCGGCTGAGAGGAACGGCATTATCTCCAAATTGCCCTGAAGTTTGATAGTGGAAACGCACCTATAAAGGCAATAACAAGGTCAACCTTCTATCAGCTGAAGAACATTTTCAGGATTAAAGGACTGATGTCGCAACAAGATCTAGAGAAGCTCATCCATGAGTTAATCTTTAGTCAAATTGATTACTGCAACAGTGTCTTGGACGCCTATTCTAGGATTTAAAGGTCTAAAATGTTTTGGAAAATAAAATGGTTTAAATAATGTGTGGTGTTTCTGGTCCAATACTTTATTTAAGGAGAACCAAAGTGTCCAAACTACAGATATTTCTAAATAACCACAGATTCCTAGTTGTGTTAAACCTTTTTAACTTAATTGCTCTGACGGCAGATCTGGGTAGATCTACAGTAGCCATGCGCTCCTGTCTTTCCTGTTTTGAGGAGGGTCTCGGAGAAAAGGGCTGATAGGAAACAGAAAACGATGGATTATTAAATCAAACTAACTTTAAAACAAAGTCAAAATTTTAAACATTTCTTCAGCTACATTTATTTTATAGGAACTGGTCGGGTCGCCAGTAAGTGTAGCACCAATTATATTGTAAAAAAAAGCTATTATTTATTATTATAATGTTGCTAGCTTGATTTGTGGAGGGTTTTGTGCACATCTAAATACTCCAAGGTGTATTTAAAGGAGAACATCTTCACAAAGGTGCAAAAATTCAAAGCTGCCACAGTAAATTCACAGGTGTGAAACGTTAGGGACACTTCAAACGTTTCTGTGGCTCCAGGTGTCTTCAGACATCGGCTGTGAAGGATCTGATTTGCTCATCAGCACCAGAGCAGCTCCGACACCCCTCAGCCTCCTCTACTACCAAAGCCCAAACAGGACGCAGATTAGAAGGTGAGCAGGCTTTGAAGGCTTTGCCTCTCTGCTTTGACCATGAGATGACCGCTGGCAGGAAGGGGCGGGGGGAAGCAAGTCGTATCTGGGAGACCGACGGAGAGGTCGGCGCTGATAACAGCGGAACAATGACCCGACCCGGTCAGAACGCGGTCACCGTAAGCGGGAGTGATCGGGTATTCTGATGAGGCATGCGTTTTTTTATCCGTGTCTTTCTTATTAATCTAGCTTATTTACATCCTTTTGTAAAAAAAAAAAAAAAAAACCCAGCTCATTCCTGAAACGGCCGACCTTAACGCCTGACCGCTGCTTGACCACCGGTCGGAAGTGGAGAGACCCAGATCGGGTCGTGCCTCTGCTGCTGCTGTGACCACGGCCTGACCCGCTGTCACGCCGATAAGGCCGGCCACAGACGGGACAGGAAGTTGAGAGCGAGGACACAAAAACACGTTGGCTCTCCCCACACAAGCCTGCAGTCATAAATCCACAGATACTGTTGCACACCATTTTGAACGGTGGATGTTGCTGTGTTTGTCCCATTGTGTCAGTTTTAGGCTGCAGAAGGAAGAGGACCACACTTAAAGCATGCAGGAGACTAGATGTTGCCGACCTTCAGTGTTTAAAACAGCAGACAAATATCAGAGAAGAGGGAAAATAAATATTTTTCATAACTATTCGTCACGGTACAACTACAAACTTCAAAGTATTTTTAAAAGATTTTTTGTGATTGACCAGGAGAAACAAGTGAAGTTTGTACAGCAGAAGGAAAACGATGCATGTATTTCAACGTTGTAGTCGTTAACGAAATCTAACAAAACAACGAAGTAAAAAAAAAACCTTTTCATTAACTGAAATGAAAATAAAAGTGAGACTTTACAACAAAACAAACTGAATTTTTGAGAAAATTAGCGTAGTCTTCGTTTCTGTGTCCCATGCATTAGTATAAAGAAGTGACATACGGTGAGGTTCAAGACCTGTGAGGCACAGACTCTTATTGAATCAGAATTATTAAACCCTCATCAGAAGCTTCTATTTCAGAATAATTGGAACATCTGTGTCGTTTTAACAACTTTTATTTATGCTTTAATCAATCCCATGTTAATTA
This sequence comes from Valencia hispanica, assembly GCA_963556495.2. Taxonomy (NCBI): domain Eukaryota; kingdom Metazoa; phylum Chordata; class Actinopteri; order Cyprinodontiformes; family Valenciidae; genus Valencia; species Valencia hispanica. The sequence goes on along the minus strand of OY747714.1, from coordinate 39,348,141 downwards.
AAAATATGATAGGTTGAAAAATAATATAATTTTTAATATTCTGTAAAAATAGTTATTTATTTTTGTGTATGAAGTGCATGCATCTATCCTGGTCCACAAATCTCCATCACACTCATGTAAAAATCCTCTTTGTTTGCAATCATTTTTAAAATACTGGCCGATTCAGTGTAGATGATCTATAAGGAGGAAAGTTGTCCTAGATTTCTTCTACTCCTATTGTGTTTATTATATTTTTCCCAGTGTTTACAGTCTTTTTAATGCGTCGAAGAAGAGCGTCCGTTTCCCCATTGTGCCTAATGGGCTCAGCACTGCCCCCTGTCATTGAGACACGGTATATTCTGCCTCACTCTGCACATTTTGACAGCGCATTTTAAAGGGGCTATATCCAACTCTTTCCCCAAAATAAACGTAACAATAGCCTTTTTATTACCTTGTCAGCTCAAAGTGGGTGCACGTATAACCCTGTATCCAATTGTTCCCATTTTCTGTCAGGTCGGATTTTCCCGCGCTGTCTGCGGATGTGACGTCAAGCGCGTTAATGTTAAATGTTTCAGATCCCTCTGCCACCTCCGCTAGTCAGCACTCGCAAGGAGTTCAATGGATTGTGCGAATACACAGAAGAGATCAAGGACAACTTTGACACCAACAGTAACTCCACTTAAGACTAAAAAAGTTAAACCCCTGACAAGTGCCCGAAAAAGATCAAAGATTGAGAGCGACCGGCGAACGAGCACGCTGCGAGAGCGAGCAGAAAGGAAGAGCAGTTCTGTTTTTTGGCCACATGGGGTCAGTCGCGAGTTTAAATTTCAGAAAATTGCATATAGCCTCTTTAAACAGACAGTATTTTCCTACTTTTCTAATGAAAATTCGAAATGTTGTAAATTCAGTTCTTGTATATAATATCTTACTATACAGCCTTATATTATTCATCTGTTTTGCTCCAGTTACGCCTAAATCAACCTGAAGCAGCAGAGCAGGAGCACCAAACGGAGACTACAGTCCTCAATGCAGGTTCCCCGACTCGATTCCCGGCCCATTTCTCTGACCTTTTTTCTGAATGAAGGCCCCTAGTGACACAAAAACCTTGACCCCCCCCCCCCCCCCCCCCTCCCATGCGACACAACCTCGGCCGTTTGGGAGACGTCTTCCAGCTGCTCAGGTGAATCCAACGAGAGGTGGACCACGCACTTTTGGTTCCACAATCTCCACTGCATGCAGTGTAAGCACAAGGGACTGTGTTTATTTTTTGTGTCGGTCTACAACATACATTATTGATAAATTACATCCAAGTTTGAAGTCGCAGGGTATTTATTTAAAACGTTTGGAGTGTTGCTGCACTCCCCCATTCTGCCTCCCCAATAGATCGGCGGGCGAGCATTTAGATGTCCGTCTGCTGCTCATCGTACCCTCGCCCTCTTTCTTCTCCCATCGTCTCGCTCTTTCACCCCTCTTCACTCCTCTATTCACCCCCCCCCCCTCCCTCCTGTGACCGGTCACACGGATGAAGAGAAGTGTCAGCCTCCCGAGGAGACGGCGGGGGAGCAGGACGGACCACCCTGTACGTCCGTTTTTGACTCTCCGTATCACTTTCACCTGACTGCACTCTTTCACGCGCCATCCCTCGCTTTTCTGGCTCCGCCACATCAACTCTTTCACACATTCGGGTCTCGTTCGGGATCTGGCTGCTGCAGCTCCTCCGCTGCTGGTTTCTTTCAGGCTCCTACCGTCATCTTCTGTTGGATTCATTCATCCGTTCCCTTTTTCTGTTTCCATCATCTCTGCCTTTCTGTCCGTCTGTTTATCTGGTTTCCTGAACTTTGCTGCTGATGTGGAGGAGTGTGTGTTTGTGTGTAATATCTCTGATCCTGACCTGTCACACACACTGCAGCTATCCCAGCCTGACAATACGACTCAGATATGAAACAGTAGCAGATTTTTCCATCTCCTCTATCTCTTCCTGTCCTCTGCATCACCTCTGTCCTCCACTCTTGTCTAATCCTTTACGGTTGCTCCACTTTCTGCTGGACAGGCCTGCATCATTCAAGCACTTCTCTGCGTGTCTGTGTCGGACTATTCCCTTCATCAGTTTCTATAATTCTTTTAGGACTTATTGTGAAGTCTCACTTGATCAAATATTAGGGGCGGCAAATGTTTATTTTTAAAGCCTGTGCAATATAGTGAGCAAGCATCTTATTCTGTTACATAGTCATTCCATTCAAAACAGAGCGAGTCAAAGGAATTATTAAAAGTCAAAGATTAATTAAATTCATAATAACAAAAAGTGAATGCAGATTTATGACCTAAATTGTAAAGGAACGACCAAGCAATTTGTTCCTAAAGTGCTCAGGTCCATCGGTATGATGACTGAATATAATGAAGAAACAAATGATGTTTGAGTGACTGTATGAAACTAAATGAATGCTTTGGCATGTCAATGTACAGGAAAATGGGAGAGCTCATAAAAGATAAACGGATTTATGGACGGAAGGACGGATGGATGGATTTATTCAAATTCAAAAATACTTTATTGATCCCAGAGGGAAATTAAGTATTGTTGTAGCTCATACAATTAATTCTTTAAAGAGTTGTTGTAGATCATAATGGCTGTGGGCAGGAAGAATTTAATTTCTTATAGCAGTATGAGTTGCAGCAAAACTGAAGAAGCCTCCGACTGAAGACATGACAGTCTCATGAAGAGGATGATTTTTTGAAGAATCCTTCTTTGCATTATCATCTCCAGATGTTCCACAGTAGTGCCAAGAACAGAACCAGAACCTTCTTTATCAGGTTGTTTAGCCTTTTTAAATCCCTGGCTCTGATGCTGCTACCCCAACAGATGACGGCGGAAGAGATTACACTCTCCACAACAGACTTGTAGAAGATCTGCAGCATCTTGCTGCAAACCTTGAAGGACCTAAGCTTCCTCAAAAGGTACAGTCTGCTCTGTCCCTTCTTGTAGACGGTTTCACTGTTCAGTCTCCAGTCCAGTCTGTTGTCAAGGTGAACTCAGAGTTATTTATACTCCTCAACCACCTCCACTTCTTCTCCCATGATGGAAACAGTGTTTGACTTGTCCCTGTTTCTTCTAAAATCTAGAATCATCTCCTTTGTTTTGTTCACATTCAAGGTGAGACGATTGTTTCCACACCATGTCACAAAGCGGTCCACCAGCTCTCTGTATTCAGCTTCTTGTCCATCTCTGATACACCCGACAATTGCAGAGTCATCTGAGTATTTCTGCAGATGACAGGTCCCTGATTTGTACTGGAAGTCTGAGGTGTACAGAGTGAAAAGGAATGGTGAGAGTACGGTCCCCTGTGGTGCTCCTGTGCTGCTGACCACCTGGTTTGACACACAATTCTTCAGTCTCACAAATTGGGGTCTGTTGGTCAGGTAGTCATTGATCCAGGCTATTGTTGAGGGCTCCACCTGTGTCTTCAGGAGTTTCTGACAAAGCAAATCAAGCTGAATTGTGTTAAATGCACTGGAGAAATCAAAGAACATGATCCTCACAGTGCTGCCTGCTTTGTCCAGATGACAGTGGGTTGGTTGAAGTAGGTGGATGATGGCATCTTCAACTCCAACTCCACAGCGATAAGCAAACTGCAGTGGGTCCTGATATGTTCTTGTTTGCTTACTCAGGGGTGCCAACAGGAGTCTCTCCAGGAGCTTCATGATGTGGGATGTCAGCCCAACAGGTCTATAGTCATTGATGACTGATGGGTGAGTTCTTTTTGGTACGAGGTGCTGCAGAATCCCACAGAGCTGCTCTGCACAGGCCTTCAGGACTCTGGGGCTTACACCATCTGGACCTGCAGCCTTGTTCCTGTTCAGTTTCTCCAGCTGCCTCTTCACCTGACTTTTGGAGACAGACAAGTGGGAGGGGGAGGCAATGGGGGTAGCAGCATTTCCTGACTTGGTTGAAGTCAAACTTGTGGAGTTAGAAGAGTCCATGGCTGAGGTGAAGGATAAAACATCCGAGGTGTAACAGGAAAGCTGTTGGGCAGATGATAGTGGGATGTCTGTTTGGCTGGGAACAGGAGAGGGGGACGCTGAGCTAGTTCCTGAACTGAACCTGTTGAAGAATGTGTTCAGTTCATTGGCTCTGTCCAGACTTCCATCTATCCAATCCTTCCTGTCCTTAAAGCCTGTGGTCTTTCTCATTCCTGACCAGACATCTCGGATATTGTTCCTCTGTAGTTTGTAGTTTTATGGACAGATGGATGGCTGGATGAATGAATAAATTATGGATTGATGGCAAGTCAGATAGAAAAATTGTTAAACCCATGGATGATCGTAGGGCTGGGCGGTATGGTAAAAGTTTCATATCACGCTTTTTTTCTAAATTATATCGGTTTAACGGTATTTTTTATACGACCAGTTGTATCGTGAGACTTTGGGCAAAAACCTCCTTCCATCAGAGAAGATGAAACGTGGCTAGATCTCCCAGCATGAAAATGATCCCAAACACATCGCCTGGGCAATGAAGGAGTGGCTACATAAAAAGCATTTCAAGGTTCTGGAGTGGCCTAGCGAGTCTCCAGACCTCCATCCAATAGAGAATCTGTAGAGGGAGTTGAAAGTCTGTGTTGCTCAGCAACAGCCCCAAAACATCCCAGCTCTAGAGAAGATCTGCATGGAAGAATGGGCCAAAATACCAGCTACAGTGTGTTCAAACCTGGAGAAGACCTACAGGAAACGTTTGACCTCTGTTATTGCCAACCAAGGTCACTTTACAAAGTATTCAGGTGAACTTTTGATATTGACCAAATACTTATTTTCTGCACCATTATACAAATAAATTCTTTAAAAATCATACAATGTTATGTCCTGGATTTTTTTCTTTTACATTCTGTCTCTCACAGTTGAAGTGTCCCTATGATGAAAATTACAGACCCCTCATATTCTTAAGTGGCACAAACTTTGAGTTTGATGCATAATTAGACGAATATCTTCAAGGGCTATTTTGTATTAAGTCTTCCATAACTGTATACAGAGGGTACAAAAATATATATAATTGAGGAAAAAGGCTGGAGGATAAGGCCAAAGTCAACAGTTCAGAATTTGAACAAAAGCTCTGATGAGGAGGGGTCCAGATGAATAAATTTCCAATAATTGGTATTTATATGTGTAAACATTAAAGCATAAAGTTATTGACATTCTTTGAATGAATAGCTCAGTGAGGCCGACACAGACACAAAGGGCCACCGAGTGGAGGTTCTTGTATACAAGTCAATCAAACATCTACAGCGTGGCACAAAGACGACAACTATATATATGCAAATCAATGATAAAGAACTGCATGGATCTAACAAAAAAGAAAAAATAAATATATCAAAAAGTGACCAGAAAAACAAATCTAGTGAGACGGACACAATAAAACAGACGTATAAATGCAATGTAAACAAAACTTAGATGGATAAAAAGTGCTGAATGCTAGATGGCTGCAAAGAGACAGAAACTACAATGGAAAGACATTAAAGCCCAAACCAATAGACGCAACTACAACAAATATGTTCCTCACGGGAGAAAGGTAATAAAAAACAAAATACATGGTGACGCTTTGAACGGCCTGGAGAGAAACAACGAGCCGAAAACCACTCGTATCACCTTGGTAGCAATGAAAGAAACTCGTTCAAATGTTAATCAGCCAAGAACAATAAACTTTATAAATAAAACAGCAGGCTTGCTTGAGATGATAAAATTCTCCTCATTTCTACCTTTTCCCCCTTCCATTGCTGTCAGATATTCTATTTTGGATAAAAGCAGAACCGATTCACTATGATATTACCAGCAACAAGGGCCGCATGAGACGGCAGTATATCAGGTTGATTCCCACCCACAGGTATAAGTTTAATATTTTTTTGTTTTAAAACAAAAACAATGAACCATAAACTTTCGATCTGATTAGTCGAAGTTTTCCATATATTCCCTTTCCTCCATTCCATCTCATCTTTCATCCCTCTCTCCTCTCCCTCCCACTGCCCCTGGTTAGTCTGGGTTATGAGGAGGTGAGGTGGAGGTTTCTGCTCCCACTGGGCCTCATCTCATCCCTTAGCCTGTCTATTACCTCTGCACACACACAGGCAGAGCGATGTGTGTGTGTGTGAGACGCTGGATAATCGCTACTGGCTACGCTGTTCAGTCACACACACAGTTGTCATGCTGTGACATGTTGCTTTTGGAGCAGCTGGGGGAAGCCTCGTGAGGTAATGGCTGGTATGCACACAGAAAAACGTCAGAAGGAGGGCAGACGGCACTGAGAGCTCGAGTTACGCCGCCATCGAGCGTGTTAGGAAGGAAAATCCAATGAAGCTCCGGCTGTGAATAGAAAGGGAACAATGAAAGGCAACTATATTGAAAAGGTGATTTAAAAACAAGACAGGAGTGATATTGTTAGGAGCGTGAAAGCTTGCTTTTATTTAATTACCCCTTCTGGGAGTTCATCTGAATTCAAAGTCCAAATAAACTCAGCAAAAAAAAAAAAAAAACGTCCTCTGACTTTCAACTGTTTTCACTTTCAGTAAACTTAATGTGTGTAAATATTTGTATGAACACTAAAAGAGTCAACACCATAAGACATAAACTAAAAATGTTTCACAGACATGTGACTAACAGAAATAGAATAATGTGTCCTTGAATGAAGGGAGGCTCAAAATCAAAAGTACCAGTCAGTATCTGGTGTGGCCACCAGCTGCTTGAAGTACTGCAGTGCATCTCCTCCTCATGGACTGGACCAGATTTGTCAGTTCTTGCTGTGAGATGTTACCCCACTCTTCCACCAAGGCACTTGCAAATTCCTGGACATTTCTGGGGGGAATGGCCCTAGCCCTCACCCTGCGATCCAACAGGTCCCAGATTTGCTCAATGGGATTGAGATCCGGGCTCTTCGCTGGCCATGGCAGAACACTGACATTGCTGTCATGCAGAAACTCACACACAGAACGAGCAGTATGGCTGGTGGCATTGTCCTGCTGGAGGATCATGTCCGGATGAGCATGCATAAAGGGTACCATATGAGGGAGGAGGATGTCTTCCCTGTACCGCAATTCATCGAGATTGCCTGCAATGACAACAAGCTCAGTCCGATGGTGATGTGATATACCGCCCCAGACCATTACGGACCCCCCACCTCCAAATCGATCCCGCTCCAGGGTACAGGCCTCGGTGTAACGCTCATTCCTTCGACGATAAACACGAATCCGTCCATCACCCCTGGTGAGACAAAACCGTGACTCATCAGTAAAGAGCACTTTTTGCCACTCCTGTCTGGTCCAGCGAAGGTGGGTTTGTGTCCATAGGCGGCGTTGTTGCTGGTGATGTCTGGTAAGGACCTGCCTTACAACAGGCCTACAAGCCCTCAATCCAGCTTCTCTCAGCCTGTTGCGGACAGTCTGAGCACTGATGGAGGGATTGTGTGTTCCTGGTGTGACTCGGGCAGTTGTTGTGGCCATCCTGTACCTGTCACGCAGGTGTGATATTCGGATGTTCCGATCCTGTGCAGGTGTTGTTACACGTGGTCTTCCACTGCGAGGATGATCAGCTGTCCTTCCTGTCTCCCTGTAGCGCTGTCTTAGGCGTCTCACAGTGCGGACATGGCAATTTATTGCCCTAGCCACATCAGCAGTCCTCATGCCTCCCTGCAGCATGCCTAATGCACGTTCACGCAGATGAGCAGGGACCCTGGGCATCTTTCTTTGGGTGTTTTTCACAGTCGGTAGACCAGTCTCTTTAGTGTCCTGCTGTTTTAGAACTGTGACCTTAAATGCCTACTTTCTGTAAGCTGTTAAGGTCTTAAAGACCATTCCACAGGTGCATGTTAATTGATTATGGTTAATTGAACATGCATGGAAAACATTGTTTAAACCCTTTACAATGAAGATCTTTAAAGTTATTTGGATTTTTACAACATTATTGTTGAAATACACAGTCCTGAAAAAGGGACGTTTCTTTTTTTGCTGAGTTTAAATGCAAACTGTAAAACATGAAGGTAGACCTTGGGCAGGCTCACATCACTTTGAACTACTGAAAGCCTTGGAGTGCATTGGTGATTTTTTTTTCCAATTTTCTCGATTTATCCAAAAATGAACAGAAAATTCGATTAATCAATCAAATTGATTTATCGCCCAGACCTAGGACAGGTATATCAAAAGGTAAAAGTGAAGAAAATGAAAACAGGTTGAAGGGTAAAACCAAGGCAGACATGAGAGAGGAGCAGGCTCCTGGAAGACATACCAACCAACTTTCCTCACTCTGGAACAAATACCTTATTTAGTCTTCATTCATGTATCATTTGCAGGTTTTGTTCTCTTTGTTTTCCTTTCCCACAGAAAGTATACCCAGCCCAGTGCTTCTGTGATTAGCTTCATCCATGAAAGAGACTTTCATGGATGAAGCCCCTTGAAGCAATTGCTGCCAATAACCATACAAACTTTGTTTTTTGTTGTGGAACGTTCCCCCCTGGCTTAGTGTTTCTAAGTTTAGCTCTTTTTGTCATGAAAGTAGAATCTGACAGAATGGTGTCATAAACTTTTTTTCCTTAATTTTATTTTTGTTTCCTATAGAAAGTTTACTTTCCTCGTTTTATTTCCTATAGAAAGCATACCAGGCTTCGTGGTTTTAAGACTATTTCCATCAGTTTTCTAACTGCTGCCAATAACATTGTTAACTTTCTTTATTTGCCTTCTCATAGAAAGTACACCTGGTACAATGCTTCCGAGTTTAGCTATGTCTCATTACTGGAAAAAGTCACCAAAAGAAATAATGCTGCCAAAACCTGTATTTACTCACCTTGTTTTCTTTTTCATAGAAAGTACACCTGGTCTAGTGACTCCAAGTTTAGTTACGTCTCTTTACTTAAGGAGTCACAGAGAGAGATAATGCTCCCAATAACTATATGTACTCTCCTTGTTTTCTTTCTCATAGAAAGCACACCTGGTGCAATGCTTCACAGTTTAGCTATGTCTCTTTACTGGAAAGAGTCACCAAGTGAAATAACGCTGCCAAAATCTGTATGTACTCACCTTGTTTTATTTCTTATAGAAGTACACCTTAATTAGCTCTCTCTCTTTACTGGAAGGAATTACTGAGTGAAATAATGCTGCCAATAACTATCCAATCCGACTTCTATATTTCTCTGCACCCTTTCTTTGCCCTCATACTGGCTCATGATGGCTGTGGTAGATCTTCAAAAGTCCCCAGTTGTCCATAAAGTCCCTATGATTTCCTCAGTCCGACTGCATATAACAGAATTAATCAGACGTTTAGGTTAACACCGTAATTTATATATAATTTTTATATTTGGTGCCATGAGAGGGTGTTTGTAGCAAATGAGTGGGATATATTTAAAGTTTTTATTTCTAAAATGTATAAAAACTAAATGTAGGAGGGAAAAATACCAGCACTGGTACAAGGAGTAGGGAGGAAAGGAGCAGGGACAGAATGAAATCTTAAATCTGAGGTCAGTGGAAAAAATAGCAGTTAAAAGGAGTCCATTTGATCCGCCTCAGTACCTCGAAACATACAGTAAAGACCGAAGGAGAAGAAAAGAGACGAACAGATGGAATCTCACTGTCTGTGGTCAACCAGAGGAATGAAAACAGGATCGACCGACGACAAACACGAACGGACTGAAGGTGGAACAATGCATGCCTGGCAGATTAAGGACTGGAGAAAAGGATGAGTGAAAGTCTACTGTAGCGAGCGTTCATTTGGAGGGACGCCACGCCACACGAGGGCCAGCCAAAGGTCTGAAATAACCACAGACTTCTGGTTGTTTCTAAATTTAGGCAGATTGATAAGATCTGTGGAAAAGCAGCAGCCGGAGGACTGAGCCTAACACAAACAGCCTCCTACGCTCACCAAATTATTTAGTGATTTTAGAGAACAGGAGAACGCTGCGTTGTCCTGGAGTCTGAGGAACAAGTTTGCTTTAAATGTCAAGTGGCAGCGGAAGAGTTTGGATTAAATATCAATTAAGATCGAAAGGTTTGTCTGTCAGTCGGTTCCACAAAGTTTAAACCCAAGGTTCTAACATTTTGTACGCAATAAACAAAGCAGCCAATTCAGGAGGGCCATTTATTGTCCTCTGTGCTGATTGGCTGTACCCCCCAAGAGTGGAGATAAGAAAGACCATAGATATTAGCTTCTGCAGTAGTGATAAAATGGTTTCCATTGTGTGTATTTATGTATATTAAGTAGGAGTTGTAAGGGTACAGAAAAGTCACGCTTCAGTACGTTTTTGGTACACTTTAATGAAGAAAAATAAATACAAATGTGCTTTTTTATCCTTTATCAGTCTGAAGCAAATAACCTTTTTCTTCCCCTGAATTTCTTCCTTTCATTTCCTGAAATTAATTAGATTTTATTATGTTCTACAACTTAAGTGTAAAGTATAGAACTGACAGGAGAGTTGATTAGATTTCGTAAAATAAATAAATTAGTACAAGCAGACATAGCCAGAGTAAAAAAAACAATATAATCACTTGAAAACAGTCAGTGTAAATCTTTAGAAATGTTAAAAAATATATTTTGCCCATATTTGAGGATAAAACATGCCTAAATCACTTTGCAGTTGTTGTGATATTTTAACAGCCTAGTCTCCCAGCTGTACATGAATGCAGCATGGGCAGCTGTTGGGAAAATTCTCTCTCATCAATGGGGATTCTTCTGGCTTGCGTTTTATTCAAAAATAAGGAGTCTGGGCTGATTGGATGCTACTAATAGCCATGTGGACGTCAGCTGGTTTTTCTCTAGTATCACTGATATTTCCATTCTGCTTGACATTGTTTCAGGTGAGTCATTCAGTTCAGTGCAGAGCGTGTTATGGACCTTATTGCTATTGAAAATTGCGTTCGCTGACAAAGTTCTGGTTCGGTCCATCGTTCTTTTTCTACTGTAGCTGAATAAGAAACCATTAATGTTCCCAAATAGAGTTTAGTGATAGCAGGGAATCCTTTCTGCTTTGTTTTGGTGTCACTTTTTAAAGCTGTACTGCAGAACGTTGCCCTGCGCTCTGAGTTCAGCACATAAACATTCTGCATGTGTTCAGGTAGAAAACCGAACCGACGGGGCCGTATCAAAAATATGAATACATATACCGTTGCACCCCTACTATTAAGGTATACTTGGTGTTTGAATTATTAAAACAGGCAGTTAATAGTGTTTTTAGAGGTAGTCTCAATTATTCACAGATTTCCGCTCTTTGTGGGGGCTGAAACTAGAATTAAAATAGCATAGCGAGAAAAAAATTAGGTAACCTTTTAAAAATGTAACAATTGGACTAAAAACCCGGGGTTCGTCTCTTTTTAAGGATATTTTGATATTAAATTATTACTAAACACCCACAATAACACCTTAAAACTGCATATCTGGATCTCAAATTAGCCTGCATGGGTGCAGCGAGTCTGTGTCCTGTAGGGAAAACTTTAGTCTCGGCCCAGTCCCAGGACCCCAGAACCTCCCAGAACACCGGGACCTGAGCGCACAACAAAACGGGCCCGTCAGCTTGATTTATCGACCATTCAGCAACGTTTACACATTGTCGAGGAGAATCCTGGGCATGTATGAAAAAGTGACACGCGAACATGAAAAATTCTCCTGCAACAAAGGGGAGCGCATGCGAAGATGCGCTCCGGCAGATGTTGCATGCGCTGAGGTTAGGTATGAAGGCACGTATGGGGGTCCCAGGAATGTGCATCTTTTGATATAGCAAGAATAGGCACGGGAAAAAAAAAACAATGGAGGAGAAAGAAATAAAAGAGTCAAGGAGCTGAATAACTCTGATCAGCAAAAGAAAGACAAGAGGAGGGGTGAAGGATGTGGATGAAGGAAGATGCTGTAGGCAGAAGGAACGGAGGAGAGAGCAGGAGGCAGGGGGGGGGGGGGGGTTTCAAGTAAACATCGATGCCAGATGAATGCAATTTTTCCTTTTCTTCTTTTCCCCATCTTTGCCCCTTCCTTCTCCTCCTCCGAGCGAGAGAACAAGAGGCACTGCATCATCCCGACAGGCGGAGAAAGAGAAGAGAAGGAGAGAGAAAGAGGGATTGTGACGGAGGGATAAAGGGCTATCCGTCTCTGTCTGTCACCTCATTCATCGTCCTCTGCTCCGTCCTGCCGGCCCATCCGTCATCCGCTGTCACACAAACACATGCAAAAAAAACAACAAAAAAAACCAAACACTTTCCTCCGACTTTCACACACTCTGCAACAACAACACACACATCAAAGACGGACACACACACACACACACTTTCGACCCGCTCTCCGCCCCGTTTCACACACTGACAGCTCTCGGGCTTAAAACGAGAAAACATTTCGACTTTCTCAGGCGCCAGGAAGCCTCAGAGGCTTCGAGTCGGGCTCTCCGCCCCGGTTCACACATTCAGCGGCGACGGCCGCTCACCAGCTTTTCATGCAAGTATGCACTCCCTTCACAAAATCGAAACTTTACATAAAAATAAGACACAAACAAAAACTCCACCCAACGGCGGAGCTTGTCCGGTTCTGGCCCGGCGCTGGCTGGTTTTGGGCCCGATTCCCCCCCCCACCCACCGCTTCCCCAGTACACAAACAAAAACCGACGGGACACAAGCCGAGCTGCTTCCTGGATTGGGAAGTAACAAAAAAACAACAACTGCAAAGCACTGTTTTTAAGAAAGTAAAAATTCGTTGTTTATGGACATTTTCTCTCTTTTTTCAATAAAATTTTCACTTGTTCAATTGGCAGATTGTTTTTCAGCTTATTAACATCTTGTATTTTATTAGATTTCTTTACTCGTTTCTGGAGTAGCGTTTTTTCCAGTGTGCAAATCTGGCCTTCAGGCCACCAAGACGCCCAGGAAAGCTGGTAAAAGGGCCCAACCTGACACAAACAGCCTGGGTTCAGCAGCTTGATAAGCAGCTCAGTGGACGAGAAATCTACCAACAGGCCACGATGAGTTAGAAAGGACAAGAAGTATTTACCCTCTTACAGATTTCATGTGGTCTTTGCTTTTTTTTGGTCTCACTTGAATGTTTCAGATCATTTAAGAACTTTAATATCAGAAAAACATAAATACCCGACTAATAAACTTAGTTTCTCAAAGAAATATTTTATCAGTTAATAGAAGAAAGCAGGGCTGGGCGATATGACCACAAATCTATATTACGATATAATTTAAAGCATGTGCGGTAACGATTTTTATTGCGATGTATTCTTTTCTCTATTTAGGTCAAAACGACTGTTTGTGAACATTCGTACTTTCCGGATACATTGCAGCAGAACAACAACTTCAAAAAAAGTTCAGATTACAGAATAAAGTTTGCTTTATTGCTGTTTTTTCTTTATATGCTTTATCTGTGTTCTACTGCTATTTTTATTTTACACCCTAATCATGTAAAGCACCTTGAATTACCTTGTTGTTGAAAATGTGCTATGCAAATAAAATTACCTTGCCTAGAGTGACATTTAAAGAACATGTATTGTGCAAAACACTTTTAAAAAAACATTCTAATCTTTTTTTCCCAAAAAAATGAAACACGAATATTCTCGAACCATAAAGATGAAAAATATTTAAAAAAACATAAAAGCTAAATATGAAAACACAAAGTTCAAAATTGTCTGCTTTCCTGGTTACCCATTTATAAATTTTATATCACACACAAAAAAAGCTGCGCATAGTTTTGAAATAAAAAGGTTTCAAGATCTACAGCTTTCTTTTCCATTAGATAGAAAACAACACATTTTAGACTTGCAATATCTAGTGTAAAGACGAACACTGAACATCAGCATTTATCCTCCTTGCCTAACTAGTACAAAGTACGTAGGCACCGCTTGATGACATCATCAACATGCGCAGTCACGGTAGGCTGGCATAGTCAAAATCTCTTACTACTAGAAAAGAAGCTACTAAAACCATCCTGTTGTGAAAGATTAAACACCCCCACTTGCTGAATCATGGATTGACTGTGTTAAACAACATTTTCGGTTCAATTTCATTACCGCCCGACCTGTAGAACAAAGAAGACCCAAACAGAACCTGTCCGACAACATGAAGTAGGATGAAAGATCTCAGAAAGCTCATCTAAGGCAGTTAAAGAGCTGGTGGGAAATAAGGTAGTGGACATCTACCGGGCTGGAGAGCCATGTTTGAGAGTCATTCAGGAGGTCACAAAACAAACCAGACCAACGTCAATAAGCAGTAAAGTGTGTGTGAGGACAGGGGGGGGCACAGGGAACATAAGTCGAATGGAAATGTTACTGAATAGTAAAAGGTGTTAAGATATCCAGAGGTTCTACTGATGTTGACAGGATTGATCAAGCAGGCAAACAGCGCCTGGCTTTCAACGTCTTCGTTTAGGCTGAACTTGGACAAGACATATGTTATGTATGTATACGTTTATACTTACACAGGGACAATATACAATTTAACATTAACCATAATCGGAAAGGTGCATTGATATCAGGTTAATAGTAAAAATGCTAGTTTCCACCTGTAGTCCCCTGGACGGGTTGGCGTTACAATATTCAGGTAAAACCAAACTTGAACAAAAACAAGCATATATACACATATAACGGACTGTATTCGCCGACCTATAATTCGGTCTATATTAAAAACATTATCCATTACCAGAGTAAAAATATCCTCTATATCACAACATACACTCCATTACTCATCATAAGACTATAAAATATGCATGCAAACCTGATTTTGAAGTAACCATTTATTACTTTGACATGCAAATAATATAAAAGTTGTGCACATTAAGATCTCCGTGGGCAATGAGTTGCATTGCCTCATCGCACCCACAGAAAAAAGCTGAATTGCCAAAGGTAGTTTTGCGATTAGAAAAACTACATTCACTTCTAGGAGTAGATCTAGAAGGTCGAGTAACATTCTTTTCACACAAAGTGTAATACATTTCCTCAGAGGAAATGGCGCCCCATACCACCATGAACAATTTTAAAAAGTAAACAAACTTTACTATGAAATACAAAATTCTCAAAGCTCAATAATTGATATTTGATGAGAATAGGACAATGGTGGCACCGCCTAGATTTTTTTATCATGAATCTTTAGCGTATAGTTTTATTATGACTGGAGAGGCTCCATGGAGACCAGCTGGACGTACAGTACTTAAAACGTGACAGTGTCATGGAATTTAGAAAGTGATAGCCATCCATCCAACCATCCATCCATCTGCGTTAACAACCAATGGCGCCGCTCGCGGTGGGAACATGGTGGAGTGGCTCTGTCACATTAGCTTTGACTTGTTCTTAAAAAAAACATCTCCCCGTCACCTTTTTTGGTTCAGGCGATGGATGTTTGGACGATTATTCCCTCTGGTTTCGGGTGCTGTGGATCTTTAGCTCTCACTTCTTTAATTTCCGAAAGTTATGATGCGTAACCGTGGCAACAAGGTATAGTTTTTAACAACTCGGAGGAAGTTCAAACCATCTCTTCCATCCATCACAACAGGCAAGGATCATATCCCCGACTCAAACGTCTCTCTGCCCGGCTTTCTAACAGTACAGACAGACAGATTTAAAGAGAAGCGGCAAAAGCAAACGAAATGGATTAGCAGTGCAGGCTAACAACTGATGGTGTCATCCAGGACATGTTACTGTGGACTATCATCTCTGCTGCCTGGATATTGAGCTGTTAGCATGTCAGGAAAGTCATACAGGAACAGCCTTCAATCAGAGGCCTCTTCTGATTTGTTGTAAGACTGACTGCTACCAGAGATTCTTCCTGCCCTCAGCATCACCATCCACAACGACTTGCTGAAGATACTTGAATGATACGAGTTGCAACATTTAACTTCCTTTTGGGAAAAATAATCCATCTTAGAATTGAATTGAGTGATGGATGGGTGGATATTTCCTGCTCTTAAGGTCGTTTTTTACAGTTGTACAAGTCTGAAATCTCAAGCTCATTTTAAGGCAATAATTTTATTATATGATCTACCTAAAAAACAGGATCTTGAACTTTTTTGTAAATAGTTTTAAAGATTTAAGAAACAGCCTCATTTGGTATTTTTGACTTTTTATTTTATAACAGCGTCACAATCTGGTTTTCGATATGAAATCTAAAAACAGATTTTGTAGTTTTAAGAGCTCAATAAGGTCAAGATATTGAGACGAGATCTTAAAGAGCATACTGGATGTTAAATATTTTCTAAAATGCATATAAAACGTTGTCCAAAAATTTCTATTTGAAATGTTTATAGAGGGCATTTTGAATTTTACGATACATAATGGCAGACATTTTTTATTAAAAAGTTTCATAATCTCGATGTGTGACGTAAGAAGAGGGAGTTGTATGCTATGCGCTGCCTCGGCTCAGTGTGGCGAGTAGGCAGATATCAGGTCATGTTATCGAGAGTCAGTGTTAAAAAATGGTAAATTATTGTTTGTGGATGCTGTACAAACACCAGCCTGCTTTGGCTATGAAAAACTATCAGGACCTGTAGCAGGCGGGAAACACGATCGCGGATCGATCAGAGGCTCAGCTCTACGCAGACGGGATCTGTGCATTATAAGTCTTGTTGTCTAACATCTGCTAATTATCAACTTTGCTGAAAGAATGATATCAATGATTAGAAGCAACGTGATATGTGGGATGTTAAAGAAACTTTAAAGCTAGCTTGTATCACCCAGGCTAATAACGTTAGCTTCGCTTAGCAATGTTTTGCAGCAATTCTCCCCCTGGTCTCTCTCTGCTCTCTGGGCCGCGCAGCAGGCTCTTAGCTGTACGATTGTGGTTCATCATTTGCATAGTTGCAAACAATTAAAGTTTTTTTTGTGTGGATCTTTTCAACCGGTGGTGGAAAATGATCAAAGCATATTTAGCACTATAATTGTTCATGATTGACAGAAACGCAAACTGACCAAATGTGAATTTGTGTTTTTCAATTATTATCTATGTATTTATTCATTAATTCTTTCTTTTCTTTTTTTATAACCCACTTGTCTCAGGAAATGTTATGTTTTATGTTCTGAAAAACTCTAAAAAAAAAGTAAAAAAAAAACAAAAAAAACATAGCAGTTTTTCATCTTTAATACACTGCATTCACGCTTTGTCAAACTAAGCAGACAATCTACTCCTTATTGGGAGGAAAAAAACAGCTATTCTTAGTTTTCATAATCCTCTTAATGTCTATTGTAGGGATGTGTATTGGCAAGAATCTGGCGATACGATATATAGCAATACTATGAGTAAGAATATATATATTGTGATTTTTAAAACTGAATTTAACTGTATAAAAACTGTAGCAGCATTCTAAACACTCCAACCTGTTTCCTACTTCAACACATCCAGTTTTATCACTAGATCTAGTCGATCCATTGGAACGACGAAGGTGAAAACAGCCACCAGCTAGCGGTCATACTTTTAATTTTACGACAAAAATTACTGTCATCATTAATGGTTCCATTCCAAAAAAAAAAAAAAAAATATATATATATATATATATATATATATTAAATCGATAAATTGGTTTTAAATGTCGATACAATATTGTGACATAAAATAATTCGATATATCGGCATATCGATATTTTCTTACATCCCTAATGTCTATTGTATTTCCCCCCCATAATTTTATACATTATTTATAAGTAGAAAGTCAGATTTTTACATTAGAAAAAACAGATCTCAGAAAAGTGTGGGAAAGTTCTCAATCGGCTCTGATAGATTAGATAGATAAATAAGGACAGATGGATAAGAAAGAAGGATAGATCAGATAGATAGTTAACAATTAATAAGTACAGTCTAAATAAAAGGACAGAGCTTTGAAACACATTTAAAAGCAGTACAATACTTAAATATACATTTAGCTTAAAATGATGACAATACAATATAATGTATGGATGGACAATCTATTTAACAGAAAATGTGGTTATTTTTCTACATCCCATTTTGCAAACGTTCCCTTATTTTGTTTAATTACAATATTTTAAAATAAGAAACACTTAGTTTATATGTTTTCCTGTTTTTCAACACTTTATCTCCTTACCTTTTTAGCTGTTTCAAAAACAGCAATATTCATATTAAAACACCAACAGAAATTATATGTCGAGAGAAAACCCAAGTATTCAGAAACATATCATTAGAACATTTTGTATATCAAAAGATGAGTGAAACATGAGAACAACATGAAATGATCAGAGAAACAAACGAAGGAAGAAAATGAGGGACGGGGTGGGGGTGAGAAGAAAGACAGTGAGGAGGACAAGAAGAAGAAGAAGAAAAAAGGCTAAGGGAAAACTAAGGAGCGAGGACCACGAGGGAGACAAAGACCTACTTGTCTCAAGTCACTGAAGGCCAGAAGCAACGTGTCACCCTGGAAGCCTGCGACCGGGCCGGCTCTGGCAAAACCTGTGGGAAAATACAAACCCACCCCTCCCAACCAGTCCACCCCCGGAGAGAGGGAAGAGAGGAGGAGGAGGAGGAAGAAAAAAAAACAGGATGAGAAAGGGAATAATGAAAGACCTGGTCGGATTCGCTATGAATCGAGACAGATTGGCAGACGAATGACAGCCGGGGGGGTGGGGGTGGGGGGTAATGTCGCTGGCTGAAACACAGAACGAGTGTGTGAGAAAGAGCTGTGCGTGGATGTAAACAGCACGGCGTATTAATACCCGAGCGTGTTCGCGCCGCTCATCTACGACGCCGTTGGCGCGCTCGAGACCGGCCGAGGGACGTTCGGTTCTCCAAAAGGTCGCCGCAGTCTTGGCGTCAACGAGCAGACGGGAGTTCGCAGAGACGGAAGGGGAGAAAAAGGGGAACGCTAGTGGGATGGAGGGACGAGTCTGGGGCTAATCTCCTTCACCTCTGGACCACCTCACAGGCCACAGCGCTCATTACACGCCTGCCATCTCCACCGACCACTGAGACACAATAAAACGGCTCTGGCCCTGTCGAACTGACCCCGGGTGACTTTTACAACTTTTACACGTTTGATTTTTATATCCAAGTCCTCCAACAAGCCATTGCTGTAGGAGGACTGTGGAGGCAAAGGTGCTGAAGACCAGAGGTCAAGCCTGACGACCCAAGGGGTAAAAAAAAAAAAAAAATCTGTTTTAAACACTCAAATTCTAAAATGATAAAATATCTATTAGCATTTCCTTATAACTCATTTTAAATAACATTAAATGTGAACAAGCTGAACAGAGAACTACATATAAAAAATGAAACTAAACCATTGCACTTAAAGGAGACATCACCTGTTACTAAAGTGAATAACTATTCCCTATCATAGTCTTTCACGCCTTTAAAAGAAATTCTAGTCCCCCCCCAAATTTTTTTTTTTTAAAGGTGCTTTTCTGAGGAAGGAGGGGGGATGACGCTCCACCGCAACACTCTCCAAAAAAACAACATGGCGCATATAATGAATGAACCCGACCTCGCCACGACCTACAGAATCCAACCGTTTATGAACGAGCCCGACTCCGAACCAGAGCTGGAAAGTGAAGATGTCGAACAGATGCAGGATGTATCGGAATGGTAAAGGCAACCATTTGATCAATAACGTGATAAAACGCTTGTTGTTAGTTTCTACAAGATAGGTTTGCCTTCTTATGAAGTCGATTATTACAATAACAGCGATGTAGTCTTCTTCAGTAATGGCGGCGGCGCTCGGTTGAACGTGAGGGTGAGAGGGGCGGGGCGAACTCCAGCAGCATTGGTCTGCTATGTTCATAAATGGTCAAATCCTGCCGTTTTGATGTAAAACCGGCACAGAAATCAAAACCACGTTTTTGAGGGCGCATGCACGTGAAGATTAAACAAATGCTGCACTTTTGAATATTGGCTTACTGCCCAGTGTAAAATCATTAAGAAACCATATTATACATGTTTTCACATGGAAAAAATGAAAATTTCAGGTGATGACCCCTTTGAATATACGAACAATTCAGTGGCCTGAACGCACAGTCTCACAACTTCTTCTCGCTCCACATGAAATTGAATTGCTCGCCCACTTGTGCGTAATCAAATATTGCTGCAGAGGGTTTCGTCATGAGCTTCTGGATTTTTGCCTCAGACAGATGACTTCTCATGGGGGTTTAGATGTTGCTCTTGAGGCTGAATCCGCACTCCGCTGCCACTCTGGAGACTGGAATCAAGCGCCGCTTCAGCCAATGTTTTGAAAAGGGAACGTTTCTCCAACTGAACCGATCAGAAGTCGGAAAGACTCTCTTAACGAGCAGTTTCCTGATCTGAAAGCTATCGCTTCAGCGGCAGGAAATCCACCAGCATGGACCGCGCTCTTGGGAGCGACGCGCTCCAAAGCCTCAGTAACTCTTCAACGGGCAGTCGCGCTCCCGGTTTTGTTAGATGCGTGGAGAACGGTGTCCAGGTCTGAGACGACGTTTTAGTTACCCCTACTCTGTGTTGAAAATTTCTGCGGATTTACACTAAAGTGGTCGAGCGTGAATTATAATCTGTCAAAATGACTGACGGCCTTCAGATTTTTCCGGCACCATAAAAAAAAAAAACGATCAAATACAGAAAACATTCGGTCAACGCGACCCCTGCAGAAGACAAAATCCCAAGTCAATTTTTTAAAATGCACCTTTATTTCCCATCGAACACGGCATATTTTTAAGCATTTTGTTAGAACCATAAACTACTTTATGTTTTGCAGGACTTTTATGAGACAGTGCAGTGCATCATCTTATAGAGGAAGGAAATGGATACAGGTTTCTAAACCAAAACATGAAAGTGTGAGGTGCCTCCGTATGCAAACCCCCTTTGCCAAAGCGGTGTAGGATCACAAAGCCTTTCGGGCTGCATATCTACCAGCTTTTGCAAATCTCCAGGGTGAAATATGTTAAATACATCTCAAAATATTTTTCATTTGGCCATTTTAACACACTATTGTTTAGGGTGGTTGTCCTGCTGGAAGATGAAGCTCCACCCCAGAGAAACCAATCAAGCCTGACCATCTTCACTGTCTTTACTAGGGCCGGGCGATACGGCCTTTAAACCAATATCCCGATATGTTGAGCAGTGCACCTCGATAACGATAAATAGACGATAACTACCCCGCCGGTAATAAAAACAAAAACGTTTTCTCTAGATTGGGGCTGTGGCTTCTCCTCTTCCTCCTCGACCAGCTCTACCCCCCAAAGCTTCAATATTTGAATCGGCCTCCATTTTCTCACCGTCTTTCCTTTCTCGTTACAGACTGAGTGACAACGTCGCCAACTCCTCAGCACGGAAAGTAGCTATTGGCTGTCCCAAAAGTAGCTAGAAATCGCTAAATGACGTCATCGCGTCATTTGTGTATTGTGTATGTAATTGTGATAGATGCTGTAGGAGAGGGGAACCAGTTTATTTAAACACTTTTTGTTGAATATTTTTAACCGTTGATTGTAGTGTGGTTGGGGTGGGACCGTTTTAAGGTTTGCCGTTCGGGTATCTTTGAGTTGTTGTGTTTTTATGTAACTAATTGTGGCATAACAATCAGCCTTACAATTAGTGGACAAATGAAATAACTTCCCAAAGCCTTTCATGTCAATTATTTATTATTTTCACGTTTATTTTAAGCATTCTTATTATTTTGCACATGCTACTGTGTTAGCTTGGTGATGGCATGGGGGTATTGAGTACAATTTATTATTATTATTGTTTTTTTTAGTCCATGTATGGCTGCGATTATTCTTGTCTTAAAATCTACACCTTGCTCTCTTATTTTTGATTTGCGCTCAGGTGATAATGACTATTTGAACTGGAAGATTCTTTTTGGGACTCGGACTCGAACACTAAGGACTAAAGTGTAACTTGGACTCGAGAAATGGTGACTTGACAACAACACTGCCTTGAAGGATTTAAGTGAACTCCAGGGTATTTTCAGGGGCTTAGAGATTTGTTTTTGTGTGCCCATCCCCTGACTTACGTGTTTTTTTTTGTCTGTAATAGCAGCCAGGAATACTGAATAACCAGTAAAATGACCTTCCAGACACAGGTTTATACTACAACCATTGCACTCGGGTGATCTCCATTGCAGTCATTCTGAGACTACTAGCACCAATTAGCTGGACCTCTGTTGAATTTGGTTTCATAGCTATAGACCCCCTTTAAAGTGAGTAAAACTCTTATTTGAGGTTACATATTATTTAGAAATCATTTTTCATTATGAGATTAAAAGGTTATTTTTGTCATTCTTTTGCCACACAAGCCAAATTTTGTTGATTCTATCTGATTTGTAAAAACAATGAAAGGGTAAAACAACCAAGGGGGAGAATTTTTTTTTTATATAAGCACTAGTTATAACGTGTTTTTTCAAGGGCTGCCCTAATGGAGGAGCTCACCTCAATAAAGTGAAATATTTGCGGTCAATAAACTGGTTTCCTCTGGTTTTATCAGCTTTTCTCTCAAATTCAGTTACATTTCTGGGGGTTTTTCACGATTTTCCATCTTCTGGCCTCCATTTCTTCCCACCTGTCAGAAACCGGAGATCCTCCCATTACTTTAATCTTTAATCCCTTTGTTGAGCTTTTCTAATTTCCTTCCCTTTTGCGAGCGTACATTTAATTTCCATTCTCAGTCATCTATTTTGCTTTTTTTCTCCACTTCCTCGCATTTCATCTCATTAAAGTCACACCTCCCTCATTTAATCCCTTTTTTTTTAACTCTTTTGTCCAAAACTCACTCTTCCCAATCCACACCAACAATTCTTTTAAACCCTCAACAACCTTAAAGCTCCCAAAGGAGTCTCAGTTATCAGATCTTCACCGTTTTAAAATTTTCTTTTTTTAATAACCGACATGTTATATTTTCCCACATCTCCCCTTTTCATCCCGTCTCTCAACGTCTTCGCTCCATCCTTTGGGTTTTTTTGAATTCCCACGTTTGCTTCTCGTTTGACCCTCCACTGTAACGTCAGCTCAGCTTCCACAGAATTTGCTTCAGAGAGCTAACTCTGCAGCTCTGCACGCATGTCACTCCACATCAGGTCACAAACCCACAGTGTGACCCGCTCTGTGACTCTAAGAACCTTGATCATGTATGAACAGAGCCAACGAGGCCTCGCCCTCTTTCAACTCTCCAAATCCTTTATCTGCAAAAAAAGTCTGCGTCCTAAAAGTCTCACAAATCAGGGAGACGGGAGGAGGAGCAGCGGGGATGAATTGTAGTTAGACGATGTGCTCCTCTAACCCTTCATTTGGCTGTTTCACAGCGCCCCCTGTGCTCTTAATTCAAACAGGACACCCGACAAGGCTCTTTTTTTTTTTTTTTACTTATTTTACTTTACTTTTTCTAGCAGGAATAGATGTAACTAATCAGTTGGCGGACTTTATATGTTTGTGAGTAAAAGCGTATGAAAAACAAAACAAAAAGGAGGGGTAAAAGAAAAGGAAAATGGCGACAAAGAGGGAAGCACAACACATCTGAAAACGTCAACATTTAAAAAAAAATTTACATCAAATTTTAAAACTGGTTTGTTTCAAAAATATTTTCTCATAAGAGAAAAATGAATTTTGTTTAACTGACTAAAAATCAAACAAATATTTAATGAAAAAGTTTTTCTTTATAAATTTAAATGCAGAAAATTATTTCAATGATTCAGTAATTTACTAAACATTTTACTAAAAATGTTTCATTCAATAAATGTTGAAATAATTAAAGGGATATTCCACCCCTAAGTGAAATTTAGTCTGTTGCGATATTCCCCAGTGTTAGATAAGTGTGATAAAGCATTTTGTAACCAGCCCAGTCATTCTTCCATCCGGCAGCAGTCAGTTTGCATTAGCTTAGCATAAACAATGTAAGTCAATGGTAACAGCTAGCGTTTCGTGTGCAATAGTCATGAAAAATACTCAATAATGATCCTAAATGTTTATGGTGACCTAAATAATCATATCGATTGCAAATGAAAATAATACCTAACATGAAGGAATTACAGGAGCTGATTTAGACCTGGGACTATATTACGACGCATCACTGCTGTAAGCTAGAAGGACATGAAGCAGCGGTCATATTTTCTGTGAAAGCTAAAGGAAATGTGTGTTGGCAATTTAAATATAATATAGGGTGACTCGATTTTGATTTCCAATAAAAGAGGAAACTTGGTCCAATCGTTAAATACATCAATCACATTCGGTTTACTTAAAGAAAACGTTTGATTTTAACGTATTTAAAGTATTCCTCCTCTACATGGTTAAACAGAAAAAATAATTAAACTTTAGATCAGCTTTTACAAGTCAGAAATGACATTAAAATCTAAATAGAAATAATTAATCTTTATTATAAAATAAACCTGTAACAATAATAGCTCCCTTTTTAAGTCATACAGGACAAAAATTACACAAGAATCTGAAATTATAATATGAGAAAATAAGTATTATTTTCTATTCAAAGTAAAATAAAATAAAAAGCAGCATTCTCCTAAAAACATTTAAAGCTTATACTCCAGTTTTTTTGTTTCTTTTCCCCACTGTCAATTTAAAACAGAACTCTAACTTTGCAGTGTTTTCACAGTTTTTGTGTCATTTTGACCAATGAGATGTTTGCCACTTGTCATACACAGAAAGTACTCTGCCAGCTATGAGTGCGCTGCTCTCCGCTCCTTTCACAACTAAACAAACGTATTTTGTAAATTTCACGCTGCATGGCTGAAACGCTATATTAAGCCATGATGTTTCTGCTGGTCCGTCCCTAAAAATTTCTGGACTTTTATGTTTTTCTCATTTAATTATAATGAAAAAGAAACGATTTTTCAACTCTTTTGAATCGCTATCCATTTCGTGATGTAGTCCCAAGTCAAAATCTGCTCCTGTAATTCCTTCGTTTGAGTTATTTTCATTTCCAATCGATATGATTATTCATCAAACTCTGAGGAAGATGGAAACTGACTAAATTTCACTTAAGGGTGGAATATCCCTTTAAATAAAACTGAAATTCATTGTGCATTAAAATAACAGATTTCAATAGTTACTCAACGTTTCCTGTGCTACAAGCTAGCGTGGAATAATTTAAATCCCCAGTTTACCCCACCATCTGATTGGTTATCCCGCTGACCAATCACCTTGTTCATAGCAGTCCAGACCCCGCCCACCTGAAGGGGTGGTGGACAGATAAATATATGATGTGCTTAAAGACTGAAAAATAATCTGCCTTTAAACACAAATTAGAAAAAAAAAAAAAGTTGTTACCTAATTATATAAGTGTGTTTTTTAATAAACTATTGGAACACATTATAATTGATCCATTTATCCATATATTTTGTAGGTAAATTCAATACTTGTCATTTATAACAGGTGGAAAATATGCAAACTACTACTGTAGCTGTCCACAAGTAAGGAATTTATTTATCTATGTAATCATTTATATTTCAATTTATTTTATCCATCTCTGAAGGTGTGAATTTTTATGTCCATTAAGTCAGTGTTTCTCTAACTTTTTATCATTCCCCACTTTGGACAAAGGAGCATACACAAGCCCCCCCCAATAATCACTTAATTGAGGTACTGACTAATTAGAAAACTAATTTTTTTTTTCATGTCTGCAAAAAAATGAACAGACCTCAACACACTAAAAAACAAAAATGAAAGGTTTTGTTAAGAATTTTGTCAACAAAGATTATTTATATATTATTCAAATGTCCTCTCATGGTTTAAAAGAGCAAGGTCACAGCTTTAATTGAATTGTGTTGGCTCTCCTCAGCAACTAAGACGAACAAAATCATTAAACAGCCAATTAACTTAATTAACGACCAGTTTCAGTCAAACTTCAATTTAAATCTGATACATATTATAATACATTCATTTGAAAATGATTATTTTTATGCAACAATAAGCCTGAGAAAAAAAACAAAGACTCACTCTCACACTCCTTGAGGTCGACGTTGAGCTGGTGCAGAGCTCCGATGGAGATCTGCCGGACCTCTGGGTCGAGGAGCAGCTGCATCAGGGAGGTGGAGATGTGCTTACAGGCGGACATGCAGGCCGTCTGGGCCACTTTCCCCTGAGAGAGACGGAGAGGCAGAGGAGGGGATTTAACAAATCTGCGGTTGGAAAGTGGTTCATTTTCTGTCTGAAATGGACAAGTCCCACCTTGAACTGCATTTTAAGGCGTTTGAATCAAGGGTCCGAAAACTTTACAAACCCTAAGAGCAATTTTTACCTTCGATGTACAGCTAAGCAAAGCTATTTAGAGCCACAAAAGTGACCCTTCTATAAAACACAACAACTTTTTTTTTACAATACGTATTATAGGAAATTCGTTTTCATTTTGAAATGAAAGAAAAGCAATTTTGTTTTCTATAAAAACAAACATTTTTATAACAGGGAAGGAAAACATTTTCTTTAATGGAACAGTAACATTTTTATTGTTTTGTTCATTTATTTTTTAAAGAAAGCACAGTTTGCAATCTAAAGGCAGAAAAAAAAAACTTATTCCAAAACTTTTTGTGAAGAAATGATTTTATTACAATATGAATTTATGGCACAAAGTTTTTATCCTGAGCAATTTTTTTTAACTTTAAATTCGATAATAAAAATCAGACTTTTAGGATTGTATGGCAGCTAATTTGGGATTAGCAATCTTGTTTTGGAACCAGAGGTTATAGGCAACCCTCTTGGGGCCCAAAGTATCTGTCTAAGACCAGCTTTATAAAAATTGTTTAAATAGTGCAGACCTCCTCTTCTTCTACGTTTCAAATCCACATTTTTCTTCTCCTATTAGGCCAAGTCTGTCCTGGGGTTGTGCCGAGTCACTATTTAATCGATTAATTGGGATGTGAAACGTGACAAATCAATAGCGATTCATAAAGTGTTCAAAACTGATAATTTTTCATAACAATTAAATGAACGGAAGATAAAGCAGTGTCGCCCAAACATTTTAGGGGACGAACCGGGGAAAAACAAGATGGCGGCAGCTAGCGTTTCAACCATGCAGTGCGAACATTATTTAGCAGGCTTCAAACCTTGCTTGAATTTCAAGCTGCATGGTTTAAACGCTAGCTGCTGCTGTGATTTAAGAAAGCTTAACTCTCAAATATGGGCAAAGTACTATTTAAACATTTCTAAACATTAATGCAGACTGTTTTTAAGTGGTTATATTGTTTTCTACTCTGGCAATGTGTGCCTGTACTATTTAATTCGTATTTAAAAAAATAAATAGAGTCAGATCTGTACTTTCAACTTTTTTAAGTCATAGAACATAATAAAATACAGTTAATTTCAAAAACTGAAGGGATTCAGAAAAAAAGTTTAATACTCAAAGAAAAAAAAAAATCCACATTTGTATTTATTTTTCTTGATTAAAGTGTACCGAAACCATACTGAACCGAGACTTTAAAACAGCAAATACGTACCGAACCTTAATTTTCGTGTACCGTTATACCCCCTATTATATGTCTGTGTACATCCATCGACACCAAACTTTTACAGATGAACTGCAGCAATAAAAACCAATTAAACTTTGTATCTGAATGCAAAGAGAGAGTCCCCTCATGAACTATGGGCTCAGGTGCAGTCAGGATGATAAAGTAGCATAACAAAAACTACAGCAGCGCATGAGGAAGTACATGACAATGCATTAATAAAAAAACAAAAACATGTGTTGGTGTCTGAGCAGACAGACGCGTGTGTGTAATCTCAGCCATCAGCCGTGGCCTCCATCCCGACCTCCAAGTCTGCATTCCAGCCTGATGAGGCAAGCGGATCAAAGCAGGACGGACGCACCGAGGTCGGGCCCGAAAACCGGCAGCGAAAGTCAGGAGTCAAAACCGAGAAAATCTGCGATCAAGCATGTTTTGTTTTCTCATAATCATTAAAAGGCGATTTTCATTAGGCTTCATTTCCTTTCCCTTTAATCCATTAACGCAGATTTGACGAGATGTTATGTTGGGAGCACAAATTAACCTCCTTGCCATCATGAAACGCGGAGACGCAGGAGGGGAAGTGCGTGTTTGCACAGAAGGGCCTCGTTGCACAAATCAGTCCTGACGAGACTTTGATGTGTCTGGCTAACACAAACGCACACAGAGAAACAGGCTTCCAGGTGATTAATAAGAAACAAACATCGGGCGTCTCGTTCACGGCCCTCCGTGTTTAATTACCTTCATTAATCACAGACGGAAACCAAACACACGCTAGATGCAGCCAATCAGACCAGCCGTTTCAACCGTGCTTAAGCTTGAAGAGCCACTGGGTCACTTTGTCATTTTTCCATCTGAGCTGGATCAAGGTGTGCCATCAGCAGTCGGGCCTCCAGATCTGTTGTTTCTATGTTTCAGCATTCATTTCCTCCTTTTATGACAACAAAGTCCTAAACTAGCAACACAGAGGACTCCGTTCACGAGGGCCTTTTTAGCTCTTCTAGATCTTATGTGGAAAAAAAAAGACTCGACAAATCTGTGTTCCTGGAATAAAAGCACGTTTTTTAGCAGAGTAATGCATCTTTGACGACACAAACATTGGGAAGAAAGAACTCCATCATAAATTTAGTAAACCAGCTGTACATTGTACATCTGTGTTGGCATAAAAATCTGAAATAAAATGTATAACATGAACTAATTCAGGGGTGTCCAAAGTGTGGCCTCGGCCCCAATTCAAAGACTACATAAATTTAGTTTACCATCCAAGGCGGTTGATGCAGTTATACTTTTTTTTTTTATGTTAGGGTCCAATTTTCTCTGAGGTGAGGCCTTAAAAAAAAAGAAGCTTTTATCAGTCATGTTTTTCCCTTATAATGTAGTAGTAAATAGGACTAAAAACTGACTGACTAAAAACCCGACTTGGGCGAGCCCTTTATTAATCTTGGCCAAATTAATTAAGAACGAGCCATATCCTGTTACTGTTGCTGAAAAGACACAATAAAAACAATCTAGAAAAACACGATCAATCCCAAAAATTTAGTGCATCGTTTGCAGTTTTTTTTCCTTCCTTTTTAACCAGGCAACCCTGCAAGACCCTTTTTATGTCTCACGTCTACACGGATTTACTTTGCTGGTTTTATCAATATATTGTGTAGTAAGCCAATTGTTGAGCAGGTAAAAAAAAACAACAACACATAATTGCTATTTTATTTGAAAACTAAAATACCAATCAAAATTATGCCCCTAAGGAGAAAACTTTGGACCCTAATGATTGTTTTCACTTAAACCACTTTTTAAAAAAACAATCGAACTAGCTGCTGCTGCTGAAAAAATAATATAGTTACAGATTTAAACATTTTGATTAAGACTTCAACAGAAAACACAAAATAAACACAAAATTTAGTGAAGTTTGCAGCAGATTTTTGCTGTTTTGCTCCATATGCTTCATCACAAGTATAATCAACTATTGGTAGCAGAGCTATCGGCTGTGGTAGTCAGTCTACAGTGGGCTGCTCTAAACAAAAAGCCATTCATAGCTCGCCAGCCATAGTTTGAAGAGCTCCTTCAGTGACCGACAGACTGCTGCATCCTAGATGCACAAAGTAGCATTATAGCAGATCTTTCGTCCCAGCAGCTGTTAAGACTATAAGACCATCACTGCTCCCAACAAAGTCAATACGCGCTTACACCCGCAGTTTTTTATGCGAAAATATACTAATATTGGTCCTTGTTTTTTGTTTTTTTTTACACTCCGACACAGTTGCACATTTCTTAGGATCTGAATGCTTCTAATACACTGAAAAAAGAGAATCGGTGATCCAACTTAAATAAATTGCATTAATTGGTCATATTTAATAGAATTTAGTTTATCCAAGTAAATTTATTGTCAAGTTAAACAAATGTAAATGAATTAAGTTGGAATGAACTTAATTCAATTACTTGTGACCAATTAATGCAATTTATTTAAGTTGGAGCTGCATTCTCTTATTTCCCCCTGTGTTGTAAATTTGCTCTTACTGTATAGTTTCATATTCATAGTTTTCCTGTAATTTGCTTCTGGTACACCTGAATTTTCCTAAAGGTGCGTCAATAAAGGATATTTCTATTCTATCTAATGGGAGATACTCCTTTTAGTTTCCACACCATGACAGAGAATATACTTATGCAACATGATTAGATATCGTTTCATCTAGTAGAATTTTTTTTTTAAATTGAATTGTACAGATTATATAATCACCGTAAAGGTGGAGAGTGTTAAAAAAAAATGAAAGGAGTCTATTTATATCGCAACAAGGCTCCATAATATCGAGTAAATGTGAATTTGTGATCCAATTGCTGAATATTCTGATGACTTCAGATCTGGTTAATCCACATTACCTCGATTTTACGGCTCCTTTCTTTTCATTCATTGCAATGTCCCCATAACTCTTAAGACTAACAATATACATCACGAGTGGGCATCGAGGGAGGGGAAAGACCAACCAACAACCCAAACACATTATTGTCATGCAGAATGTGTTAATCCTACCAAATGTTGCATCTAAGCAGTCCTTAACCATTGTCATAATGCACATTGATGTGTATTGTGCACCTCTACATCACAAAAACCTGGTATTTTCACAAGTGTGTATTTTTGAGAACCCTTGTAAATGAACAAAAGGCTTTCTGAAATAATAAAAACACCGACAAGATCTCTATCCTGATGTTAGGTAAAGAAAATACAAATTTTCAATTACCCAATTTCTAGAGCTATAAAAAACAATTAAATAAAGAATGACAAAGGAACAAGTTTCAAAGAGCAGTCAATTACAACTATAAACAGCGTTGCTACTGATCTCCACCATTCCTCCTCATCATGGCTCCTAAACTGGAATTAAAAAGAAAAAAACCGAACCCAAACATTGGTAATGAACAAAAAGAAACACCTGGAATAGGTTGAATAGCAGTAACATCCCAGTATGTAATGGTTACGATTAGGTTACAGCCTCTGTTCTCTTATGCCGTGTCTACACTTGATGGGGGAACCGAACAAAGAAAAGAACTTCAGCTGAAAGTAAAACCTCTCACTAAGCAAATATACTTTAATTTTCACTTTATTCCAGGAGGTAGATCAGCTTATTGCTGCTGTGAAACTGTGTTCCCCCCTCGTAGATTCTCACTGGACAGCAGCAGGTTGGTGTTTTTCATGAACTGAGGTCCACCCCAGGAAAGCGTCTGGACCACAGTTCATTCAAGAGGCAGCTTCCCCCCCTTCAGACCCAACACACGGCCAACACGTGGCGAGGCACATACGTTTGGGGAAACACAGACGTACGACTGGCCGGATATCCTCCAATCTGACGGCGGCCTCTGAACTCCCAACACACACTCTGCTGGGTCCCAGAGGTCAATTATCACAGGGGGAGATGGAGCGTGAAACGAGCTAATTCTATTTACACGGCCTAAACCTGGACGGGCCGAAGCACAGAAACACAAAAGCCCGTCTGTCTGACCCAGAGAGGAGAGAGAGAGGAGACGACAGAGAAGACGAGAGGAAACAGGAGACAGGGAACGAAACAGGAGAGAGGAGACAGGGAACGAAACAGGAGAGAGGAGACGAGAGGAAACAGGAGAAAGGAGACGAAACAGGAGAGAGGAGAGAGGAGACAGGAGACGAAACAGGAGAAAGGAGATGAAACAGGAGAGAGGAGAAAGGAGACGAGAGGAGACAGGAGACGAAACAGGAGAGAGGAGACGAAACAGGAGAGAGGAGAGGAAACAGGAGAGAGGAGAGGAAACAGGAGACAGGAGACGAGAGAGGAGAGAGGAGCCGAGAGGAAACAGGAGAAAGGAGACAGGAGACGAAACAGGAGATAGGAGAAAGGAGACGAGAGGAGACAGGAGACAGAGACGAGAGGAAACAGGAGAAAGGAGACAGGAGACGAAACAGGAGATAGGAGAAAGGAGACGAGAGAGGAGATGAGAGGAGACAGGAGACGAAACAGGAGAGAGGAGACGAGAGGAAACAGGAGAGAGGATACGAGAGAAAACAGGAGAAAGGAGACGAGAGAAAACAGGAGAAAGGAGACGAGAGAAAACAGGAGAAAGGAGACAAAGCAGGAGAGAGGAGACGAAACAGGAGAGAGGAGATAGGAGAAAGGAGACGAAACAGGAGATAGGAGAAAGGAGACGAGAGAGGAGATGAGAGGAGACAGGAGACGAAACAGGAGAGAGGAGACGAAAGGAAACAGGGGAGAGGAGACGAGAGAAAACAGGAGAAAGGAGACGAAGCAGGAGAGAGGAGACGAAACAGGAGAGAGGAGACGAAACAGGAGAGAGGAGAAAGGAAACAGGAGACGAGAGGAGACAAGAGGAGAGAGAAAACGAGAGGAAACAGGAGAAAGGAGACAGGAGACGAAACAGGAGAGGGAAGGAGAGAGGAGACTAGAGGAGATGAGACAGGAGAGAGGAGACAGGAAACGAGAGGCGACAGGAGAGAGGAGAGAGAAGAAGAGAGGAGAGAGGAGACAGGAGAGAGGAGACGAGACGAAACAGGAGAAAGGAGACAGGAGACAAGAGAGGAAACGAGAGGAGACAGGAGACGAAAAAAGGAGAGAGGAGACAAGAGAGACGAGACGAAACAGGAAACAAGAGAGGAAATGAGAGGAGAGAGGAGACGAGGCAAGGCAAGGCGAAAAGAGGATAGGAGACAGCAGAGGAGAGAAAGTAAGGTGAGAGAAAGGAAAAGATGGATATAATAGGAAGAGAAATATAGGATAGGAAAGGAAAGGAGGAAAGAGAAAGGACAAAAGGGATAGGAAAGCAGGGAGAATAAAGGAAAGGAGGAAAGGAAAGGAAAGAAAGGATAGGAATGGACAAGAGGGATAGGAAAGGAGGGAAGAGAAAGGAAAGTAGGCATAGGAAAGGAGGGAAGAGAAAGAGCGGAAAGGAAAGAAGGAATAGTAAAGAAGGTGAAGAAAGGAAGGGAGGGAAGACAGCAAAAGTGAGAAAATTAATATAAGTGAAAATATTGAAGAAAAGATAAATTATTTGTGAAAGCATTAGCCGAAGTCACCCAGTCAATAGTTAGAAAGCATTTGAAGTGAGAGGCTCACATCTGCATTCAATCTTTCTCACATGTATAGCGAACAACTCATTTAATCGTCAAATAAAGTATTAACATAGTTACTTTAAGCTCTAGAAAAAAGACTCTAGACAATAAAAAGTCAGCACAGCATTTCTAGGATTCTTTCAAAATAAACCCCCAAACCTTCATCTCCTCCTCCCTCCAACTAAAGAGAGCTGTTCATCAAGGCTCATTAAAAGCTGCTCAGCTCCCAACGACTGAACAAACGGCCAAAAAAAGAAAAGAATTAGGGGAGGCGGAAAAGAAAAGGACAAGGACGGGAAACCAGTCTGATCGGGCTGAGAGACAGAAAACACAAAGAACCCGATGATTAAAGAGAAGGAAAAGCTAAACTCATCAAGACGGAGGCGTACAACCCTAAAACCTTTAAAACATCTGGCTAACGAGCATTTACATCTGTAATAACGTGGGCTTTTTTTATTATAATGCCATAAGAAATCGTCTAACTTGATCCCTGTAAGCATCCAATAAAGCAACGCTACAAAAATATACAGTGGCTCAATTCAATACAATTCAATTCAGTTTATTTATATAGCGCCAATTCACAACAGATGTCATCTCAAGGCACTTAACAAGAAGTCGTTTCAATACAATTATACAAACATTCCAATCAGTTAAAAAGTTTCCTATTTAAGGAATCCCAGCAGATTGCGTCAGTCATTGGCGTGAGGTTGGGCAGATTTCCAACCACAGCAATCCTTCAGCAATCCCTCATACTGAGCAAGCATGTAGCGACAGTGGAGAGGAAAAACTCCCCTTTAACAGGAAGAAACCTCCAACAGAACCAGGCTCAGTAGGAGCGGCCATCTGCCACGACCGTCTGGGGGTTTGAGAAGACAGAGCAGAAACACAGAAGGAACAGAAGATCCGATATAAGAGAACTTTCTATGTTACAGAAAGTAAAAAGTTGATAACAGGACACAGTGGATGTTCAATTACTGAGAGGATCATCCCAGTCGATGACCCCCGTCCAACAGGGCATTGCAGCCAAGCAGGATACCAGACCAGGTGTATCTTCGATGGGGAGAAAAACACTGAGAGAAAACAAAGTTAAGAGTCGAAATTACAGAATGTACTGTAATACAACTGGAGAGTAGTAGGAGAAAAGGAAGTAGCAGAGTGAAGAAAATTGGTAAGTCTGTCCTCCAGCAGTCTAAGCCTATAGCAGCATAACTACAGAGATAGCTCAGGATGACCTAAGCCACTCTAACTACAAGCTTTATCAAAAAGGAAAGTTTTAAGCCTGGCCTTAAAAGTAAACAGAGTGTCTGCCTCACGGACTAAAGCTGGGAGCTGGTTCCACAGGAGAGGAGCCTGATAACTAAAAGATCTGCCTCCCATTCTACTTTTAGAAATCCTAGGAACTACAAGTAAACCTGCAGTCTGAGAGCGAAGTGCTCTTTTAGGAACATATGGAACAATTAGATCTCTGATGTATGATGGAGCTTGATTATTAAGGGCTTTGTATGTAAGAAGAAGGATCTTAAATTCTATTCTGGATTTAACAGGGAGCCAATGAAGGGAAGCTAAAACAGGAGAAATGTGATCTCTCTTTTTAATATTCATCAGAACTCTTGCTGCCGCATTTTGGATCAACTGAAGGCTTTTAATGGCATTTTGTGGACTACCTGATAGTAAAGAATTACAGTAGTCCAGCCTTGAGGTAACAAATGCATGGACTAGTTTCTCAGCATCACTCCTGGACAGGATGTTTCTAATTTTAGCAATATTCCGGAGGTGAAAGAAAGAAATCCTAGAAACCTGTTTAATATGGGATTTAAATGTCAAGTCTTGGTCAAAAATAACGCCGAGGTTCTTTACGTTATTACTGGGGGACAATTTAATGCCATCCAGATGAAGTGATTGACTAATCAGTTTCTGTTTAAGAACTTCTGGTCCAAAGACAGCAACTTCTGTCTTGTCAGAATTTAAAAGCAAAAAGTTTAGGGTCATCCATGCTTTTATGTCTTCCAGACATGCCTGTAATCTACCTAACTGACTGGGTTCATCAGGATTTATGGATAAATATAGTTGTGTATCATCGGCATAGCTGTGGAAATTTATCCCATGCTGTCTAATGATTCTACCAATTGGAAGCATATATATGGTGAAAAGAATTGGTCCAAGGACAGAACCCTGTGGAACTCCACAAGTAACCCTTGAGAGTGAAGATGATTTATCATTTAGATGAACAAACTGGAATCTATCAGACAAATATGATTTAAACCAGCCTAGTGCTGTTCCTTTGATCCCTGCAACATGTTCAAGCCTTTCTAAGAGAATATTATGATCGACTGTGTCAAAAGCAGCACTGAGATCTAACAAAACCAGAACAGAAACCAGTCCATTATCTGAGGCCATGAGAATATCATTAGTAACCTTCACCAGTGCTGTTTCAGTGCTATGATGAGCTCTAAAACCTGACTGAAACTCTTCAAACAGCTCGTTACTGTTTAGATGTTCACAGACTTGATTAGCAACTATTTTCTCAAGGACTTTGGATAAGAAAGGAAGGTTAGATATAGGTCTGTAATTCACTAAGTCATCTTGATCAAGGGAAGGCTCCAACGAGACTTCTCCATTCTACCATTAAGAAGTTCTTCGAAGTTCATCTCCTGTTTTCTTTGTCAGGTTTAGTTCTAGACATGCCAAACAATTCAATAAAAAAATACTTTACTTATCCCAGAGGGAAATTAAATGTTGTTGTACCTCATATCATCCAATGTCCTTCAATGGTTTGTTGTAAATACTGATGGCTATGGGCAGGGATGATCTCTTGTAGCGGTCTGTATTACTGCAGTTCTGAAGGACCCTCTGACTGAAGACGCTCATCAATGGAAAAGATGTCTTGAACTTCCTCCGCCTCTCTCTCCTTGTTACTCCTGCTCTGGATCCACGATGCCTCCATTTCCAGCCTTCAGATTTGTGGCAGCAGTAGTTGAGCTTTTGTGACGTTAATCAGCTGGTTTTATATTCCCTTGTTGCTATGGTTACATATTTTAACAAATGCCCAAAAGTTACAACAACATAAGAAAGTATCAACAAAAAGGCGTTCAGCAGCACAACATCAAAAACCAGAGGAAATAGTTGTCTAAAAAGAAGTCATTTTCTTGCCAGAAGTGGAGGATAAAAAATAAATAAATAAATATAAATCAGCGCATGTTTCACTGTGAAATTATGCACTCCACAATTAACCAGTGACGTTTGTGGATTTTGGGATGTTAATGTTTTTACTCAACCTAAAATGCTGCCAGAAGTTTGGGCTTATAATTAACAGATTCTAAAACATGTTTTTTGGCCAATGTGGTGAGTTACAGGCAGACCGGGCTCGTGACGGAGAACTTATAAATCCTCCCATTGAGTGCCGTTTTTTTAAGTATCAAAGCTTCTGCGCTCAGACCGGGGGGGGGCGGGATGGGCGTAATCCAGAATCAGAAAGGAACAAGTTCCCATTGACTCCCATGTTAAAAATGACAACTTCAAAGCAGTTTACAGCCTGGTTCAAAAAATCATCTTAGGTTTAATTGGTTCAGGTTTACCGTCATGACAACTCTGAGGGGGGCAACTCATCCGTTTAGATGTAATTTAAGCTTAAACTTCTGAATAATAAGGGTAATTTCCTTTTGATCCATAGGTGTGAGATGAGCCCCCTCTGCTTGCTCCAGGGAAGGCTCAGGTAAGTCTCAGCTATTTCCTTTCTCTGAACTCAACCATCAGTTGCGTCTGCAATGTTTATTCGTGTTCGGATGTTAATTGTGCTCTTATTGGACAAAGATGGCTTGCTGTGGTAATGACTGCACTAACAGACCATGCATGAAGTCTCCACTCCCATTTTTTCCGCTAAGTAAAGTTATATTTCTGCTGTGCATTTAAGATAACGTTGCTTGATCAAAAATGCGCTGAAATTATCACATTTCTTCTTTACTTTACATATTATTAAATCTTGTTTAAATTACAATTCACATAGTTTTAAAGTTATGGACCAACAAGGCTTCACGATTTTATTTGACAAAATTATTGAATCTGCCTAGGAGGCAGAGGGGTAGCAGAGTCGCTCAACCGCAGTTCTCTGGTTAAAAGCGCCTGCTTACCTCCGTTAGCTTTGGTTAGCTCGTAGCTACATCGGCTCAGAGTTTGATGGGATTCAATCCTCTGCCCCCACCCTCACAGCCCCACTCTCAGCTCCACCTCGTTGCCCGTTTTTTCTATTTTCCGGGAGTGACGAGACGTGTGACGCGGCCAAGAGTGGGACAACTTACACAAAGGTCTGTAACTTTCATCATAGGTACACTTCATCTGTGAGAGTCAGACTCCAACCTCCCCAATGGCCAAGACCAGAGAGCTGTCCAAGGACACCGGGGACAAAATTGTACACCTGCACAAGACTGGGATGAGCCAATCTAAACTCAGCAAAAAAATAAACGTCCCTTTTTCAGGACTGTGTATTTCAACAATAATGTTGTAAAAATCTTAATAACTTTACAGATCTTCATTCTAAAGGGTTTAAAAAATGTTTTCCATGCATGTGCAATTAACCATAATCAATTAATTAACATGCACCTGTGGAATGGTTGTTAAGACCTTAACAGCTTACAGAAAGTAGGCATTTAGGGTCACAGTTCTAAAAACGCAGGACACTAAAGAGACTTGTCTACCGACTGTGAAAAACACCCAAAGAAAGATGCCCAGGGTCCCTGCTCATCTGCGTGAACGTGCATTAGGCATGCTGCAGGGAGGCATGAGGACTGCTGATGTGGCTAGGGCAATAAATTGCCATGTCCGCACTGTGAGACGCCTAAGACAGCGCTACAGGGAGACAGGAAGGACAGCTGATCATCCTCACAGTGGAAGACCGTGTGTAACAACATCTGCACAGGATCGGTACATCCGAATATCACACCAGCGTGACAGGTACAGGATGGCCACAACAACTGCCATAGTCACAACAGGAACACACAATCCCTCCATCAGTGCTCAGACTGTCCGCAATAGGCTGAGAGAGGCTGGACTGAGGGCTTGTAGGCCTGTTGTAAGGCAGGTCCTTACCAGACATCACCAGCAACAACGCCGCCTATGGGCACAAACCCACTTTCGCTGGACCAGACAGGAGTGGCAAAAAGTGCTCTTCACTGATGAGTCACGGTTTTGTCTCACCAGGAGTGATGGACGGATTCGTGTTTATCGTCGAAGGAATGAGCGTTACACCGAGGCCTGTACCCTGGAGCGGGATCGATTTGGAGGTGGGGGGTCCGTCATGGTCTGGGGAGGTATATCACTGAGCTTGTTGTCATTGCAGGCAATCTCAATGCCTTGCGGTACAGGGAAGACATCCTCCTCCCTCATGTGGTACCCTTTATGCATGGTCATCCGTACATGATCCTCCAGCAGGACAATGCCACCAGCCATACTGCTCGTTCTGTGCGTGACTTTCTGCATGACAGCAATGTCAGTGTTCTGCCATGGCCAGCGAAGAGCCCGGATCTCAATGCCATTGAGCACGTCTGGGACCTGTTGGATCGCAGGGTGAGGGCTAGGGCCATGCCCCCCAGAAATGTCCAGGAACTTGCAAGTGCCTTGGTAGAAGAGTGGGGTAACATCTCACAGCAAGAACGGACAAATCGGGTCCAGTCCATGAGGAGGAGATGCACTGCAGTACTTCAAGCAGCTGGTGGCCACACCAGATACTGACTGGTACTTTTGATTTTGAGCCTCCCTTCATTCAAGGACACATTATTCTATTTTTGTTAGTCACATGTTTGTGAAACATTTTTAGTTTATGTCTTATGGTGTTGACTCTTTTAGTGTTCATACAAATATTTACACACATTAAGTTTACTGAAAGTAAAAACAGTTGAAAGTCAGAGGACGTTTCTTTTTTTGCTGAGTTTACAATAGGCAAACAGCTTGGTGAGAAGAGATCAACTGTTGGAGCAATTATTAGAAATGGAATAAATAGAAGATCACTGACAATCTCCCTCGACCTGGGGCTCCATGCACGATCTCACCTCGTGGGGTACATATGATCTTGAGAACATTGAGAAAACAGCCCAGAACTACACAAGGGGTAACTGGTCAATGACCTGAAGAGAGCTGGGACCACAGTAACAAAGGTTACTATTAGTAACACACTACGTCCTCATGGATTAAAATCCTGCAGCTCTCCAAAGGTCCCCTGCTTAAGCCAGCACATGTCCAGGCCCGTCTAAAGTTTTCCAGAGATCACCTGGATGATCCAGAGGCGGATTACGAGAATGTCATGTGTTCAGATGAGACCAAAGTAGAACTCTTTGGTATAAACGCCACTCGTCGTGTTCGAAGGGGGAAGAATAGAGTTGTATCCCAAAAACACCATACCCACTGTGAAGCATGGGGTTGGAAGCATTATGCTTTGGGACTGCTTTGGGACCTAGACGACTGATCCATATTAAGGAAAGAATGAATGGAGCCATGTATCGTGAGATTTTGTTCAAAAACCTCCTTCCCTCAGTCATTGAAGATGAATTGAGGGGAAGTTTTGTTATTGTACAAATACTTATTTTCTACACCAGATTCTGTCTCACCGTTGAAGTGTATCTATGATGAAAATTACAGACCTCTCTCATCTTTTTAAGTGGGAAAACTTGCACAATCGGTGTCTGCTAAATACTTATTTGCCCCACTGTATAAACTCAGATTGCTCAGGTACCGTTTCTACATCAGCAGTGGGTGGCCATTGTTTTACGTATTCATGCCAGAGTTCATCCTTCTAAACACAAGCCTTCACTCCAATGCAAACATTTGGCTTGGGCTCTTCGCTGCTTTGTGCTCACTTTTTCTGTCATCAAATATGTTTTACATATTTCTCTATTCGGGGTATGAATGTGAACGTAACTATCATACAATTAAAAAGGGAAAGTTGTAAAAATGAAAGAGGAAATTTAAGTAGTTATTTTAATATGTATTCAAAAAAACTAAACATTTAACATACAAATATTGTTGGTTTGGATTTCAACCTAGTGGTGCTTTTATTTCCAATCTTTGAATTAAAATAAGAGGTTTGCATCCTTCTAAATGTAGGTTATTTTGGGTGTTGCTGCTAAATTTGGCATATTCAGAAAGACTTTTACTGGATGTTTATTACAGTTTCCAGGATATTTCAGTACAAACTTCCCGAAATAAGTTGTACTTTTTTTAGTTTTCTTGAAATTTCCCCCCCCATTAAAGGCGAAGATAAGCAGGAAACACTCAAAGCTCACTTTAGCTCTGTACGCAGTTGACCTTGACGGGGTTATTTTCTTTCCTTTTCGCCTGCATCTACTTCAAATTCAGAATCTATTTGAAAACTCTCAGCTGATGAGATCTAAACTGGTCAAACCCAGTAGAAATCAGAGGAACTATTTAAGCCAGCAAAAAAGATGTGGTCTGTTTGTTCAATGAAAGAATCTGAAAGAGACTAAAACAATGAAGTTTCAGTTTAATATAACACGTAAAAAAAGAGATTCTAGTCCCCTTTAATCTTCTGTGTGGGTTTGATTTGCACCAAATTCAATCAATACCCTGGAAGTAAAAAGATCCCAAAGACAAATTAGAAAGAACTTGTAAAATTTAGTATAATATAATGCCTTGCAACTCGGCTGTAAGTGAATTTCCCCATCGGAGAGAAGCCGACTTACATTCCAGCCTTCTTAATGACAGAAACAGGTTGAGGCAGTAGACCGTTTGCAATAACGCACTGCTTCGCCGCTCCAAGATAGGATTCGACATGGTAAGTAACTAGAGGCAAGGCAGCGGAGCCAAAAGTCCAGAGGTTGGATTGCAGCAGACAACACGATACTGGTGTTTTAGACCCAATTTCTGGCCTCCTCAAGTCCATATCTGCAGCGAGGGAGCCGGTGCTGGATGAAACCTTACTGCTACAGGAGCTTAATGAGTTTTATGACTCTTAACGATGACTGAGGATGGGACTCGTCTGATGAGAAAGACAGCATGACGGCTTTAAATGTTGCAGAACTATAAATGATTTTCCGCGTTCACGTTACCTGATATCCAGGAAGATATTCGCCGTAGACATAAGGACAGAACATCAGAAAGCTTTTTTCCCTTCGAGGTCTCACCCGACGGATTCAGAGGGGTGGAAATGTCTTCGGATGAGACAGTGGTGTGTTTGGATCGTGTTTCATTTCAGTTTTTCTGATTTGAGTTAGTCCGGACCCGCGGCGTACCGACTCTCGCCAGCTTTGGTAAAAACATTCTAACTACAGCAGCATCTCAACAAACTAAAACAACAATTAAAAGTTTATTTTTCAGTTTAAAAAAATTTAAAATCAATTAAAAATGTTTTTAAAAAAATTCTTACAGAAACCCACATTACATTAATTCACTCCCCACGGTGTGACATTAAATCCAGTGCTTGTTTCTGTTCTTTTTGATGATTGTGGCTTAAAGCCAGTTAAAACCGAAATGCATCAAACATTTAAAAGAAAGCTTTTTTTAATAGAGAAATGCTATAGCCACGTTATGACCTACACAATCATGGGAAACCCTGATGATTTTACAGTGATTGACACCCTGCATACAATGGGTAACAAAAGGTCATTGCTCAAGCACCTGATGGGTCACAGAGTGCCATGTCTGCAACCCGGTGCTCCGATGCCCTATGTGGCTCTTTGGACCTTCTACATTGGCTTTTAACTTTGGCTAAAATGGTAGAACCACCAGCTAATCT
Source organism: Valencia hispanica (assembly GCA_963556495.2). Lineage (NCBI taxonomy): Eukaryota > Metazoa > Chordata > Actinopteri > Cyprinodontiformes > Valenciidae > Valencia > Valencia hispanica. Next base: position 39,306,503 of record OY747714.1, on the reverse strand, counting down.
TTCTAAACATAGATATAACAAAAAAAAAAAAATTAAATGCAGATTTTAGCAGTATTTTTCATGGAATAACTGAATTTAATTTCCACAATAGAATGACACTAAAAGGAGCAGTAATTATTTATTTTGTATATTTATACATAAGTATACTCTATGATATAATGATTATTTGTATATATTTAGTATATTTTTTTAATATACAGGTGCATCGTCATAAATTAGAAAATTATTGAAAAGTACATTTATGTCAGTAACTCCATGTAAAACTTATTATACAGATCAATTCACACAGACTGATGTTTTCAAGTCTTTCTGTTAATTTTTATGATTTTCTGTTTACAGCTGATGAAAACATGAGATTTAGGATTATAATGTTGTATTACTCACTTAAAATTATTACAGAAATGTAGGCTTAAGGAAAAGTATGTTCACAACCTGCTTAGAGGTTGTTATTTTTAAAAGTTACTTTTAATCTGACCAACTTGCCTCATCTGAACGCATATTCTGATTTACTGAGGCGTACCTGTATTTTTCTTGTCATGAGGTCGGAAACTATGCATTTTTAAAGCATCATTTCCCACCAATATCAACATTGAAGAAAATGTATCCATCCTATTTCTTCAAAACTTGTATGTTTCTCTTTATTTTAAAACCTAAAAATAGAAATTGAACGGTGGTTCTTTAAATAAAAGAACACATTTCCTTAGGTAGATATTTCTCAGAAATTTTAAGTTGCCTTTGTTTAAAAGGTCATACAACATATGCATATGCCAGGACGCATTGAAGCAATATTCATCCAAAAGGAGCCCCAACCAATTATTAAGTGCACATACTGTACAGTAGATGGATATATTTTTCAGTAAGCTGACATTTCTGTGTTACAAATCCTTTTTTTATTTATTGGTATGACAATATTCCAATTTTCTAGCATCCTAAGTGATAAGCAAACACAAGCAAATAAACTCAACTATTATACCACTCTGTGAGTAACTAATCTATAAATTAGTCTGAGTTGAATTATTGAAATCAATGAACTTTACAATGATTCATTGATATATCTGTATATGGAATTAAAGCGAATACGTTAAAAGGCGTGAATCCAGTATGTTCGGCCAGAACTGGACCTGCTTCAAAACAATCACTTAAACACACAACACGAGCAGGTGAGCATTATTTTTTTTTCCCTGTCGAAGCAGGGAAAAAGACCAAACCGCATCAAAATCGTCTTTAGTCAAACATGCATCGCTGCATTTTTGTTTCTCATGCTTGCTGTTGAAGGTATGAGAACTTAAGCTCCAAACTGAGGGGTTAAACAGGTGAGTAAGGTAAACGCCACTGCACTTCTTCAAATGCCCAAATACTCACCGGTAAGGTAGCGTGCTCTACAGGCATTCCCTACAGTCAGAAACACACACACACAGACATTAACTGCACTGTAAAACATCCAGATTCCTGTGTTATCACTGCAAAATGAGAAGTTGGAGGAGCAGCATCGGCTGCAAGGACACTGAGGAGATTGAGTCGGCTCTGTGTGCAAAGTATGGCACAAGGGGCCTCGAAGGTCAGGCTAAATTCCCCACGTCACCCTGACATAATGGAGCATTGACACACAAAACAAAACCAAAACAGCAGTCAGAAGGTGCTCGGCGCACAACAGAAAACAGATCAAGTAGCTTCTGAACCCTGAAACTTGGAGGCTCGCGAGTCCAAAATTCCCCTCCTAATTCTTACACGATCACTTTCACCCCCCCGAGGCCTTTTCCCCCATTATCCTCATTCCATCCAGATAATTTGAGCCTTGCTAAATTATGAGCGTTATTCTGCAGAGTCCAACCCTGAGTGAAGCCATTAGCTCCTGGATAACGTCTGTGGAGAGCTGAATGCGGTGAAGACGCTGCATTTACAGTGTCCGAAGCTGATGAAGACATATAATCCTGCTGAGGTCTATCGCAGTACAAAGCTGCTTCTACCTCAGAGAAAACAAAATAAAAACAGCTGCAGGACGGGTAAGGCTCCATATACCGCTTTCATCCAAACCTATTATAGAGCATGTATTTTTCTTAGTCACTTTGGGGAGGTATGAATAGAAATATATGCTTAATAAATTGTAAATTTAGACATATAGCCGGAAGTGTTATGAAAGGTTGGGGAACAAAACATTGACCAGGCAGGTACAAGGTGCTACGATTCTATTTATAAAACGATTTTTTTTTTTCTTCTATCCTTCCGTGGCTACTTTCTACTTTTAAATCCATTAATTTTTAATTAATTGAAGTATCCAAACCAATTTATGTCCCGTCTTTTATGTGAAACCACAAATAAAACCAACACCTGTCCAAAATATGTTTCATAATTAGTGCTGTGTTGAAAAGAAAAATTAAAAATTAAAAAAATTTAAAAATCGGTTCTGAATAGATTCTTATCGAAATTCTAAGAATCGAAAGTCCAAAAATTGGTTTAGTTATTTTACATTGTTTGCCTTTTTTTTAACAGCTAAAATAGGAAGGACAAGTCCAGACAACCATTTTAAGGCTTAGGTACAGTTTTTCCCGATGAACCCGGTTACCCCCCCAGTGTTGCGTCATTGCATTACAGCCATATAATTAATATATATTTAAGATAGCACCGACCCATATCAATATCAAATTGGAACAGATTGGATCGGATCGTAATAATCGATTCTAACTCTTGAGAATTGGAATTGAATCGATTCTTGAAATTTGAATAGATACCCGGCTCTATTCATAACCATATCAACATCATATGTTTACATGAAAACTAAAAGGAAATGTGTGTTGGCGTTATAAGTAAAATATAGAGTGAAACTATTTTGATCTCCATAAAAAAAGGAAACTTGGTCAAATCTTTAAACACTTCAAACCTCCTCTGTTAACTTAAAGAAGACATCTGATTTTATCATATTTAAAGTATTCCTCCTCTATGTGGTTGGAAAGAATAATCAAATAAACTTCCGATGAGCTTATCGGATCAAATCCTTCCATTTAAACCACTTTGCTGTCACATTAATGGCAACATTGCACAATTAACCAACAGTTTTTAAGGTGTAAATAAATAACTGTAGGTCCATTCGCCCTGAAATTGGCATTTTTGACCGTCTATTTTGCGTCTTTATAGTTTGGAAAGAGACATTATTAAGCTTATCAGCTTTTCTTATCCAAGGTTTTCCGCTTTGTTCTTCAGTCAGAAAAGCAGTTTTACCGCTATTGCACACAGGTGAAACCCACTTGTTCAGCCACTCCCTTCTGCATTGCCATAGTTACCTATAGATTGTTTATAAATCAGCGGACTACTACTACTGACTTATGAAGTTCAGTCTCAAACCAATTCTGATATAGGTTTGATACTTACGCATTGTATTCATAAAGGTCAAATTGCGTTTCTAGCAGCTTTTAGCGGGGCACAAAAAAACTCAAAAGGGCCGTAACCGGCCCGGGGGCGGCCAGTTGAATAGGCCTGCACCAAATCATTTAGGTTATTAAAATCAATTAATTACTGTAACTCCTGGCTTTTATAACCAGTCTACAGCCTCCTCACTGCAGCCGCCCTCTGGTTCATTTCTACACAACTCGCTTCTTACCGGAGCGGGTTCATACCACCCAGCATTTTAGATCCATAGCATCTGATCTACTTAAGGGGCCTCACGCCGCATTTAAGTCCGTGTTAAAGCATGTGTGATGGGGTCATGGCCGGGTCTCTGGGAGGGAGGGAAGGGGTGCGGGAGGTGGGTGTGAAGGAAAAGCTGATTAGATGTGCTGCGAAACACTTTGCTCCGGCACCGTCTGTGTGTGGCCTTGTGACCCGGCTGGTCCAGATCTGGGCGCCTAATCACCTTAAAGCCAGATCTCGGTGTGTGTTTGCATCACACGAATCCGTTCGTGACCTCGGATCACAAACAGGGTGGAGAAAAAAGGTCTGTGGGTATTTGACTTTGTTCTTGGGAGAGAAAAATAATTCTTCAGCTTTTACATGATCAACCTGCAGGACCGCAGATAAAAACAACCCTGTTTTAATATTTTCGTTACAAGTTTTAAACTGTAAATGGCCTGTACATTCACACATTAACGCACACATTCACACACTGGTGATGGCAAACTACATTGTAGCCACAGCTACCCCGAACACTAGTGCCACCTATCCCTCTCACCACCACAAGTAGGCAGAAGAGTGAAGTGCCTTGCCCAAGGACACAATGACTGAGACAGACTGAGCGGGCAACCGGCAACCCTCCGGTTACAAAACAAACTCTTCACTCCTGAGCCACAGTCTGCCCCTAAAACTGTGTTCTAAACAATTTCATTAGGGCTGCACCGACATGAAAATTTGGGTTGACATTGACATCCGATAATATCACAGTTATGACTGGCGACCTTGTTCAGGACGTTTCCCGCCTCTCGCCCAATGACTGCTAGAGATGGGCTCAACCGACACACCCCTGGACCCTTCTCTACGCCGATGAGGTCGCACTGTCCGACCCAGAGCGGAAGGCACTTGAAGATCAAACGCAAAAAGAAAACGTAATACCTCGAATGCGACTCCCACACCAAACGAACCAATCGACATCGACGGACAGAAGTTGGTTGGCACCTTCAATGACGGACTGCCGGATTCTAAGTGCACAAAAGAACGTTATCGCAAATCCTTCCCTCCAGCAGCTCTAAGGTCTGGTTCACATGGCAAGATTTTTAAATGGTCGCACGATTTCCAGACCTTACTGAGAGAGCGACACACAGCGACAAATAAAAATTACAGATACAATGGTTTTGGTCCTACAGATTTTAAATCACAGACATTCCCGGGTCAGATGGGAAATCTCGCAAAACCTCACAAGATCAAACGTGACTTAGTAAATATATATGGCGGATGAGGGGGAAGGCAAGGCAAATCGCTGGCCGTAACCTTGCTTTCTGATTGACTACATTCAACAGGCTCGTTTGTCCTCGCCACACAAGATATCTGGCCAAGACAACCCAACATGTTGAATATCCCCGATTTGCGAAGCTAGCGATCCTGACGTCCTTCCGAGCGGAACAGAGCGGCGGGAATATCTGTTAGGGTTATTTCAAGAGCCGTCAAGATAATCGGAGCGTCCTTACAGTTGTCGGAAAGGGAGAATCGGGTCAGAAATCGGCCTTTGACTCTATGACCATCATTACTACCAAAAAACTCAATGGGTGTTTACATTTCCAGCTGATATTTGCACTGTTCTAATTTCAAATAAAACATCTGCTGTTATTTGCACAGTTTTTATTTTCACTTCCGATAGTCTGTTGTTTTTTTAATACGCATGTACATTTTTAAATTTTTTATTTTATTAAAATTTTTATTTAATTTAAATTTGATTATTTTTTTGTAATTTTTTCTTGGGGTCAGAGAATACAAGTGCACAGTATTTTTGTGTTGGAATTCTGCCCTTACTGTATATTAGGGCAGTAAGAAAATATCAATACACCGATATATCGCGATGTTTTATTTCCCGATATTGTATAGATATTAAAAAGCATAATATAGATTTTTTCATAATATTGACATTATTCACATAATATTGTCTTACTCATAGTATCACAATAAATCGTATCGTTTCTCCCCTGTATCTTAATACATATATCACCAGATTTTCACCAATACACATCCCTAAGCACTACAATACTGAAGGAGGATCAGTTTATCCAGCAACCTAGAAATAATATACACATAATAATACACATCCTACTGTTTATGTACTGTATGTTATTCTTAATTCAGCTCTGTAATACTGGTTTAAAATACTATTTTTTATCTTTGTGTTAGAGATAGCACTATACATTTTGGCCGACGGGTTCAAAAAGGAAAATCAAGCCATGTTCTATTTTTACCAGTCAATTCTTTTCAAAATAACATTTAAAATTGTTTGTTTATTTTATAATTATATTACTTTTTATTTTAATATTGAATCCGAGCAAGCTGAACAGTAAACCATGTATAAAAAAAATTACTATTAAATGATTGCACTAAAAATACGAACAGTTCACCTGCTGTGGTCTGAACGCACAGTCTCACAACTTCTTCCTGCTCCACATAAAACTGAAATGCTCGTCCACTTGTGCGTAAACAAACAGTGGGATTAATGCAGACGTTTTTGTCATGAGGTTTTGGATTTTTCCCTCAGACAGATGACTTCTCCTGGGGGTTTAGATGTTGTTCTGGAGGCTGAATCCGCGCTGAATGCCACACTGGAGATTGAAATTAAGCGCCGCTTCAGCCAAAGTTTTGAAATCAGGAAGCTTTTCTCCAATTGAAGTGGTCAGAAGTTGTAAAGACTCTCTGAACAAGTCGTTTCCTGACCCGGCTGCTACCACTTCAACTTCAGGACAAAGTACCAGAGTCCCGAAGAGAAAAACGCCATTTGAAGTCACGGAAAACAAAAGACTGGTGACCAAACTGCGACTTTGTGCTTTCTCGGTTACGGTGGCAAAGCACGTCCCCAAACAGGGGGGTGTGGCCTAGGGATGATAGCCGACGGGAGGGGTGAGAGTGTTTTATGTTGAAAAGCTAGCTTGTTTTTTGAAATTTGGTGTAGCAGCTTTAAAAAAAAAAGAGAAAAAAGGTTCGAAACTGTTCTCAATGCAGACATATCGGGCATTCCTACATTCAATTAAAAGTGGAATTAATTGTAAAAACGAATCAACCGTTTCGAGTGCAGGGCTTGAAATGATCTTTTTTTTTACCAGTTTAAAACCTTATAAAACACCAGAGGTCACAAGCAGCGCATAAAATATCCTAAAAATAACATATTTAGAGCAATGCGATTTTTTTTATTTATTTATAAGCGTTGCCACAGTCTTGATACCTTAATAAGCTTTGAGGCATTCTGAATTAACAGGATCTAATTATTTCCTGGCAGCACTGAGAAACATGCTTCACAAGCTGTAAATGTTGCACTACGGCATCCTAAGGCGATTACAGCTGGGGCTCTAGTGTCAATAGCCTGAGCCTGCGGATAATCCGGGGCTGCTGACCTTGACCGGCTCACCCTTTAATGATCTTAGCGTAGCACGCGTTAACGATCTAATCTGTAACAAGCCGACACTAACGAACTAAAGCAGATTGTGCGGCCCTGTGATGCGTTACGCTGACACGATGAGCCCTTTTCAAACCGAACAGCAGAAATCCTCGATGGTTACAGTCTACTCTCCAATAGCATCTTGTCCCAAAGATTTTAGTCAATTTCAGTTTCTGATATAAACTGATATATTGCCATACTATAAGTTAGACTATATGTTGTGATTTTTAAAACTGAATTTAACTGTAGGAAAACTGTCACAACATTCTAAACGCTCCAACCTGTTTCATACTTTAACACATCCAGTTTTATTACTAGATCTAGTTGATCCACTAAAACGAAGAAGGTGAAAAAAGCCACAAGCCATCAGTGAGGGATATAAGGAAATATCGATACACCGATTTATCGTGATATTTTATTTCCCGATATTGTATATATTGTATATTCAAAACAAAAATATAATTTTTTTGTTTGTTTTTTAAGGATTTGAATGGAACCATTAATAATAACAGGAATTTTTGTAGTAAAATTAAAAGTATGACTGATAGTTTGTGGCTGTTTTTCACCTTCTTCGTTCCAGTGGATCAACTAGATCTAGTAATAAAACTGGATGTGTTAAATATGAAATAGGTTGGAGTGTTTAGAATGCTGTGACAGTTTCGCAACGGGTAAATTCAGTTTTAAAAATCTCAATATATAGTCTTACTCATAGTATCGCGATATATTGAGATATATCGTATCGTCTCCCATGGATTTTTGCCAATACACATCTCTACCATCAGCCATACTTTTAATTTTACAAACAAAAATTACAGTCATCATTAATGGTTCCATTCAAATTTGATACAATATCGTGTCATAAACTATCACGATATATCGGCATGTTGATGTTTTCCTATATCCCTAATAGTACTGAAATTTATCAATGCGGCTCTCACAGGACTGAAACTGCCCTTCAAAAACGTTTACGGCCATCTTATTGCCTTTTTAGATCCGACTGGATACTTTTCCTTGTGTGGAGCAAATTTTTGGATGGACTGTTGATGTAAAGAGTAACCATTTTTGTTCTCACTACAAGCTCAATTTTAAGATTTTACTTTGCTCAGTTGGTGGTGGAGTCAAAAGAAAAGTTTCTTCAGCAGTCAAAGTTCAAAAGCTTTCACAAGAACTACTGATTGGGACCAATTTGAAGTTAAAAAGGAAATCTGAAAGGGATATATTAATCTTTTAAAGGTCTCGTTCACTGAAAAACCGTGTAATACATGTTCTTTGCGAAACACGATCGGTCACTCTGAGCTGCACTTTCTCCAACTCTCATTGCCTACATTAGCCACAGAAAGGAAACCGGCGGCAAAACGAGCGAGTCAGAAAAAGCTACTCCCTTCTACGTCACAGGGAAAATTAGTACTCAAGGTCTTGCCTACCTCGGCTTGCGACCGCCCACGGGAAGGCTGACTTGGAGAGAGTAGAGCACGTATTTGCTAGTAGAAGCTAACTGTTAGCAACAAAGCTAACTGTTAGCAACTCCACAGCATGGCGCAACATGGTCGGGCTTGGTTTATTTGAGGACATAGCGCATCAGCGTTGCATTTTTTACCAAAGAAAGAGGAGCTGAGCAAGAAACTGTTGGAATTTGTCTTTGAACACCGCCAGTGAAGTTAATTATTGGTTTGAAGGCAGCATAAGAGTCACATTGCTGTTAGCCAATCAGAGGAGAGACGTTTGCATATTGTGAATAGTAATGAGTTAAGACTCGTGATCCTGGCGTGTCCCCCCAAACCCACTCCTTTGACAAACTGCAACCTCCTGAAACAGGAGCACCAGAACATTTATTCCACATAAAACAGCTCACAAGGTATTCATTCATACTAAAAACCACGGCAAATCTATGGGGATGGCTAGTGTGACATCACGACATCACTTCCGGGTCCAACCCACCGCTGCTCCTAATGTAAACACAATGGCGGTTGCCAGGGTTGATTCTTTTAAATGACTTAATCATGTAAATTATTAATTAAATCTCAAATTATTTAAATCTTCTAAATTATAACTAATTTTTGTAAATTACTTTATTTTCGTAATTGAGTTTATTTTCGTAAAATATGACTTTTCATAAATAACTACCATAATTTTCAGACTGTTGAGCACACCTGAATGAGCCGCACCAGCTACATTTGAAAAGAAAGTACATTTTGTTCATATATATGCCGCACTGAATGTAAACCAGTTTTCATGTTGTAACGTGAGATATTTACACAGAAAGACGGTAGATGGAAGATGTTATATATATATATATATATATAGGAATGTTTTCTGTCTTATTATTTTTATTTTTGGATTTTAATGTCTCATTTTGTCTTGATTGTACAGCGCCTTGTTTTTGACTTTTGGTCATCTTAAAGGACTTTATAAATAAATTGACAGATTAAACTAGTAAATGACAACTTTATTCTCATAAATATTGACTTTAATCTCTTTTATTTTATGTGGCCCCACTCCATCATAACAGCAACGGGTAACGTTATTTCGGCTAATGCTTAGTGCAAATACTGGCGCTAGTCCACACTTTTAAAGAGATCCAGCTTATTGTATCAGTTTAAGCATTCTCCTCCTCTTGTTTTCGACCAGAGGAAAGCGGCAGTAACATATCGTTTAATTGGCATAATTTATTTTTGCAACACGGGACACAGCACTGCACCATTGCTACTGCGATTTGGTTTGGACACGGAAGTGACGTTTTTGGCTACGATGATGTAGCCACTAGCCATTCGCATAGGGAAAAAAAAACCAAGTGATTGAGACCCATTAAAGGTGGTTAAAACCTTTTACACAGTAGCAAACATCCCATACATGCAAAAAAGGTTTTTAAATGCTGTGAATGCAGGGGCCCTATGAAAACAGTTTTATTATTTTCCAAATTCCACTTTTTTTCAATCCTAATCATATTTATTAACCAGAAAAGTGTGAAATTATGAATTCCATGAAAATAATTCAACAAATGTAAATATTTTTGTCTATAAATTATCCTACTCAGTTGCACCTCCTAATCAGAGTATGCCACTTTATTTTTAATAACTGGACAGTACTTTTAGTTCAATAATTTTGTCCTAAATGTACATATTATTCTTTATTCTGTTTTTATACTTTTCTATTTTACTTGTGTGAATCTAAATGCTTCTCTTACCTGCCACTTTGCCACTGTTGCAGCTGAATTTACCCCTTTGTGGGACAATAAAAGATGATTCCATTCTATTATAAATCAATAACCAAAGAGACTCACATTCACTCTTTTTCAGCCTTCACAGATATATCAGTGCTGTGGTTCAGCAGAACACTGAATGATTTTATTGAGCATTTTAAAGTACTTCAACGTCCTTTTTAAAAAATAACTCAAACATTATGTGCAAAACAACAAATCTCATGTTTTCTTGCATTTTATAAAATAATATTTCCTTTTAGAAATGTTTTAGAGTTGAACTAAACATCAAAACAAGTCTCATGAAGAAACCTGCGAAGAGTAAAACCCTTGTGCTACACTTCCATGATGATCAGGACCTTTGTTCATTTTTATTTCCCCAACATCTGCACTGAAGCACATGATTGTCAATGTTTTTGTGTTTAGCTCTCGTTTTATTCCTAACGGATTATCTGATTCGGCTCACAGAGCAACAAAACCTTCATTAAACTCTCGCCTCGTTTCTACTTTATTTACTGTTCAAGAGTCCGCAGGCGTGAAATGCTAGCTTGCTTCCTCTCCACGTTTCTGATGAAACTCTTCACTAAAAATGGTCGTCTCCTGCAGAGTCTGTGATTTTCACCGACAGGTAAAAACTGATTATGATCACTCAGTTTTTAAAATTAAAACATTCACAAATATTTATTTATTTATTAATTTAAAATAATATTCAATCTAATCAAGCTGAACAAGGAACTACATATAAAAAAATTAAATTAAAACGATTGCACTAAAAGTACAAACAGTCTCACAAGCTCCTCCTGCTCCGGATGGAACCGAAACGCTCACTCACGTGTTCAAAATCAAATGTTTCAAGTGGGATTGCTGCAGAGGTTTTTCTGTCATGAGGTTCTGGATTTTTGCCTCAAACAGATGACTTCTCATGGGGGTTTAGATGTTGTTCTGGAGGCTGAACCCACGCTCCTCTGCCACACTGGAGACTGGAGTTACAAGCGCAACTTCAGCCAAAGTTTTGAAATCAGGGAACTTTTCTCCGATTGAAGGAATCAGAAGTCGGAAAAACTGTCTCAACGAGCCGTTTCCTGACCAGCAAGCAGTCGCTTCAGCGGTAGGAAATCCCACAGCATGCACCGGTGGTTGGCACGACAACGTGGCTTCTGGGAGCGACGCACTTCCAGTTAGCAAGGTGCATTGAGTAGGGTGTTCAGGCCTGAGATAATTCTCTAATGGGAATCTTTTTTTTGTCGATTGATTTAGTTACCTGAACTCCGTGCATAAAATTGAAAATGCCTGCGCATTTGCACCAAGTGGTCAGAGGTGTGAATACTAATCTGTCAGAATGATGGATGACCTTCAAGTTTTTACGTCAGCGTTTAAAAAACAAAACAGTCAAATACGGAAAATATTCGTTTAACGGGACCCCTGGTCCCCGGTGAACAGTGTGCCGACTAAAGTTGTTCTCCCAATTCATAAAATTCGCTAGCCCTGAGCCTTGCGCTAAGCTTAGTGGTTTTTAATAAATATATTTTTCTGGACAACTTTGGCGTACCAGTGAGATTTTTTGTTGTTTCTTTTACCATGCCTGACCAGTTCGTTCGGTCTATGTGGAGAGCCGAGACGAACTGATCCCCCGCTGAGAAGGTAGCGACAGGTACGAGAGCTGCAGCAGCTAAAATACTCCAGAAACTACTGTGTACCTTTTCCTGCTCGCCAATATCAGCAAATTGTGAGAGAGTCGGCGTTTTAGCGTGAATTCTATTTTATTTTTTCACTCCAAGTTTTCCACATGGTGGAAATCATGGGATAAATAATCTGCTACAATGCACTGCAGCGTGTGGATGGGTGCTCACCGGCAGGTTGGTGAAGACGCTGAAGGTGCTCCTCAGAAAAGCGATCAGGTCGAGCAGGTAGTCGCTGGTCGTCAGATTCCCGCTTCCCTGCGCCGGTGACATCCAGTCGTAATCCGACAGCTGCAGGAATTGGTCTATCTTGGCGTTCAGGCTGGTGTAGATCTCCGCCTCGGCTGCGTGACGGGCGTCCTGCATCAGGACAGCGGGGATCTTTATTTTATGCGTATATTACAACTAACACGACTCAAAAACACAATAAAAATATTATAAGTGACAAAAAAAAGTGTAAAAGAAAATAAAAACCAACCAGCAAGTGTATTTAAAGATATTAAGAAACTCACCTTAAAGGTGGAGGTCCCATACAGCTTGGTGGCGTTCGCCGTGTCAGGGGGAACGTTTGTTATGTTGGTTATGAATTCCTCCAGGAAATGGCAACTCTGCTCCAGGTGGGTGGTGTTAATGATAACCTGCACCAACTGTACAAACAAACACCATCGTCAGGGGACTTCTAAAACGGTTCAACGTATCCATCATCAGAACAAGATCTTGTTTGGAAATTTAAGCAAGACTAAGTGCCAAAAGCCTACTTTACAGTTGACATTTTAGCCGCCCAAGTGCTCCTGGATGCTAATGCTAGAGAAACAAGCCGCATTTACCAATTGAAAAAGAAACACACGGAGCGCTTGGACGTCGATATGAAGGCAGAAATTATATCTGAATTTTAAAAGCATCTCACAAATGAGTAAATATAAAATGGAGAAATACGTATTAGGGGCTTTTCTCGATGGCGATTATGCTAATCGCCAGAACTGAAGCGGTGGGTCGATTGTCACGGTCAAATTAAAAATGTGTCTCTATAAAAGGATGCTGAAAAGGTGCGGAGATGTGTTGCAATGAAAATACAGGTTTATCCTGGAGTGGATGGTGGTAAATGGTATGAACTGAAAAATAAAAGACTCGCTAGCCAAATAGCCAAGTTTTTGCTACTGTGAAAGGTGCTATTAAATACTTTGACGATGCATGAGCTTGAGGAAAACAGCATCACCACGCTTGGAGATAAAGGTGGTTCGATTTTAAAGAGCAACTCACCCCCCTTCCAGAGTCTAATTCCGCCCACATTTCCTGTTTGAAAAAGGAGGCGTTGCCTAACTGACCGAGGAACGAGTGGCGGGGACGGACTGGGCGGCGTCAAAACCTCCTTGCTATTCCTAGTCCAACTCGCTATGGAGGCGCAGGCGACACTCGGCTTGTTTTATACTCCACTGCGGCAGGATGGCTGACGTAGTGATGCCCGATTCAAATTCAAGTGCAGTGTCAAGTTTCAAACTGAAGAGGGCCCCACACTGACTGATTTTGGTAGGAAATTAATATTTTTACAAAAAAAACAAAACTACGAAGTTATCAAAAATAATGACATGGGGTCTCATTTATAAAGCTTGCTTACGCACAAAACGGGGTGTGAAAACTACGTCAGCAACTTTCTACGCCAAGTTTAGGATTTATAGAAAAAAAGTGGCGGAAAAATGTGCGCAACTTTAAGCACACTAAGGATCTTGCTTACGCACTTATTTGGACACAGAGGACACTGACAGCAAAGCAGGAGAGATGGCTAAAATGTGAGTTTAAGCCAAAATTTACAACTTGTAGAGCCCTGCGCACACAGACACACAACCAGCAGTCAACCTCCCATCCCGTCTTATTGGTGTATTATTTGTGTGAAGTAGGAATACTGCAGCGTCCCCTGCATAATGCTGCACAATGGATGATGGCGCTCATTAAAGATCACGCCACTGGAAGCATCTGGATGGGGGACCCGATGTAGATCAGTCCTATTAGATCTATGTGCTGAACTGAACCCGGTGTTAGATCTACCGACCCGCTGGAACCGTGCACCCCGTCCCCCATTCTTCTTTTTTATGTCAGGAACGCTGCTGCATTAATGCTGCGTCACTTTTGTTTGTGACCCCAAATCAATATTTTGCAAGGATGATACTTTTTAAAAGTAGACTTAAAACGTACCTTTTTTGTCAGGCTTTAAATATCTAGTTTTATTTGTTTTAATAATTTGCTTCTTTTAATAATTTTGTTTTAATAAATTCCAGTCTTATTGTTGCTACAAGAAGTAATCATATAGGCCTAATTGAAACTTTTGTGTTCTCATCTTTTTCATAACTTGTGCTGCTTTTATTATACATTTTTTAAAATCATTTTACTCTCTTGTCACACATTTGCTTTTTGTAACTGTATTTTTGTCTTGTGAAGCACTTTGGCTGCCTTTGGCTGAGTAAATGGCTGATTGAGTGATTGACTGAAATAAAACGGTTTCCGTGCCTCTATCAGCCTGCAGCTGTCTCTGTGGAATTACTTTCTCCCCCTCTTGGTTTCCATGGGTACCCGTGAAACGCCCTATATTAGCTGGCTTAAGTGGATGCAGAATATTCACTAGACACTTTGCATGGACCGTTTATGGGAGAAAGTGGGTGTGTAGGAGGCGGGATATGATCCAAAAACACCTGCGCACATTTCTAGGGAGAGTGGGATTTATAAAGCGGAAAGTGCGTGCAACTGTGTGTACTCTAAGTTTGATAGATCGGAAACTTACTAGGTGTAAGTAAAGAAAAGTTGCTGAGCTTAAGTACGGTTTTAGTAATGATTCTACGCAAAGTTTTATAAATGAGACCCCAGACATGTAGACAGGACTATTACGGTACGTTCACACCGAACGCGTTTGAACCGTCAAGGGCGTCAGATTTACATTCAAAGTCAATGCAGAAGCGTGCTGACGTGCGTCAGTTTCTGCATCGCGTCAGAAGCAGATTTGAGTCGCGAAAACGCATTTCTGTCAGTTAAGTGCGAACGAGGTGTTTGACGAGCGTCAGAAAATACGCGCGTCATTTTATGTGGTGCATTTTGTGCATTTGCGCGTCCCGAGCGTTTTTGCGTCTTCCGCTGAAGTTGAAAATCACTCATTCATTCATTCAACATGGAGGAAATACAGATAATGGCCATGGCTAATCACCCCGGGCTATACGACCCCAGTTGCTTTCTCTACAGAGACATTAATAAAAAGGACCTCGTTTGGAGGAAGATAAGTGAGGAGATAGGGCAACCTGGTAAGTTCACTTCTCTTCTTCATTTCACAAGAAGCGAGACTCTCTCTTGAAACGCTACCTCGACAACTGCCATCGTGCAAACAGACCGCCTGGCACTACTTCCTTCCACAAGTTGCGTATTCTGGCTTAATGCACGTTAAAAAGGTATATTTTGACGAGGTGCGAAAGTTCAAGCGTCCAACTTTGGTGTGCAGCGCGTTTTTGACGCTTTGGTGTGAACGCACTGTAAGACACTCATTTATACAGTTTATCAGCAAAAAAAAAAAGTTGATTTGGGGGTGAGTTACTCTGCAAGGTGGGATGAGGAATATTACAAAAGAAACGTTGCAATTTAAAGATTAAGATGAAGCACAATAAAATGGAACCACCTTCTCCCCATGAAATTTAAGTATCTCCATGGAATTGACTGCTCTACAGCGCCCCCTAAAGAACACTCATCTCAAAAAGGAAAACTGACATTTGAAATTTGGTAAAAAGATAGAACCTTCAACATTGAGCAAAAAAAGCCTATTGGACCCAAGTTCTAGATCTGACAGGAAGTCTGCCTTTTTGCGTCAAACGATAATTTTTCAAGGATTTTCCAATTTTAACAAAAGCCATTTTGAGATTCCTGCTTCAAATTTGGTCAGTATCCCCTTAACGCAGCGCTGAGGTTACGAGGACCATTCGAGGGTGCTTCCAGCTTTAATTATGATTGATTAAAATCGTGATTATTACGATCCAGGAGTCGCGTTTTACCTCTGCCAGGCCAACGTTCTTCTTCTTGATGGCGTACTGAAGACAGTTACTGAGGGTCCTGGTCAACAGCAGATTGGTCGACTTCCGGATCATGTCGTCTATCTCCGTGGAACTGAAGGCAAAAGAAACACATGAGCGCACAGCGCCTTGCAAAGTTTTCACACCCCTCACATGTTTCCAAAACACACACTTCATTGTATTGTGTTTAGATTTCATGCGATGGAGAAAAACGTTGTGAAGTGGAAAGAAAGTGATTTATGGTTTTTAAATATTTAAAACGTAAAAATCTAAAAAGGTACAGTGCGTAACTGTATCCAGCCCTTCACACTTTGTAGAAGTCTTTTGGAGTATGTCTTTTCCAGCTCTTGGCATTTAAAGACTAAAATTTTTAAAGACTAACTTGATTTTCAAGTCTTGTCACAGGTTCTCAACTCGTCGTCCAGTAGGTCCAACACATATATGTGCGATCCAATCAAAAATAATTTCATGGTAGCTCGATAGTCGTCGTCCAACCAGAAGACGACCGTCAGACTCAAGTGTTCTGAAGTTTCTAACAGGTTTGGTCACACTGTTCTCCCTCCAGGGTGTCCAGGTTAGAACACCTCACCAGGGAGGCGTCCAGGAGGCAGCCTGACCAGATGCCCGAGCCACCTCAACTGGCTCCTCTCGATGTGGAGGAGCAGCAGCTCTACTCTTATGACCGAGCTTCTCACCCTACCTCTAACAGAGAGCCCAGACACCCTGCGGAGAAACTCGATCTCGTCCTTTCGGTCCCTACCCAGAGCTCGTGACCATAGATGAGGTTAGGAACGAAGATTGAACCGATAAATCGAGAGGTTCGTCTTTCGGCTCAGCTCTCTCTTCACCACGGCCGCATCACTGCAGACGCAGCACCAAACCGTGTATCAATCTCCCGCTCCATCTTTTCCCCCTCATTCATGAACCAAGACCCCCAGATAAACTCTACCCTTTTCCGGCTCAAGACCATGGTCTCGGCCTTGAGGATAATATTCTATTATATGAAAGAAAGAAAATATTTTCTCCCATTTTTCCCCCCTCATTCATGAACATGGGCCCTCGTAAGGTCGCCACCTTATATGCATATGCAGGGATCTCAAAATAAATTTTAATACCTTTTCAAGACTTTACAGCAAAGCACCAACTAAGTATTAAACAGCTGTATTTTGTGATTCAAACAGAAAGAAATCAATTATGTAAATAAAACAAATTTGCCCAAATAAATGATCAAAATATAATTAGAAAAGATATTGTGGCATCATTAACAACAAGCAAATCAAGTTATTAGTGCTTAACTTGGTGTGGAAACACTAAATTACCTCAGCCCGTCACTGGGCGTATTCTCAGACGGCTGATCGCTGCGGATGTTCACGGTGGCGGTTTTCTGGCTAGCTCTATTCATGTCTGATTCTTCTAGCCAATGATCGGCTAATTTACGCCCCCTCCCGCAATTTTCGGTAGTACGTTACTGCATCGCTTTGATGCACTTGGCTATAAATTAGCGTGATACGTCACGTCGGCGCATCTGTAGCGATGGTACACAAAGTCGCGTTGGTAGGGAAACACCCGACATAAAAGAACAAACAAATTATCTTACTTATTAGTAGGGATGTGTATAGGTAAAAAATCCGGCGATTTGATATGTATCGCGATACAGGGGAATACGATATATCGCGATGCGATGATTAAGATGAAATATTGGGATTTTAAAACTCAATTTAACTGTAGAAAAACTGTCCCAGCATTTTAACAACTCCAACCTGTTTCATACTTTAACACATCCAGTTTTATTACTAGATCTAATTTATCCACAGGAACGAAGAAGTTGAGAACAGCCACAAACTAGCATAACTAGTCATACTTTAAATTTTACTACAAAAATTACTGTCATCATTAATGGTTCCATTCAAATCCTAAAAAACAATAATCAATATTTTGCTTTTGAATATCGATACAATATTGTGAAATAAAATATTGCGATATATTGTCGTATCGATATTTTCTTACACCCCTACTTATTAGTTTATGTCTATTTCTGATAAACGTATTTATTTTATACACATTTACAAATTGTTAAAATTTAAAACGCGTCAGTACTAACCAAATTTAAGACTAATACTTTTATAGGTTTTAATTTTCCCTAAATAAATTGATCAACTTTAAATACTATACAAGTCCTAGCGGATTCGCCCTTTATGCCTCTTGTAGGGTCACTAAAGGCAAACAGGTCCTGCGTGAAGGATCAAACAAAGTGCAAGCCGTATGATGAGAAATATGGATGGAAACAGGGTTTCCTCACGCTAGTCACTGAAGTCTCCCTCTCGAGCCAGCCCTGAAGGTGGGAGAAGCTAGGGGGCGCCTTCAGGCGTGGCTGGGGACACCCCAAGGAGTCGGGCGCTATCTGAGATAGCTGGATGGTGGCCAAAAGTGGGGCCCTTGGGGGTGTGATACTCTGCTAAAGAAGCTGGCTCTCAGGACGTTGAACTACATT
>OY747714.1:38985540-39278040 GCA_963556495.2 Valencia hispanica | reverse complement strand
GAGGTAGGACATCGACGTATTTTTTTTACCCAAGAAAGAAGAGCTGAGGAAGAAACTGTTGGGAGTTTGTCTTTGGAACACCGCCAACCAAGTATAACGCTAAGCTAGTTATTTGTTCGAAAGCAGCATGAGAGTCGCGTTTCTGTTGGCCAATCAGAGGCGAGACATCATGAATATTGATGAGTTAGACCCGTAATCCTGTCATTTCCAACCACCCACCCCTCAGACAAACTTCAACAGGAGCGAGACAGCATTTTTTCCACAGAAAACGACTTACAAGGCACTCATTCATACTAGAGACCACAGCAAATTTATTGAAAAAACCCCCCGAGAAAATTAGACCTTTAATTTAGCCACTTATATATAAATATGCAACACAGCGGTGCATTCTTCAAATCTTGATAGAAGAGCAAAGCAGAAGCCAAAAGCTACAAGATGAAATAAAAACATCCTACTTATCAAACTTTTCCAATATCTACATTCAGGCAAACAGCTAGATAGCTAAAAACAAAGTGTGGCATCTTGGAGTCACCGAGTTTCTTTCAAGGCCATCGTCCCCGTCTCTCCTGGGTGTGCCAGTAATTGCGGAGGGCGCTTATAGATGCCGAGGTGCGCCGATCGCTTCTTTCCGCCTAATTACAAATGTGAGCAGAGGTCGAGACCAGAGGTCAGGGATATCGATGACCATAACCCGGCTTCATCGTCCCGTCTGCTTCCGCCGCCGCGTGTTTGAAGTTGACAGGAAGGCGTGCCGCCGTGGTAACAGGATAGCAGGGTGTGCACGACTGCAGAAATCAAGTGAGCTCAAAGGGTTGGGAGTCATTATTCTGATTGAGGGCAGCAATTTGTCCTGTCTGGTCAGTTAGAGACCAGAGGGAGTTTTTCACTTGGCGATTCACTTCTTTTGGCTTTTAAGGGATTTATTCTTGTTAGTCTTTGGGGTTTATGCACCAACGGGTCAAACAATATACAGCTAAGGGCCCTGACATGTTCATCTTCTAACCAGTTTCTCTGAATCAGTTCCTTTCTGTTAATCACGAGCCAAAGACTAATAGCACAATCTCCCGTTTCTGCTTTTTTTTTTTTTTCACCGATCACAAATCAGTGCTTCCACACTTTCCTTGTAAAGCAGCTGAGAGATGCAACCAATTTGTTTTTTATTCACCAATATCTTTCTTCAAACATCATCATCTTTCAGGGTGAGTTGGTTCCTCTGGTTTTCCAGCATGGTGTTCAACGTGTGCCTAGCTGAGGCCCAGCTTTGTTCAGCTCTTCTGGAAAGGAAGGACGACGCCTCCGGATCGCTCATCTACTTAAAAGAAAGTAGCTGCATAGTTTTACCTAGAGCTTTAATCAACCATAACCAGTAAAACACACACACACAGGTTAGCTTTTAAAGGGAATATATGATGCCTCTTTTTAAACTTATAGTTATAATAGTTTTATGGTCTAAAATCCCTCTCACATAAAGCGATCTCAGCAGTCTTTCAATTTCAATCCCTTTCAGAATGAGCTATTTAGAGAGCTCTGTCACTTTTATGCAAATTAGTGGTTGCAGACCACGCCCACCCATCTTGTTACTAGGCTGCGGGTTTGCCACACAAGAACAGCATGGAATTGGAATTGGTGGGCGGAGTTTAAAGGGGGTTAGGGTGGTTATATGCAAATTCTGCTTATGGGGATGTAACAATAAGGAGTAGTGGGGGATATAAACAGTATAAGGTAGAAATGATATAAATTGAGCAGACGGTACAGATTTTGACTATACCGGCCTACCGCGTTTGTAAATGTTGATGATGTCATCAAGCTGTGCCTACGTACTTTGTACCAGGTGTGCAAGGAGGATGAATGCTGGATATTCCCAGTGTTCGTATTTACTCTAGATGCTGTAATCTATTTAAAGTTGGTTGTTTTCTATTTAACGAAAAAGAAACCTGATGAACTTGAAGCGTTTTTAGTTCAAGTATGTGCAGCTTTGTTTTATTGCAATAAAAAATTTGCAAATAAGTAATCAGGGAAGCAGGAAAAAACGTATTTTTCTTTTTACATTTTGCTTTTTAGTTTAAACTATTTTTAACTTTGTATTTTCATAACATTTAGCTCGTCTTTTATTAATAAAGGTCTCATTCACTCGTTTTCTCCCCAATGAATTTCCTGTGGTCTCTAGCCCAATGGGGTTTATGCACAGTCACTTCCTGGTTACGATAAGCCAGCCCCATTACTTCCGCCTCAAAACTGTCAACCACACAGTCTGGACAAAATGGCATTTTATATCCGCTGTCTTCAAGACCTGCCGTGCCACCGTAGACAACATCCGCCGGATATTTCAAAAACACACAGCGACGTCTGCGAGCTAGGGGGTGAAGGGCTTTAAGCTGTATATAACCGACTTTATTCACGATCATGAAGGTAAGTGTTTAGCTAACAGCGGTAGCTACCATCATCAAAAGACAATAAGAGAGAAATATATTAATGTTAGTCTGATTAGGACAGCTTAACATCCACCATGAATATTAAGCTCACATTTAACACTTTGATCTTTGAGATGAACGCCTTGCTACTTATATTGTATTTTCTTAGGTCGCCATTAGCCGTACTTGCTAATAAGCCCCAACTGATTCTCTTTATCGATCTTTCCAACAAGAGTGAGACAGGGGGAAGTGACAGTGAGGGCTAGCTACCTCAGGTCCATGAAGAAGAACGAGAAGCCGCATACTTTCACCAACAGAATAGTTGCTCCAATTAAATAAAACCAGAACAGCGTTGGGCTTTAGCCTCCCTCACTCGGCTCTTTGACGGCCTGGGCTGCAAACTGTCGACCCGGGTAGTGTAGACACGGGTGTGGTGAGAGATGATGAGGTTTTCCCTTCTATTGTTCACAGTCCATGCCGCTGAAACTTGTAAGATGGCTTCATTTTATACTGCTAAATTATACTATTAGTTTTATATAGTATACAAAATTATCTCTCGGCTTTATTATAGGCAATATCTCATTCCAATATTTACCTCAGTGCTTCACTCTACCGCCACAACGCTTCCCACAGACGTAGTCGGAAACACTATTACTGGCTTGGAAACCGGAAGTTCTACTAAACCCGCTGTGTATAAAAGCCCATTATGCGTTGTGAGCTGTTTTATGTCTCTCGCTGCTGTTTCAGGAGGTTGCAGTTTGTCGAAGGAGTGATTGGGGTGCAACGTGAAGATCTCGAGTCGAACGATATGCAAACGTCTCATCTCTGATTGGCTAACAGCAATGCGACTGTCCTTCTGCCTTCGATCAAATAATTAATTCTTCCTCAGCTCGTCTTCCTTCGGTAAGAAATGCAACGGTGATGTGCTATGTTCACAAATAACCAAAGCCTGACCCTGTTACGTCATGTTTGCCATACTTTACATATTAGGGGTTCTGTTTAACTGAAAAATGATCAAAAGTTATAAATTCAGGCAAACTTTCCATCCTAATTGCTGACATTGTATCCGAACACCACATGAAAATCTCTTCCTTATTAAAATCAGGAGTTTAGAAAACTTTTGTAAAATGATAAAGCAAATTTCAGATAAATTTGGAAATTTGTGGCACAATTCACAAAAGGTCAAGCAAAAATATTCAACAGTGACTGGTTCACACTGAAATAGTGACAGCGTCCGGCTGAAATCACTACCAGCCTAATAAGTAGACGGACTATTATTAAAAGAGGGACAGCCATCTTCTTCGTCCTCTAAAGAAAAGTGCACAGCCATCATTCACTATGCACCAGAATGGCTTTACAAGAACATTTCTACTAAAAGAAGGATTTCTCTAAATCAACATGTACTTCAATGTGAGAAGTTCAGCTCCAGGTAATATTCAAAGCTGAGAAGCACACCGATACGATCCATTTCGCACAAGAACAAAATCAAGAGTGCGGTTAAAACTTCCTCCTAGACCAACTTCTTCCAACACACAGATAATCAGAGTGTTTTCCAGCTTGATGGAGCACAAAATTAAATTCCATAATACTTTATCCCAAAGGGAAATTAAAAGTAACTCACATCATCAAAGAGACATTGTGGACAGTGATGCAGTGGGCAGGAAGGATCTCCAGTAGCAGTCAGTCTCCGAACTAATCTAAAGAGGCTCTGACTGAAGAATGTTGCTGTATGATAGACTCATGACCGTCATGACATGTTAGCAGCTCAATATCTGGACAGTAGGGACAGTTTCACAGGAACATGTCCAGGATGACATCAGTTTTTAGCAAGCACTGCTAATCTACCTCATTTGCTTCATCAGCACCTCTTTAAATCTCTTTCCGGTCGTACGGTTAGAACGCCAGCAGAGAGACGTTGGAGTGGGGGACATGACCCTTGACCATTATGATCGACAGAAGAGGTTTGAACTTCCTCCTTCTCTCGCTGCTCTTTGGTCCAGCTCTGCGTCCATGGAGCCTCCATTTCAACTCCTCTGGATTTAGGGTCACAGTTCAGGTATTATTTAAGTTTTTTGAGATGCTAATCAGCTGCAAGAACGATACCGTGTTGCCACGGTTATGCACCGTAACGGTCCAAAAGCAAAAAAGTGAAACAGGGTATGAGTAAATGAGAAGCTCAAAGTTCATGACATGAGCCAACAAATCTGTGATCATCTCAAAGCACAAATAAGATAAGAGTGGGTAACAATCAGTCGGGTTTTGGCCCAGAAATTAATATCTGGTATGTTGGAGGGAACTGTGGAAATTATAGGGGAAGAAAAATCAATGCTGTAAAAACTACCTCCTAGGATAAGCTTGACTCAATTGCTTTTAAAAGACTTGGAACATATAAACAGTTTCAATTGTTCTTAAAAGGAACAAAAACGTCTACAAACAATGAAGCCACAAAACATCTCTGCCAACACTTTTGCCGCCGATTGTACTCCTGAGATGCATTAGAAAGAACAAAAAATCTAAACCAGAAAATAGGAAGTTGCATTGCTTCAGGCTGCTGGTTCTCAGGTTATCAGGTGGATCAGGTGACCGTCTGTCCGCTAGGAAAATGTCTGAACCACTATGAGAGTCGGGAAAGCACAACAATCTGTGACAAACCTGACTATCAGATGGAAAGCCTAGTAACTTTCTCCAGTCCTAGCGGGAACCAGAGTGGACTCACTAGTTGCAGCGGATGAGGTGGTTTGGTCAAGCACCAGCCTCAACCAACAGAACTCCACATGTGCCTCGTTTTCCCTGAGCAGTACGGCACGGTTGGTGCACTTCGGTGTGCTATTTTGTCTGTTTTCATCGTAAAAGCGCCATTCCTGGGCCCCCCTTAGTTGTAGGTCTATAGGACACCTGTATGGTACAGTTAGGGCGGAGCTACTGGAGTCAAACAACACAGTCCATCTACTGGGGGACAGAAAAACTTCACTGCCTCAAACAACAATTAGACATACTAGTGCGTCACGTTTGTCGTCTCGGTAGTTTGACGCCAGAGGATTTAAAAATGTTCATACGATTTCAAAAACCTGACCAGACCCCACACATGGCGAGAAAAAAAAAAAGAAAATCGTCACTGTAACAGTTTTGGTCCTACAGCGTGTGCAGTAAGGCCACACGGCAGCGACGATACACCAACCACGAACAGATTGCAGTCACAAACATTCCCAGCTCAGAAGGAAATCTCGCAAAAACTCTCAAGATCAAACGTGACTTCGGATTAAATGCACATGGCCGTCAAGGAGGAAGGCTGGCTAGACGCTTCGAAGGTGCATAGCTGCCTGTCCCCTCGCTTTCTGATTGCCTACACCTCACATTCAAAAGGGGCCATTGCTCGTTTGTCCCCGCAAACACACCACACACACTGCCATATCGGGCCAAGACAATCCAACATGTTGAATATTATTGATTTGTGAATACGCAGGACCATAAAGCAGCGTACCCGTGCCGCACCGCTCAGTGGAAACGAGGCAAAAGTTAATTAACGGCCAATGGAGCCACATGTTGCAGTCCCCTGCTCTAGACACAATGACTCAGTGACTGTAGTCATGGGGTGACAAATAAATATAAAGTTGTGTCATCAGCATACAATATTGTAGTATTAGAATATTACGCTAGGGGGGGACATGTTGAATAACAGGGGCCCGAGAATGGAGCCCTGAGGAACTGTTTGTTCACATTTATATCTAAAAACGACAGAGTTGCAGTGAATTGGATTCTGTTTTATTAAAATGCTGCAGGATATTTTCTGGTGACCTTAACAAACACTTTCCATGGGGAACTGGATGAACAGGGAGAAGCACAGCTTTTGTAACGTTCGTACCTGAGATGAAGGTCCTCCGAGTATTTCAGGCAAGCATAGATGAACTCTTTCAGCTGGCAGTAGGCTTTAGGGACAAACTCAGAGAAGGGAAGCTTCTTGGGGAAAGGAAGCTAAAATACACAAATTTTATTTTGTTTCAGCTTTAAAAGTTGATGTGTGTTTTTCTGGGCCTAGTTTCAAGTCAGAGCCCCTATTCTGTTTGAACCACTCTACCTTTTCCAGTTCAGGGTCTTGCAGGGGAAATTGGGAAGTGTACTGTCTGTATTCCTGCTCTGTTGAAACCGGTATTGGACTGTAGTTGTCCTGGTCCAGAATCTGCCTGGAGGAAACAAACAGAAATCCCAGGTAAATGTTTTGCGATTTCCGTTTAAGATCCAATAAAAGAAACAAAGACACCATCAGTCAGCTCCCTCTCTCCTTTTGTTTCTCAGAAACAACCAACATGTCCCACTGGGGGTCATTCTGGTGCTTGAGGTTTCCTTACCACCCTCCCTTCAGTCAACACCCCCACTTCTTCTTGGCGCTCCGGAGCTCGGACGTTCCAGCGTTCCATGGAGAGGCCGTGAACCGGAGAGGGCTCTCTCCCCAACAATGCAACACAACATTCCTGTGGCTTCCCAAGCGCTTGTGTGTGAACGAGAAAGAGAGAGGAAGGAGAGAGGGAATGCGTGTTTGTTTGTCCGTTCTCACTGCTCCCAGGTCCCAGTGGTGTCACAGGACAAAAGGCATGGTGAAACAATGGCACGTTGAGCCCGAACACACAGTCAACCACCCACCCACCCACCCAGAGTCCTGAAAGGGTACTACCCATTCTGTTCTGGACGCGTTTTAAAAACACTTCCTCTCTCCGGCTGCTTGTAAAACTTGAGCCTGACCATACAAACACACCCTCTTTTTTTATGAGAATGCCTAAAAAGGCCTCAGCTTCCCTCGTGACCTTGTGATAACCGCAGACTTGATCCCTACCTGAAGGTGATGTTCCATCTCTTGAGCAGGATCTCTCCGTACTGGTCCCTCATTTCCAGCAGCATGTCGAACAACTGGGACACGGGGAAACCATAACCCTGCACAATAGGATGAGAAAACAATGTCAAAAACATGCAAATACGCTACTGCTACAAATCACAGCCAATGAGCAATGCCAAGAACTAGATTTCCAGCCATGTTTAAAGAGCAACTCACCCACAAATCAACTTTGTTTGCTGATAAACGGTATAAATGAGTGTCTAATAGTGCTGTCTACATGTCTGGTCGTTATTTTTCGTATTTTAGTACACTTTAGTGAAAATATAAATTTTCTGCCAGAAACACTCAGTGTGGCGCCCTCTTCAGTTTAAAACTCTACACTGCACTTGAATCGGGCATTGCTATTCGCTCTGCGGCGGGATGCCTGAAATCAGCCAAACAAGCCCAGACTCCGCCCATGCCTCCTCCACAGAACCTCCCTCCATTTCCTGTGGTGAAGGAGGTGGAGAGAAATCATCCACCTAGGAAAGATCACTCTGAGACAAAGGGGCTTACGTTGCTCTCCGTCTTTTTTCGCTGTCTGTGTGTATGTGCCACTGCAGCAGCGCTGCTGTCAACATGACAATCACAGCGCACACCTGGTAGGGGGGCGAGTTCCTCTCTTTAAGTATAAATACTGAAATTTGTTTTTGTTTTCCAGTCATTTATTTGACAATCACTTCCATTTACTACAAGTGGGATTGAGAATCACATTCGGCTTTACTGTACGGCTCGTCTCCACTGAGCTGTACTCCAAGTGTCGTTTCAGTTCGGTACTCTATTTTGTCTTGTTTCGGGGCTATACACTTAACCAACCGCACCTTTCATGTTACAGAACTATTTAGTTTTTCAGCTGAACATCCCGTTAAACACAAAAATATTCAGACCCCTGGCAGATTTACCGGGAAAAAAAGCATGTCAACCAAAGGTATGTAAACATTTTGTTTTTGAGAAATAGACTCATCTGAAGGACATTTCAAAGGTTTTCAGCAGCATATTATGTTGGATTGTGGACATAAGACTAATAAGACTGTTGTGGATTTGAAAAGATCGTTTCTGTTCGAGGTTGCTCTGTTCTGTCAACGATACGAGGCTTTGAATGGTGAGTTGGACGTTATTTTTGCTTTCTAAAGGATTTAGCAAAAGCGTTCACTGTGTCTACAGTTAAAATTGTATCCTTGATTATCATAAGTCATTGAAATCTCAAGATTCTTAGCTTTCCAATGAAGTGTAACATGTATATTTAGACATAAAGGGTGCCGCAAAAAGACAAATAAATCTGTGATATCAAGCCCATGGGACATAAGACCGTTGATGGTTTAGGGTAAAAAAAAAAAAAATAATAATAATAATAATAATTTACCGACACGTATCTTCTGACTGAAAGGAATTTTAACGCACCTGCAGAGCCCTAACTTGAATCAGAGTTTAAAAAAATTAGGGTGATGGTAAGGAGGCCTTCCAAACCCAAAAACCTGCAGCTCATCATCAAATATAAATTATCCAAATACCAGAGAAAAAATGCTAAATGCTGGTCAGAAACTGCAGGAAGAGTTTTGTTGTTGTAAAGCCAATCAAGTTCTTTTTACAATCATTAGGAAGGGTATAAATAATTGTCTTATTTGTAAGGTGTATTAATACTTCTAGGCTAAACTGGACCTGGAATCAGAGGTAACGCTCTCGGGATAAGGAAGTTTGTGTATTTGGTTCAATTGAGCATTTCTGACCATTGATCTAGTCTAGAAATATTACACTTACCCTAAAAACGTTTAAACTACTTAAGTTGTACAGTATTTAGGCAAAAAGTAAGGCCTGAAATTGGGGAAAGTAATCGTGAAAAGGATCCCGTTTCTGGCGGATGGAACACAAAAGCCAATAGAAATATGAGCGCATCGATTCAGCTGCTCCTCATCACTTCACATAAATGACTGGTGGGCATCAGACCACCCATTCATCAAGCTTCCCTGCTTTCATCCGAGTCCTTCTCCCATCCAGCTTTCACCCACACGCCTCACCATCTCTCCATACCCTCATCCATCACACTCAATCTATCGAGGACTGTTCATAAACAGTGAAGAATAAACACAGGGTAGAAACTCCCGTCGGACGATGAACTATTTTTTTCTAACGTGGTTCAGTTATTAAAGAAGGTCTGTCTTTGGAAACTGGCAGCTGTTCACTTGGACAAACACCGAATACAGATAAAACAAGCTTTAAAAAAGAAAAAGAAAAAAACAGATTCATGGTCCTCTGGGACTAAGGATGTTTGAGCTGGACAGTAGAGGACGGAAAAGCGTTTTTTTCTTTTTTTCCCCTCCATCGCGTTCAGACAGAAATCCAGACACGTACCTGCAGAGTATCAGCAAACAGGACAATGAGGTTCTTCAGATCCAGCACCAGGTCAGGGTCATCACAGTACGACTGTAGAGACAAACCAGGATGTTCTTTTAGTAGCTTATTGGAAACAACCTCTCTACCCTTAGATTATCTCTGCTTGTACTATTTTATTTATCTAATCAGATCTCCAGTCAGTTCTATACTTTCAACTTTTTTCAAGAATTCAACAAAAAAAGTTATTTGTTTAATCCCGATCAAAGTAAAAGAAAAATAATCCTATGCACATTTGTTTTTATTTTTCTTGATTAAGGTGTACCGAAAACGTACCGAACCGTGATTTTTGTGTACCGTTACACGCCTGCTTAATGTGCATTAATATGTACAGTGGAAACCGTCTCAGCACTACCACAGAAGCTATCATCTACAGCCCTCCTCGTCTCCGCTTTTGAGGGTACAGCCAATCAGCACCAAGGAAAATAAATACTGCTCCCAGATTGGCTGCCTTGGTATTTCAGCTTCCCAAGCAGCATTTTCTTTCGAATATTTCCAATGTGCTCGACGAAAGAAAAAAACGTGAATAGATGGGGGTCCCCTGTAGTGTAAGTTGACACCATTAACTCGCATCACGACCACCAGTAGAATGAGTGGTAGGTTTTCATGGTGGCGAGTTAAGAATATATCTTACAGAGTGCGTCCTCAGGGCGGCGATAATTTTGGACAGGGCCAGCTCCCAGAGCTCCTCCACGTAGGCTCTGTTGACCAAACCCTGGGTGGTGTGAAGGACGTGGTCCTCAACGACGAAGAAGCTGGACAGAGGGAGAGAACAAACGAGACTGATTCACTTTGTCAGGAGTTACTTAAAAACGAAAATGTACCCAACAGAAAGGGTGATTCAGAAACCTTTTAGATCTCTTTCACACAGACTATTTTAGCAGGAAATGAACTGAACTGAACTTTCCAGAAAAGAAACAACAAAAAGCTGTATTTAAAACTCAAAGTTACTCCTAATGAAGTTAGAAAACCCTCCATAATTATCAGGAATGACCCAGTTGCAGCTTTTCTATGCTTCCACAAAAGCGGGCGACGAATCCCGGCAGCACAATCAGGCATGGAGAGCAAACGGTGCATCTGATGACGCAGACGACAGAGCGTCGCGCTCGTCCATCACACGCTGCGGTTCTCTCCTGACCCGATGGCATCAAATCGCCTGCAAAGTGATTTTGGTTTATGTCCGCTGACAGAACGTCTCAATCAAAGCGGTACCCGCTCAGACTTGCCAGACCACAACGAGCTGCAGCGGAGGTCCACCGTCTGTTTTTCTCTGCCATTACAGACGGCCTGCGAGCGTAATGCTCAACTTTTTTTTGGGACTGATTTCAAACATTTTCTAACATTTTTTTATTTTATTTTTTTGTGAGAAAAACTTTGGAAAACTTGACGCTACTAAAAAAAACCCTCAGATGTTTTCCAGAGGATTTTTTAGCATAACAATGTCTCGATATGTTGCTTGCAGATTATAAATTAGCCTCGGCACATTGCCTCCCACTCATCTCAGAAGAAAAGTGGCGAACCTCAAATCACCCGACACTTTGTGCGCCGATCTGCTTTGTCGTTTTATACGCTCTGTGGTTCGTTCACGTGAATCTGATCCCAACCTAAGCCATGCTGTCAAGAGAGAAGAGACTTTTTGTGATGAGCTTCCAACGTCTGAGATACCGACTGAGGCCTAAGTAGCCTAGGGTGGAGCTTTCAGGTGAGGGTGACTGTCTTCCAAATGTTTCCATTTGTGAACCGTCTTTTTCTCTCTCCGGACTCTGAGCTCAGGGCCAGCCCAAAGTCTTATGGGGGCTTAAGCAGCCACTAACAGCGTTTCAATCAAGATTTGGTCTGGGAGAGGAGGTTGAGTTTAATTGGCTGATCCTTAAATCAATTAGGGATAATTGGTTATTTTCTGTCACAATCTGAAGCTCAAATACAAAGAAAAGCTTCAACTCGTAGCATCGGATGGTAACTATGGTAACACAACAAACAATGACGATTAAAAAGTAATTAAAAACTATCATTTTCTAATGTGAGAAAAACAGAAAATAATAAAAACGAATAAGTAATTTTAATAAATGTTAATTTATCCCTCCATCCATTATCTATGCTGTCCAGGGCTGCAGAGGGGCTGGTGTCATTAGTCTAGAGGCGGGGTAAACCCTGGACAGGTTGCCAGTCCATTGCAGAAATTTTAATTTATTTTAGTTTAAATTGTAATTTATTAACATTTTACTTTGATAAATTAGTTAAATTGATAAAATAATTTGCTACAAAGTAAATTTCCGAAGTTTGTTAAATCTTAAAATTCTAAACAATTGAACAACAATTTTATCAAATTTAATCATATTCTGATATTCATAAATTCATATTTCTGTATGTAATAAATCTATACGTTTAGTTTCACTTTTTAAATTAAGTGAATGAATGTAGTTCATTTTCGTTGTTTAAAAACATGTTAAAAACTTAAGTATTAGAAAAATATGTAAATCAAAAATGAAGAAGAGCAACAATAATAATACTGAAACTCTTGGTTGTTTCTGTCGAAATTATTACAAAACTTAATTTCATGTATTTACTTCTCAAAGACGGAAGTCTTTTGTTTTGCATTTTATTGAATTAGTTTTGTTTAGCTTTTCTTTGCTTCAAGCTCTATGTAGGTGAGCTGCTTGCTGAATGATTTTTTAATTTGTTTGTGAAAAGGATTGGCATAACAAGCATGTGCTTCAGCCAATACCTTTTTGATTAGCTTTATCTCATGCTTTGTCTTGTGGTAATTCTTTCTTTTGTATTTAACTGAACGCTAATCAAAAAAATTTTTTTTTTAAGATTATGAATACAATAAGTTATTTTTTTCTATGATAAATCGGAATAAATTCATCAACAGCAATTAAGTTAATATAAAGACCATCAAGCAAACAAAAGATGCAAACCAACCGAACCCAGAAGGCTAGAAAGCGCAATGGTTGAAAGACAACAGATTGATGCCTTTACCACTTCAGATGAGAATAAATCTGCTAAAGATTGCACATCTTTAGCATCATCTGGGAGTTTTACGCCGTCTGCTCCAATCCGACAGACAGGAGCAAACCGAGGACTCCATCAGTCGCCATGTTTACACCCCACATGTGTGCAGAGACGCGACGCCAGACAATCGATCGTATTAATGGAGGAGAAAACGGGAGGGATTGGAGAAGTGTAGAACGAGGAGAAAAGATTTTAAATTTTCAGCTGAAGAAATGAAATGAGGCGTTGCTAGCAGCTGCATCTCATTCAACACCAGGTCTGGGTGGAGATGGCTGGGTAGAAGGGAGGCGACAAAGATGACACGAGGAAGGGTAACTACACTTAAGTCAATCAGAAACTTTGCTGATGATCTTCAAGACACTTTGACAGCCTGACCCAATATATCAAATATCGTATGGTCATTGGGACACTCTGGGTCTTTGAATGAGCTCCCACTTTTATTTCAGTGTGTCTAAATAATAGCAAAAAAAGAAGCATGATCAAACTAATAAAGGGGAGACCTACCCAACAATCTGATTGAAGTATCTCCTGTATCCCTCCAGGGTTTCATGCTACAGATGGGTAGAAAGAAACGAAACGAAGAAGAAGGTCAGACAGCGGAGTAAAATATAAAAATGACAAATTATCACTAAAGAACAACCTTTAACCAGGTATGATCAGCTGTCAGTCTTTTAAACATATCCACAAGTAACCAATTTACAAGAGCAAAACATGTATAGCATAAATGTCTAATTATCTCTTGGAATGTAAAAAAAAAAAAAAAGAAAAATTGCAAATAACTTTACAATTGGTACCAAGAACATGTTTCGATGAACCAAATTCAGGCAATAAATCCCTAACAGGGTTTAGACATATTTTGTTTCAAAAGTCTGGAGTTTTCCTAACCAGGAATTTTATTTATTTGATTGTAATTTTCAATACAGACTGAAGTCTTCGACAAAATTGATATAAAAGTTGCATCTGTTTACTTTGCTAGGAATGTTTGGAATTTGAGGAATTTTAGATTATGTGTAGCCGTTAGCAACACTGCCAGTAGTTGTCAGACTGTCCAGTTAGCGTACAATGAGACTTCAGTTGGCAAAAGTGACATAAAGGTTGCATTTATTTACTTTACTAAGATTGTTTTAAACTTGGGGAATTTTAGATTATAGGAATTAATTTAGGAATAAAGCTATTAGCTTTGTTAGGAGTAGCTATTAGGCTTATGTGGGTTAGATGTTAGCCTGATTAGGAGAAGCACTTAGCTTGACTCCCAGTAGCTATTAGCTTGAGCAGAAGTAGCCATTAGCCTAATTATACTAACTATTAGCTTTACCAGAAAATGTACTTAGCTTTACGACATGTAGCCATCAGCTTGACCAGGTGTGGTTATTACCCCAACTAAAGTTAGCCGTTAGCGTTACCTACAGTTGGGATTAGCTTGATTATGAGTAGCTGTTAAATTTACTCAAGTTAGCTGTTATGTTTAATCAAATTAGCTTTTAGCTTATCTCTAATTAGCTGTTGGCATCACTTGACCTTGCCATTAGCATAGTTATCAGTTAGCTGTTAGCTTGATTTCAGTCTATTGGCTTATGCCGCGTTCCATTTGCTGTCGGAAGTCTGAAATTCTGACTTCAGAGTCGGGGAAAAAAAATCAACTGGAACGCCTCCTCAAAGTCAGACTTCCCACTCGGAATGTGTGGGAGAATTTTTCAAACGCCGACTTTGAGATCCAATATGGCCGCTCCACGCATCAACAATAGTAGCTGTGGTGGAAACGTGTATATTACCAGTCTCAGTTGTAAGATCTAAGGTCAATGTTACATGTAGCACCTTCAATTCAAAGCTGAAGTAGTATTTAGATGTTAAAACGATGTTCGTAAGAGGTACCACGAACAACGGCTACTTGGGCGTCACCATATTGGAATCCAGACTTCTCCAGCTATGTTGGAGCTGGAACGCTGTTAACTTGGGTTAGCTAAACATTAGTTTAATGTATTCATGTGAATTTATTCCAGATTCTCTAAACTGACTGCTGTTTATTAAAGGCAAAATATTTACTGGTCATAAGTGACTCACATTATCCTCTACGGTGAAAAGGTCTGATGTTTCATGGGTCGTTTTCCAAAGTTTTACTATTTCAACTGCCCCATTCTTGCCTCCATCTTTACGCTTTTTAAACATGCTAATGGGGGAAGAAAAAAAAATCTCTTTGTACCACGATACCTGTCAATTTAATACAGCCAGTATGGCACCGTTTCTACATCTTCCACACTTTTCCACATTTGTTAAGGTGTTTATTAGGAGTATCAGTGAGTCAGGTTGAGGGTTGCTTGTGCAGCGGAGGTGTGCGGTGTGTGTGGACGACGAAGTGCCTCCTTAATGATGGTGACAGTGCAGGGTCATACCATGTTAGAGTGGGGCTGCAGTACGAGGCGAGCCTGTTTCCTCCTCTGCTTTCTGTAGTAGTTCTCAAACACATCACGCAAACCCTAAAACATAAGCGGGGGGTTAAAAAACTAAACAAAAAACAGTGGGCATACAGAACACAGCAAGTGTGTGAGTTAGCAAGCTTTTACACCAGAGCTCAACACAGATTTAAATGAAAGAAAAAAAAGATTGGTTCAGAGTTAAATCTTGAGGTAAGATTGCCTCAAAATCAACCTTCCCTCCAGAAACTGTATCAATTCATTTCTTGTTCTTCCATTACACAGAGTCTCTTTATCTCTTATCTCTCTGTGGGTTGTGAGAGTCCGTCTGCGGTCTGAAACCAGGACCCACAGTCACCGCTGAGGTCACGAGATTAAAGCCTTAACCCAGAACCCCTCAGCGACTGACCAGACCACCATGGATAAACTCACACACATCTCACTCTGATGTGTTGACCACCGGCTGTTATCATTGTGATAGGAGCTAGAGGAAAGCAAATTAGGACATTAGGTTGCTCACTGACGTCTTTGTGGTCTCTAGTGCCCAGATTCCTCATGTTTACACAAAGCACTTTCTTTTTGAATTGGTATCGGTTTTTACTTCCTTGACAAAGTTTATAGCTTATTTTCATACACTGTCATTTTGAGTGAGAGGAGAAGCAGCTGATGAGTTTGATGTATAATATATGCAAAGTATGACAGGTCAGTGTACAGTTGTTTTTTTTTAGATATTGCTCGTTTTGGCAAAAAAACAATATGCCCCCAGTATATCTGCATCTCTGAGACAACCTTGAACAATTGGGTAGACGGCTATCGGCAGGATCGATTTATATCGGTATCGTAAATTAAGTACCGACTACATCGGTAAATCGGATATCGGCAAAAAAAAAAACAATATCAAACATCTGTACTTTCAACAGATTTATGAAAAAAAAAATAAGAATGAATTGCATTAGCACAGAATTTTGCTTTGGATTTACACCAACTATTGTTACAAGTAAAAAAACAAACAGTTAATCATCATGAACAATCAATCTGAATGTAATCTGGTCCATATGCAGACTGGTCAAGGCTATGCAGGTGATTTACTTCACCATAAGGAGCTCTGCCGTCACCCAACGCTACCCGTTTCTAGCTCAAGACCACATGATCCGGGTCTTGATGATTTTAAAAACCTTTATAGAATTGTATTAATTAATATCCTAATTGCAAAAAAAGTCCATTTAGTCGAGCTTTTAAGGAGAGCATAATGTTGGCCATTGTGCTTTAGGAAACATTTCCATGAATTTATGATTTTCTGTTTTATAGTTTGCAAAACTTGAAAGAGACCAAAAAGTTAAAACGATCGTTTTGCACTTGAAGTAAACAATGTGGTTCTTTTACAGCAACTCTCGGCTGCAAGATGTCCATTGAAACAGAAAAGTTAGAAAGAAAAACAAAAACTGTTTGGTACAAAAATACGAGTCTGATTGGTGGATATCTAGATAACATCTTTGAACTCTGTTCAGTTTGATGCTGCGAGGGTGAAA
This sequence comes from Valencia hispanica, assembly GCA_963556495.2. NCBI lineage: Eukaryota > Metazoa > Chordata > Actinopteri > Cyprinodontiformes > Valenciidae > Valencia > Valencia hispanica. The sequence goes on along the minus strand of OY747714.1, from coordinate 39,261,419 downwards.
ACACAGTGTGCTGTAACTCTTTAATTCCCAGTTTGACCCTCGGCTAAACAATGAGCATTCAACAAGCGAGCGGCATCAAACGGCCGTGAACTCTTCGTTTTACGGCGCTGAGATCCCAGAGAGAGGAACTTGTGGAGAGGTTGAAAATCCAGCCCTGTGATGAAGTGATTACGCTGTGGACGTGCGACCTTTGAACCACCACAGAAACAAAAGGAGGCAAAAATTATAACTTGAGACAGAAACAAGCATCGAGCGTAATAAAAACAAAACAAAATGAGAGACAATTGTGTTTAGCTAAGAGATAATTGTGGAGAAAACTCACTATGTTTGGGATACATTACAGATGGATTAGATGTTTGTTTGTTTATTGCTTTCCGTCACCCTTAAAGGGGAACATATTAAGCAAATTTCCCTTTTTTTCCATCCTTTTGTGTTGCCATCTGGGTCTCTGCTGCCTCTATAAACACTCAAAACATAAATAAAAACCAACCATCCGTCCGCAACCGCTAATTAGCATAAAAGCGACAGAGCGCTCTACACAACTCATTCTGAAAGGGACTGAAATTGTCCAGAATTTAGTTGGCGAGATCGCTTTATGCGAGCGTGATTTTGTGCAGAGAAATTCATTGACGTGGTTTGTTCAGACCATTGACCTCTTATAACTTAAAGAGAGGAATAACAGGTTCCCTATAAATGATGATTCAGAGGAAACTAGTTTTGATATCGAACAAAGATAACCTGACTGAACACAAAAAGCTGTGCTACAAATGAGGATTTCATGTACGAAGTGGAAAAGGACATCCAAACCATAATGGCCCTATGTGAGAGACGACTCAGTCTTTGCAGAATTGCTTTCATTCAGCAACAACGGAGGGTTTTGCAAGCATCAATGACCCGTTGAAACTCACACCATCGGCGGAGCGGGGGGTGGCTTGTTGGGCTTAAGCCCAGGTTGTTTTTTCAGAAGCCCCGGGTCTTCTGGAGTGTGTTTTAAAAAAAAAATTTCATAGTAAGATGTCTGACTGACAACTGTATAAAACAAAAACTACACACAATATTAGAAGCACAAAGCAGACAGTCGTAAATTCCACCCTAATCTTGGTATGATCCGAGTTCAGGCACTAGCGCCACTGTATGTTTTTGTGCGCAGCACTTGTGCCGGTGAGGGAGGGGGGGAGACACGCTGCGTGAATCTGCTGTAGGAGAAGAGAGGGCAGGCAGAAAGAGGAGAGCTAAAGTTTGACCAGGTACCAAAGCAAATCACTCATACTGTACAAATAATGTAAATATGATGATGTATCACAAAGAAGGACGTAGCACTGCTCACTTGGCGCATATTATGTTACTTGCTCTTCCTATTTTTGCTAGCTCTGTCAGGGCTAATCAACCAATAGCGAAATTAAAAACCGAACAACAATGCTGATTTTCTTGGGTTTTTTTTTAGCTTACATGTGTTTATTTCATATTTTAAGTTGCTATCCCCCATGGCTAATTAAAGCACTCTCTGAATTGGTTTCAGTTATGTAGTGATGTACAAAACAATGGACATACAGTAAGGGGCTTCTTTCAAAGAAACTCTCAGGTAAATTTTATTATATTATGCTTTTTTATTAGGATTCTTCATAAAATCAAAAAAATTATGGACAACCCTGAGCATCCTCTTCATGAGACAGTCATACAGCAACAGAGCGTCTTCAGTCGGAGGCTTCTTCAGTTTCGCTGCAATACAGACCGCTACAGGAAATCCTTCCTGCCCACAGCCATCATCATCTACAACAACTCCTTAAAGAATTAATTATATGAGCTACAACAATACTTTATTTCCCTCTGGGATCAATAAAGTATTTTTGAATTGAATTTATATGTTGTTCATTATATTTCAATGCAAAACAAGAGGAATTTCAATACAGCAGTATATTCCCATCTGAAACCAGATACTTACATATACTTCAGAAAAAAAAAACTTTTCTTCTTTACTATTAAACCTCAAATTACAGTAAACCTTTTTTGTTTTAGCTAAATAAATATTGACATATTTTTTGAATTAGTTAAATGTCAGAATAGAGAGAAAGAGTTATGTATTTTTTTTAGCACTTTAATCAAAGTCAGGAGTATATATATATATATATATATATATATATATATATATATATATATATATATGCTAAGTTTATTGCATCTTTAATCAAAAAGAAAACTCCAGATGATTTCATTCTGAGTTTAAGAAGCTTCTGATGGTGGTTAATAGAGTCCATTTGAGTTAATTGGTGGCACACCTGTGGATGCATATTAAGGCACCCCCAAAATACAGAGCCTCTTTCTTTGACATGGGAAAATCAAGAGTAATCAACCAGGAAAAGAATTGTGGACCTCCATAAGTGTGGCTCAATTTTGAATACAATTTGGGTGCAATTTGCCATAAGAAATACATAAAAATACTCTCTTTATACTTAAATTTAACAAATACTATTTTTTTTATATTTATTAATCTAAAAAAATAAAAGTTTAGTCTGATTTGATGTTTGACAGTAAAAAGGTGTTTTTATCTGAAGTGTATGTAAATATCTGGTTTCAACTGTATATTTGATGTTCTTGATGTTTGGCTTGATTGCTAGCAGAAAGAGGCAGAGAGAGGAACAGAGAGGGAGAGGAGAATGAGGACAGAACAGAGATGGAACAAGATCCAGGTGAGAAAGACATGTTAGTCACAGACGGTTGTTTGCCAAAACTCGCTAGAACATGTTCACAAGTGTATCTTGTTAGGTTTGCAATTTTTCTAATTCTATATTTAATAAGTCATGCAGGCTTTTTTTGCACAGCTAGGCTAAATAGTTATAAAATTCTGTAGTTCTTTGGCAGAATTCACAAAATAATGTGGTACAAACTAGTAACTCAGAGAGACGAATATAGAGGTATCATTAAATAGTAATGACTCGCTTTCTTATCATTCAGATACGTCAGGGGAAACCAGGAAAGACAGAGAACACAAAAACACATCTGAAAAAGAATACCTGAATAATATTGACCCTGAAAATGTCATTGATAGGTTCGCAAAACTCAAGCCTTGAAGATACAGTGTCATGTTGCCACAAAAAAGAGGTTTTGATTTTCAGTGCTACTATTATCTAGTTTTGATTCTGGTTCTGTCTTGGTTCAGTCCTGATTTAGAACTGTTACAGTCCTGTTTTAATCCAGGATCAGTTTTGCGTTTGGTTGAATTGTGGTTTAGTCCTGGTGTCTAGATACAGCCCTGGTTCTGTCCTGCCTCTGGATCACACCACAGCGTCTCATTCGGATTCAAATCCAGACTTTGACTAGGCCAGTTTTTTTTTGTCATTTAGAGGTGGACCAGCTGGAACGCTTCGAGTCATTGTTCAGCTTTACAACCCAGGTGGCCCTGGAGCTTTTAATAGAGACCACAACTCATGGTTTCAACAATTACAGCAAGTCGTCCAGGTCCTCAAGAAGCAAACCAGCTTCTGGCCAGTCCACACAAATGTATTTGTAATGTTATGTTTTTTTGTGGTGGGCCTTTATGTTCTTTTGGGTCAGCCACGATTTTATCCTTGGCACTCTTAGAAGTGGTGCGGCCCGCAGTGCCTTAAATGTTTTATTGGGTTTTTTTGTGACCTCCTGGATGACCCGCTGCTTCACGTTTTCTCCATTTGTGGATAATTGACTCTTGTATTTTTGTAACTTTTTTTTCTTTTCTCGATCGTGGCATAATGTGCGGCTTTTTAGGACCTTTTTACCCTATGTCCTGCTGTCAGAAAGCCTCTACTTTGAATCAGTTTGATTGAACAATACTTTATTTATATATGACCTAACTCATATCGTCCAAGTATCTTCAAAGAGTTGTTGTGGACGGTGATGCTGTGGGCAGGAAGGATCTCGAGTAGCAGTCAGTCTTGCAACAAGCCGCAGGAGACCTCTGACTGAAGACAATTGCTGTATCCTAGTCTCATGACTGTCATGACACACGAACAGCGCAAATCCAGGCAGCAGAGACGATGTTCCACAGCAACATGTCCTGGATGACACCATCAGTTGTTGTGAAAGCGCTGCTAATCCACCTCATTTGCTTTTGCCACTCTTCTTTCAATCGGAATCGGGGATATGATTGATGGAATCACCACTGATGCAGGGTTTTTTTGTGTGTATTTCTAGTAGTAATTTGCTCGGCTTCTTAAACATATTAATGTTTTTTTTTTTAGGTTAAGGGCTCGAAGTAAATCATTTAATGATTTTATTCAAGGTAAAGAAATATTTGAGATTTAAGTTACTGAAATACTTCAAGAAACATTTGACACTGCCATATAAAGAGCTTTTAGCCATCAGATTTCATAAAATATTCATTTAAACCACTCGTCAGTAAAGTAACTGCCGCAGTGTTGCTACATGTTTTTTATGCTAATTTCATGGCTTTGATCCAAAAAGCTTCTGAAAACTCCCAGCTCCTTGGAGATTTCTTGGGGGGGGGGGGGAAATCCCATCTAGTATTCATCTGTGGACTCCCTCGTGCTTCTACCTCAGTGTTCGTGTAGATAATTTGGAAAGCGTTTTACTGCTTTGTACTAATTGTATATAGTTGTGTGTATTCAATTAAATTAAATTCAGAAATACTTTATCTCAAAAGGAAAATCAGATGTTTTGTAACTCATATCATCCAGGTATCTTCAAAGAGTCGTCGTGGACGGTGATGCTGTGAGCAGCAAGGATCTCCAGTAGCAGCGAGTCTTGTAACAAATCTGAGGAGTCGTCTGACTGAAGACTGTTGCTGTATGACAGTCTTATTACTGTTATGGTAGCAGAGACGATATTCCACAGTAGCATCTCCTGGATGCACCGCTAATCCACCTCATTTGCTTCTGCCGCGCCTCTTTAAACCAGAGTTGGATATATGATCCTTGTCCATTATGATGGATGGAAGAGATGGTTCGAACTTCCTCCTCCTCTCTCTCCTCTTTGGTCCTGCTCTGGCTCCATGAAGCCTCCTTTTCAACTCCTCTGGGATTCAGGGTCGTAGTCCAGGTATTATATGAGCTTTTGCGACAAGAGGGACAAGAGGTTTCTGATTCAATAAAGCAGCCATTATATATATATATATATATATATAATCTAATTTTTTTTTTTTTTACACACATCCAGGTTGGTTTGGACCATTTGTCCCTGAATAATTGACTGAATCAATCTTTTGAAAACTGCTTTTTGTATTTGTTCAGGTTGTCTGATAAGTCTCAATCCGTGTTGAGTTTCAGTTAACTCTCATCACATCCGATGAAGTCTGATGGCTGAATTGGAAAACGTAATCTAATTTTGACCAATCTCCTACTTGGTGTTCGTGCATTTTCCTCTTTGTAGAACATTTCCACACCGGAGAATCATAAAATGCTAAAGTGCACAGTTTTTCTTCCTCCTTTTTTAAGGTCGCAAAAGGATCAGTGTGTGCTCGATTTTCCTTCACCTCCATCCAACCAGCGGATATATCTCCTGAGTAAAATCTCGGCTGTCCCGCTCCGACTCCGAAGAAGAAAAAAAAAAAAAGCAGCTTGCTGTCAACCTCCCCCCTCCTCTCTGCTCAGCGTGTTTACATCAATCATAACTCGGCCCACATTGCCCAACATGAACCACATGTGAAAGCGCAACAAAAGGGGTATTGTTCAGAATCAACGCTGCTCAAAAAAGTGGTGGTGGGGGAAAAAAACAAAAAGAAAAAACACTGATTTCACGGAGGGAAAACAGAGAGAAGGGGCAAAGAAGATTCCTCGTCCAGGTTCCCCAGAACTCGGGGTTTTTTCCCCATACGACCGCCGGTTTATGAGCCGCATAACGGCACAATTTACCTTTATGGGCAAATGTGAGCAGAAACATCAGAGAGGTAGCTGAGCGGGAGAAGCTGACCTCAGAGGTCAGCAGGTCAACCCTTTCAACACCTTCCTCCTCGTCCTTCTCCCACAGTAGCTGCCTCCTCTCTCTGAACTCAACCCCTTCTACCTCGCCTTCCTGCGTCTGCCCGTTTAACCTCCCCACGACCTTCCTCCTTTCCTCCCCTTCTGATCCCTCCTTATCTCTCCCGTAGTTGATTCACTCTCTCCTGTTCGCCTCCAACGGCCTTCACCCTCCCCGGCCACCGATTATTCATCACTTACAAGCTTCTCTTCAACTGATTTCAAAACCTTTTCCATCTCGGTTCTTTCCGAGTGCATCAAACGAGCGTTTTCCAGCTTCCTGGAAAACCTTGCTCTTCATAAAACACAATTTTCCAATAATCTTTTTATACGACGTTCTGCAGCCACTCGTCCAAAAATCCTAAGAAGTGAGACGTGTGTTGGTGTTCAGCCTTGGGGTCAATACTTTGTAGAACCACCAAGCAGAGATGGGGGACTTGAGTTTGAGACTCCGACTCGAGTGCGACTTAAGTCACACACAGTGACTTCGGACTTGAATTGAGACTCGTCCTTGAAAGACTTCAGACTCATTCGGACTTGAGCTGCGGGACTCGTGAACAATGTTTATTTTTAGGAAACAACTGATGAACTCACTGTTATTCCCCTCCTATAACCTGCCCACGTCAGTGTTTCCCACACAGACGAATCTGTGAATCTCCGACCCAAAAAAAAATCAACACCGACCGTCACACATTGCGTATCGATTTTCTTTTTTACGCTATTTAAAACACGCAGCGTATTCTCTGGTCTCTCTTCGTCTCTCTGTCACTCACGCGTCTCTCTTGCTCTCTCTCACACACACAGCCCCTCCCCTCCATGCATCACGTCTGTCTGGATCACCTGTGGAGGCCTATTTGGTGCAGAGAAGACGGCTGGCGAAAGGTTGGTATCTCGTGAACATTTTTAACACACAATCACAGATTAAAAGGTGCTATAAAATATTTTATATTCTGAATACAATAGCTTCAGTGTGTTGATGTTACTGTAGGTCCCGACCCTTAGCAAACAAGCGATTGAGCCTTCTTTAGAAAGCTAACTATAGTCGTAAGTTTGCCGTAAAATATAGGGTGTTAAAATTAATGTAATACAGTCTGTGTAACCAATTATTAACTTTTTTAACCTTTAGGAATTAGGATATCCCTTTAGGAATCCTTGGTCTGTACTGTACTGTGTGTGTTCATGCTACAAGGCAAAATACAGATATTAACTTAAGAGTAAAGCATTCTTGGTGTTTTGGTCATGTTATAATATATCAAAATCACAGCTGATACTGTATGCTAATAGATAAAGGAGTCATAATAACATATTACATGCTTTGAATCCCTTATATATAGCTATGCAGTGTTGGATGGGTCGCTGTAGGTGATCATGCAACACTTATAACCGGAGACTTAATATAATAAAGAGACTTGACTTGGACTCTAGTTCAGGGACTTGTGAGCATCTCTGCCACCAAGTAATGTTGGGTCTCGAGCTCAGTCAGGTTGGACGGAGATCGGCTGAACATTTGTTCTCGAGTCCGGACGTTGACTGGGTCATTCTGGTTCTCCAGCCTGGATGCACTGTCCTTCGTGTTTTAGGCGTCTCCCTGCTGCCAGACGCCAGACATGAATAAATTGGGTGGAAAATAGCTTCAACCAGCTTTCCTGTCTATGTATCATCACAGCATGATGGTGCCACCTCCGTGTATAGCTTTAGAGATGGTGTGTTGGTAGTTTTCTTGTGTCATTTGACCAGGTTGCCATGTCCCTAGAAGAACCTTCATCTTCTTGTCAACACTGGATCAAGGCCAGATTTGTTAAGTAGGGGAGACCGGGGCTGGTTGTCTCACGTTTTTTTACTCTAGTGTATATCGCTCATCAACCAAACATATTTAAAGAGATATTTGTAAATTAAATGAAAGACTAGGATCTTGGCTTGAATTCAACTCACCTTTTGTTTTTACGATTTATTGTGATAAAAGGGTTATTATTGATCAAAGACACCCTGACCCACTGTGACAACCTGCCCCATAATGGGGTTGGTTTTCCTTAATACTTTGAATGGGGTTTTTAGTTAAAAATTTAGATTTTATATTATATAACTTGTTTTTTTGTTTTTATTAAAACAGAAAATTAGATGTGGTTTAGGAATAAGTAATAATCAATGTTCCTTGTGTTCAATTCCTAAAATTTAGCAAAACAATTATTATTTTTTGTGAGTGGTAAAGTGAACAAATGTATAGTGATGAAAAGTGTAGCCTTGAATTAAGCAATTAGTTTTATTTAATATAAACACACACACAAAATTGTTCCCAATGCTCAAAATGTACGCAAACGTATTGGGTCTTTAAAATGTTTCGCTAGTTGATTTTCTGAACTATTATTTCAACTATTTACTTTTATGTCAAAGTACAAAAAGCCAGAAGTCACATGTGACAACCAACCCCATGTGACCCCTTGACATAAAATTTAAGTTAGCTAACACATGGCTTTAGCTAGCTTAATAAATGTTAGCTCAAACCAAAGCTCTCATCCTGGACTGTTGATCAATAATTGTGTTTTTAAAAGCTAATAACTTACAAACCTGTATTACAAAAATAACACCAACATGAAAATGTATCCTCACCTCAGTGTTGTGTGTGCAAACCAAAAGAATACTAAGGCAAATGTTTGATTTCATGTTAAAACATGAAAACCTGCAGCTTTTATTCAGGTGGGCTTTATATATGTGCAAAATTTCTTTTCTTTTATGTAGCTGGTGCGCCTTATATTCAGGTGAGCTTAATTGCCCGAAAATTATGGTAACTATATTTATTGCCACTGGGGGTGATTTAAAAACAAAAAAAATGTAACCTAGCTCTTCCTTTCTATGCGGAAAATGTTCATACAGTTAAAACTAAAAAAAGTAGAATATCGTGCAAAAGTTAATTTATTTCTGTAATTCAACTTAAAAGGTGAAACTAATATATGATAGACTCATTACATGCAAAGCGAGATATTTCAAGCCTTTATTTGTTATAATGTTGATGATCATGGCTTACAGCTTATTAAAACCCTAAATTTGAAATCTCTGAAAATTAGAATATTACATGAAATAAATAAAATAAGGATTTTAAATAGAGAAATGTCAGACCTCTGACTATAATCATGCATATGACACAGTACTTAGTTTGGGCTCCTTTTGCATCAATTACTGCCTCAATGCTGCGTGGCATGGATGCTATCAGCCTGTAGCTCTGCTGAAGTGTTATGGGAGACAGGATGCTTCAATAGAGGCCTTCAGCTCTTCTGCATTGTTACGTCTCATGTCCCTCATCTTTCTTTCCTTAAATAGGAAACTTTTTAACTGATTGGAATGTTTGTATAAATGTATTGAAATGACTTCTTGTTAAGTGCCTTGAGATGACATCTGTTGTGAATTGGCGCTATATAAATAAACTGAATTGAATTGGTAATGCTCCATAGATTCTCTACGGGGTTCAAAGGTCAGGCTAGTTTGTTGCCCAATCAAGCACAGTAATCCCAGTGATCCCTGCTGTCATTAAACCAGGTTTTGGTACTTTTGGCAGTGAGGACAGGAGCCAAGTCCTACTGGAAAATGAAGTCAGCATCTCCATAAACCTTGTCAGCAGAAGGAAGCATGAAGTGCTCCAAAATGTCCTGGTAGATGCTACGTTGACTCTGGACTTATTAAAGCTCAGGACTTATTAAAGCTCAGTGGACCAACACCAGCAGATGACATGGCTCCCCAAATCAACACAGACTGTGGAAACTTCACACTGGACTTAAAGCATCTGGGATTGTGTGTCTCTCCATTCTTCTTCCAGACTCTGGGACCTTGGTTTCCAAATGAGATGCAAAATATGCAGCTCTTTTTTTCTTTAGCCCAGGTAAGATGCTTCTGACATTTGTTGCTCAGGAGCGGCTTGACTTGAGGAATACGACATTTGTCCAGGATCCATCTGTGTGTGACGGCTCTTGATGCACTAACTCCAGCCTCAGTCCACTCCTTATGAAGGTCCCCAACACTTTTGAACGGCCTTTTCCTGACAATCCTCTCCAGGCTGCAGTCATCCCTGCTGCTTATGCACCTTTTTCTTCCACATAACTTTCTATTAATGTACTTTGATACACCCACTGTACCTCTTGGAAGTGCTGATTTTTTTATAATCCATTCAGAACGCGCAGGTCAGGTAACCAGCTGCTGCTCTAAGTCCCTAAAACTAGACTGAAGACTCGAGGTGATGGAGCCTTGGTCAGCCTCGACCCTCGAGACTCAATGTTGAGAATGACTCCCACGATGCATCTCTTTACTTATTGACTTTCAATCTGTGTAGGGAATTTGTTATTTATTTAACCACTTGTTCAGTTATTTTTAAAGCGCTCTATAAAGAAACCTTGACTTATGGTGACTTTATAGAGCGGACTTCTGAGGGCTGTTTTTGTTTGTTGTTTTTTATTTTTTAGGGGTGTCAAAGTAAAGGAGGCTAAATACCGCATATTTGGTGTGAAACATTGCGAAAACCGTGCGTTTGTGTCGATCCATCACACAAAACCTCCAATAAAACCCGTTTGCGGTTGTGTCTAAAGGTGAAAGGTTCAAGGCGTACAAAGACACTTTCTTAAGGTGCTGTACAAAAACAAAGGAACAAACTGGAAACAAGTTGCTAAAACCAGCCGACAGCAAACACTTTTAACACCTAGAAGACGTGAATAAAGTCGGGTTTAACGAATTCTCCTCCTTCCTCACCGCCACCTGTCTCAGCCTGTTCAAACCTCTCCTAATTGGCTCCCTTTTCCTGCCTTCTCCCAGGCGTTTCAACTCCTACGCTCCCCCCTCCATCATCGTACCCTTTCTCTAACCCTGCTTCTGCTTTTTTTCTTTACCCACTCCATCGTTCTCCTTCCTGTCAAAGTTCGTGCACTTGCAACCACACGAACTCGCGGTGCACAGAGACACCGACCCCGTGGCCGAGCTGACCCAGGTCACAACCCCAAACAGGCAAAGTAAACCGAGGCGTTTCAGTCAGGCCCAGAAACGTGCGGCCGACCCCGCCGCGGCCCACTCAACACCTCCTCCCCGTGTCGCTTTCGCTCAGACTGAGGAGAGACACGCGAGGCAGGTTGGAGCGAAGCCAGGCCTGAGCTGGAGGCCTCGGAGAACACCACCCGGAGGCCCCTCAGCGCGGCGGAAACCTCCTGCTGGGGTCGACGTCCAACTCTATGAACCTGATGCACTTACATAACGCATCGACGCGCGGACGCAACCGATACCAGACTTCCTTTGTTCTCTGCAGCTTTGGGGAGACGAAACGACGAGTTCTTTAACGCACTGGATTAAAGTAGCCATCGTGTTCAGAGATCAGAAGGGGATCAAGAGCAGAGGTGGAAATGAGTTCACCGTTACGTTGCTCGTAGGAAGGAAGCGAGGTTTATAAAGAGGAAGGACTCACCAGCACAGTGTAGATATGGAGGCAGCGGTACACTGGGGAGAAATCCACCAAGTCCTGAGCTCCTGGGACCTGAATGCAAGCCACAAGGAACACAAACTGTCATCTTTAATCGAACAACAAGGGAAAAAAATGTAGACCTTTTATTTTTTTATGACACATGCTTGTTACGTTTGTTTGCTATGTTTGAAATGTTCAGTCCACGCTTTTAATCAGAGGTGGGAAACACGAAATGTATGTAATTATACAAATGTAAATGTCATTTCTCATCCAACTTATCCATAAATATATCTCCCCCCCCATTACTTATTATTAACATCTTACAGTTACAATTATACATGTTTGAAGAATGATGTTTGAATATTGATAAAGGAGAATTAAAATAAAAAAATGGAAACTTGAAATTAGAAATTCTGACTTATGAGTTAATAATTCAGTTACTTTTATTTGGTAAAAATAAAATCGAAATTACAGAAGATTGAAATGATACGCTTTTATTGCAGTTATCTCTTTAAATGTATATAATTTTTAACATGTTTTAATTATAAGGACCATATTTTTTCAAAACAAACATTTTAAATATCAATTTTTTTAAATAATTTTAAAATAAGTTTGAGATTACTACAAAAAACTTTTTAAAACCCCTTTCATTAAGTTTTATAAATTTTAAGAGTTTAGATATTTTTAAGAATACAGACATAAACTACTGTCCTTTAACACCCAAACTGGGATTCAAATGTGATCATTATAATCCCCCATTTGATTTAAATAAAAAAAAAGGTAATAATGAAATTATATTATAAAAGTTTTTTATGAACACAAACAAATCCACACAAAAAAATCCTACAATTTAACATCCAAAACTTGATTCAAACGTGATAATTATAATATTATAAAATAAGGTAATATTAATTAAAACCGTAGGTAGTTTAGCTGTCAATTACAACAGATTGTTGTCCGTTTCTGGACAACAGTTTACTCATTACTGCTGCTTCCCCCCCCCAACAGACTTTAGACGTGTAAACGGGCATCTGAAATATTTGCTTTCTTTAAAATAAAATGCAATTTTGAAATTGAGTAAATAAAGGAGTTCAAGGCAGTGATGAGACATAAAAAGAGAAACAGACAGGAAGAGTGGCTCCTGAAGGTTTAGACAACCATATTAGTTAAAGGTGCTGAAAAGGTGAATAGAGGTCAAAGGTGATGTATGGCAATCAAAGACTTCAAGAGAGGAGATGAAGAGCAGAGTTGTTTTGAGTATCTAAATAATAAAAGCAGCAGAACAAAACATAAATAGGAGCGCTGCAGAGGGATGTCGTTAAATGAAGGGAAAGGGAAGACGGGCTGGGACGGAGGGCTGCTGGTTGGCATTTTTGAAGGCTGTCGGCGCCAACACGGTCGTAACCCTGACGACTGCCAGGTCAGGCCTTTGTTCTGAGCGAGGCCTTCACACGAACAAGGTTGAGTCCAGTTTACAGGACGCCAATAAGCCACGGGGACCTGAACACGGAGCGGCAGCGCCGCTGGGGGCAGGTGACGAGTTCAGCTCTCTTCTCCTCAGCTTCATTGTTGCGTTGCTTTCCTCGACTGGGAACAACTAAGGAACATTGATCCCACAAGGGACGACTCCGAGAGTTCAGGTCCAGAGCGCTGCCATGCCGGGATGGCACCGTTTCTATCATTTCCATCCGCCCTGTAAAAACTGAACTGTGCGGCAGGCAGTTATGTAGGACAGTAGAATATCATCACCGACTCTATTGTTATGTACTTTTACCGAAATTAAGCAGCCCTGTGTCTGAAAAGTGAAACTAATTCATATAGGGATGGACTTCGAGGATCAGCTCTGTCTGTGGACCTGAGTCATTTAGACGAGGGTTTGGGTTAGCTTAATGTTTGGATCTGAAGGATGGAGATGTTCAAACAGTCAAACAATTTGTGCCATTTTTTCAAGCTTAAATGTGGCCTAAAATATATATTTATTTATTTTATTGAGACTGAAAGCACATTTTCCCCTTAGAATTAAAAAGAGCAGGTAAAACGTCAGATGGGTTCCCTAAACTGCAATCACATTGAACTCCCATTAAAGATGGCGTCAGCCCCCACAAAACAAAACTGTCTTTAGTGGTAACAAAAACAGATGTCTTAAAAAAAAAAAAAAAAAAAAAAAAAAAAAAAAAAGAAAAAGAAAGCATTTACAAATTGCTTTAATTTAAACCTAAAGTCCTTTCATACCGCTAAGTTTTTAAAATTAATTTTATATAAATGTATGTAAATGAAAAAATTTAAACCCCAGTAAATTATTTGACTTCTTAAAAAATAAAAACACTACACATTTTATTTATCAAAACCTGCAACAAATGTTTGAATTAAAGTTTTTAAATTTAAAAAACATTTTAAAAATAACTTACTTTTCAATAGTAAAGCAATATTTTTACTTTAAGAATTTCAAAGTTATTTTGAAAAAAATATTTATCAAAACCTGCCAAGAATGTTTATATTAAAGTTTTTAAATTTAAAAAACGTTTTAAAAATAACTTACTTTTTAATAGTAAAGCAATATATTTACTTTTTTAAAGAATTTCAAAGTTATTTTTAAAAAATTTAAGAATAGTAAATAGGTTTACATTTCCTAAAGCTTAAAAAAAACAACTTACACATATTTTCCTAATGTGAATGTTTAAAACCAATCTTTAGGAGAAAATGATCGATATGTTTAGATGTGTGTAGAAGGATTTCATGTTAATATAGAGCTGGGTAATTATCAGAGGGTCATATGGAACTGTGTGGTGCCAACATGCTCACTTCTTCCTCCTCTTCATCCTCCACATCCAGAATGCCAGAGTCCTGCTCAGACATGGGACCGCGGCCATGCCCGCCGTTCTCTATTCCGGCCGCCGCCGCCTCCTTCCTGCTACTTCGACCAATCAGAGCTCTCGGCTGAGGGCTGACGGAGCTGTCGAGTGAGCGCTGGAGCTGAGCCTGAACAGAAACACACATCAGAAGGCCGAAAAGGTCAAACCTAACTCTCAGAAACGTGGTTCGCTCTTTGTGCCCTGGGAATGGCCGACCTGCATTGTTTGTGTCTATTCCAGCTATTTCCTACATTTCCCAGAAAGCCTCTCAAGTGGCACGGAGGAGAAAGCGGGAGGCTTTTGGCTCAACTTCAGAGCGACCCGGTGGAGGTTCTTTGATTTTCAGGGTCTGACACCAAAAGCAGATGTGGGCTGATAATAACAATGATGCACCGTCTTCTGCTAGAAGCTGTCCGACATCTGTTCAGGCTGCACCGCCACGGCTCAGACACAGGAAAACGACCAAAAACGCAATACAGAGACAAACATGAGGAGGAGTCAGATGCTCAGACTGCAGCGTCCCACTTTAAGATGGAGATGAAGAGGTCAGCAGTGGGGGCCTTCAATTTGCTCCTGTTACGCCCCGACTAAAGAATAACCAAAACATGAGAAACCACCAGGGAGATAAAAAAAAAAGAAAAGAAAAGGAGGGACAGGATGCAAAGAGCAGGAAGGATGATGAGTCAATGAAACCACAAAATTAGACTTTAAAGCCGGATCACGTGTTAAATCTGTTGCCTTTCAGACTTTACTCTGAAAACTGATGAACCGAGTCGGCTGATTCCTGATATTTAGAAGAATAACAGCTCTGAGAAACAAAGTGGCTTTGTTATTTTTTTTTTACTACAACGTCGGATGTCCCCGAAACGCTGCAGGACTGAATTTGTAATGCAAATGTGACAGCCTGCCGCAGGTTTCTTCTGCTGGTCGTGGAAATAAATGTGCAGAAAAACCACCCAAAAAAAAGAAAAAAAGTCCTAAAAAATAACTAACAAATCATTAGTTTTTCTGCCGATATTTGGGTCTGAAAAACCCAAAGAAAACCGGTCCGTTTGGGTTATTTGGGCCAACTAATCAGATCTTTTAACCCTGATTACGATTAACAAGACTGTAGCTCTGAGTTGGATACGCGGTTTCTATACTACTATATATTTTTCAAGCGAAAACTTCTAACGTTTGCAAACTTCAGTTCAATTATGAAAAATACTTGACAATTCACAAAATGACAATTCATCATTGGATAATTAATAGATTGGGTTGGATTGTTTAGTGCTGTGCTTGTGATTTGGTCATGTTTTTTTGTTTTATGAAAGACTTCCCACTTCCTATTTTATTTACTCTACTTTTCATATGTATAACTGTGAAAAGAAATAATAAAAAAGAAATCGGCGGATCAGAGCGGTTTTGGCCACTAAGAGTTGGTCGGCCTATTTTTACACAAATATCACATTAAAGCCTGGAGAAGTTTTTAAGCATGTATATGTTATTTTTTTATAGTGCTCAGTTTTACAACAGATATAAAATATAGAAGAACACTAAATCGAAGGTTAAAGTTTGATATTCATTCCTTCCTTTAAACAATCCTTTGTTTATTGCCTTTTTTCTTCGAATCATTGAGGTGAGACTCGGAGGAAAATTTCCCAATTTACACTTTTTTCCCCCCCAAATGGAAAGATTCTCCACAGAACAATGTGTGATACAAACGTATGTGTCTGCGGCGTTCTTTAGGGAGCATTACGGAAACGACACCTTCTAACAATATAAATAAAAACAGGACGCTTTGGTCAGGAATTAATAAGCGCTCGTATCCAAAACAAAATAAAAACACGCTCACTAAAGAAAGTTGACCTTCAAAAACTTTTGTTTTTGTTTTTAATCAGTGTGTTTGCAAATATTCAACATATTAGTTTATGATTGTTCTCACTTTTGTGTTTTGTTTTTTAACTGTATTCCCACGCTGAGCTTCCAACCTCATGAAGGCCAAAACATTTTTTTCCCCCTTTCTGTGGGAAAACCCATGGAGATATGAGGGCATCTTTCCATCCACGCCCAGACGGACTTCGGCTCCCTTTGAACGTCGGTGAGAAGGCTTCCTTTGCTCGCCGGCGCCGGCACGTAGGCTACGCTTAAACCTGTCGAAAAAAGGACGTCGAGAAACACGCCAGGGACCTGGAGCGGCTCGGTTTGGGCCGTTAATGACAACGATGATGAGAAAAACTGGTGTGCACGCCCAGACCCGGAAGAACAAAGTATGCTCGGAGAATAACAATGCCATCTTTGATCTGATGCCCACATGAGGGCGGCTGCACAATCGCGAGGTAAATGAGTCATAAAAGACAATAAGTGCAAACAAAATCAGTGGAAATTCTCGTTCCTCTGCTCAGAAGAAGAGGAAGGGCTCCAGGGCTACAAATAAACTGGTGTTTTCCAAACCTATTCAACTGGAAATGAAGGAAGCAGCAAATAACGTCAGCGCCGACTTAAACCCGCCGCATTCGAGTTCAGTCTTCAGATGCAAATGCACATAATTAGACCTAAAAAGAGCCTGAGAGAAAACGTCTCTGAAGGCATTTCAAGACGTCAGCATCTACGTCAAGAAGATCCACTTGGTTGCTGCAGCTCGGCTCTTTTCATTCCTCAGCAGGTGCGTTCGGCGTACCGCTGACGCACTCACCGAGCGTCCATTTAAACCGGCCGCACAAAGGCAGGTTGTCCTCTAAAGGGAACCCTTTTAAACCCAGGCCTTTCTTTAGGGAAGCCTTATGATGTTGGTGCTTAAAGCACAAGTGCAGGACCGTGCGTCATGGTTTGCAAAAAAAAAAGGGAAGAACAAAAAAACAAACTTGGGACAGAGGAAAAAACTGGGAAGAAAGAGCTGAGAAATGAAAGGTGGTCAAAGAAAGAAGGGAGGGAGGGGGGAAAGCAACCAATGGGTCAGATTCACTCAACTTGACATGTTCACAAGCTAGGGTCATCAAAATAAACGATATAAATCAATACTATTAGAATTAATTGTTTGTATTCATATCAAAATCGATACAAACCAGACCCAGCAGCACCGCAGGAATAGACACGCAGCCGCTGCCCTCCCCAATGAGCTTCTGCTGGAGGTTTTAAACCCTGTCATAAACCCAAACACATCCAGTTTTATTACTAGATCTAGTTGGTCCACTGGAACGAAGAAGGTGAAAACTGCCACAAACTATCAGTCATACTTTAAATTTTAGTACAAAAATTACTTTCATCATTAATGGCTCCATTCAAATTCTAAAAATAAATAAAACATACATCGCTTTTTAATATCGATACAATATTGTGCCACAAAATATTGCGATATATTGGTGCATCGATATTTTCTTATATATTTTGATATATCTTGATATTAACAAAGACTTAGGTAGGTGGTCCTCTTATCCACCGGGATTTTATGATGGGATTAACATGATAAAAATGAAAATTTTACCACGTCTCTAATGCCTAATCCAATCTCTCCCAATAGAAAAACCAACGACACAATTCAACAAATGGGACTAACTCAAGATTTATATGGGAAGGTAAAAAAAAAAAAAAGAATAAAAACGGTACTCAACTCTCCAGTTGAGGAAGAGCACTTCCAAACTCAAGAGAATATTATAATGCAATACAAATGTGCCCTGTGCTCGACTGTGTATAACTCACAGGAACGCTATTGAGCTCTCAGGAAATAAGTATCCTACTCAATCAATATTGACCTTTTAAAAAGAAACAGAAATGGACCAAGACCCGACAGAATTCAGCCTTAAAATTTGGAATTACATCAGCAATAAATGTAAAGTAGGTAAGAAGATTGGTTTACTAAGGTGGGTTTGAAATTTTGAACCAGGTAAAGTTGATAAAACATTTAAACAATGAGCAGAACGGGGAACGACGGCTCTTTGTAAAATAGAAAAAAAAAAGGGAATATGATTAGCAATCAGGGAATGAAAGATCTATACCAACTTAAGAATCAGAACCTGCATAGCTTTATTGAGAGACTACTATAATAAATCAAATTAAAGCAGGAGGAAATTAACCCAATTACAACCATATTTGTACAGGCGAATGAAAAAGCTATGCTTAAAAAAGAATGTGACTGTTGCATGCATACATGCATACATACATAAATAAAGGGATGTAAGAAAATATCAATACACCAATATTTTAATTCCTTATCGATATTCTAAACAAAGACATCAAGTTTTTTTTGTTTTTTATTAAAGGATTTGAATGGAACCATTAATGATGACAGTAATTTTTGTAGTAAAATTTAAAGTATAACTGGTAGTTTGTGGCTTTTTTTACCTTCTTCGTTCCAGTGGATCAACTAGATCTAGTAATAAAACTGGATGTGTTAAATCATGAAACAAGTTGGAGTGTTTAGAAAGCTGTGACAGTTTTCCTACTGTTAATTTGAGTTTTAAAAATCACATTATAGAGTCTTACTCATAGTATCGCGATACATATAGTATTGCCAGATTTTTGCCAATACACATCCCTAATATATAAACTCAGCAAAAAAATAAACATCCTCTGACTTTCAACAGTTTTTACTTTCAGTAAACTTAATGTGTGTAAATATTTGTATGAACACTAAAAGAGTCAACACCATAAGACATAAACTAAAAATGTTTCACAGACATGTGACTAACAGAAATAGAATAATGTGTCCTTGAATGAAGGGAGGCTCAAAATCAAAAGTACCAGTCAGTATCTGGTGTGGCCACCAGCTGCTTGAAGTACTGCAGTGCATCTCCTCCTCATGGACTGGACCAGATTTGTCAGTTCTTGCTGTGAGATGTTACCCCACTCTTCCACCAAGGCACTTGCAAGTTCCTGGACATTTCTGGGGGGAATGGCCTTAGCCCTCACCGTGCGATCCAACAGGTCCCAGACGTGCTCAATGGGATTGAGATCCGAGCTCTTCGCTGCCCATGGCAGAACACTGACATTGCTGTCATGCAGAAACTCACGCACAGAACGAGCAATATGGCTGGTGGCATTGTCCTGCTGGAGGATCATGTCCGGATGAGCATGCATAAAGGGTACCACATGAGGGAGGAGGATGTCTTCCCTGTACCGCAATTCATCGAGATTGCCTGCAATGACAACAAGCTCAGTACGATGGTGATGTGATATACCGCCCCAGACCATGACGGACCCCCCACCTCCAAATCGATCCCGCTCCAGGGTACAGGCCTCGGTGTAACGCTCATTCCTTCGACGATAAACACGAATCCGTCCATCACCCCGGGTGAGACAAAACCGTGACTCATCAGTGAAGAGCACTTTTTGCCACTCCTGTCTGGTCCAGTGAAGGTGGGTTTGTGCCCATAGGCGGCGTTGTTGCTGGTGATGTCTGGTAAGGACCTGCCTTACAACAGGCCTACAAGCCCTCAGTCCAGCCTCTCTCAGCCTATTGCGGACAGTCTGAGCACTGAGGGAGGGATTGTGTGTTCCTGGTGTGACTCGGGCAGTTGTTGTGGCCATCCTGTACCTGTCACGCAGGTGTGATATTCGGATGTACTGATCCTGTGCAGGTGTTGTTACACATGGTCTTCCACTGCGAGGATGATCAGCTGTCCTTCCTGTCTCCCTGTAGCGCTGTCTTAGGCGTCTCACAGTGCGGACATGGCAATTTATTGCCCTAGCCACATCAGCAGTCCTCATGCCTCCCTGCAGCATGCCTAATGGACGTTCACGCAGATGAGCAGGGACCCTGGGCATCTTTCTTTGGGTGTTTTTCACAGTCGGTAGACAAGTCTCTTTAGTTTCCTGTGTTTTTAGAACTGTGACCTTAAATGCCTACTTTCTGTAAGCTGTTAAGGTCTTAACGACCATTCCACAGGTGCATGTTAATTAATTGATTATGGTTAATTGAACATGCATGGAAAACATTGTTTAAACCCTTTACAATGAAGATCTGTAAAGTTATTTGGATTTTTACAACATTAATGTTGAAATACACAGTCCTGAAAAAGGGACGTTTCTTTTCTTGATGAGTTTATATATATATATATATATAGGGAAAAAGAGATGGATGAAGAGATGTCAGATGCTGAAATCACAGCTCAACAAAACGCATTCACAAACAATGGAGTGAATTTACCTGACAGAATCAAATACGATACTTTATTACACCCAAAATTAAAAGCAACCGTATAGGAAAAGGGACATCCATGTTGGAGGAGGTGCAACAACATAAACTCAGATCATACACACATAAAATTAGACCCTTCTGGAACGAAATTCATTCAGTTCTTGGGATATACATTTCCACAAACTTGTAAAATTATGTATCTGGGCTATTTTACAAGAAACCATATTCAAAGGAGATCAATATTTAACCAAAATCCTCCTTACTGCAGAAAAAGAAAAAAGATTACTAGGAAATGGTATGAAACTGATATGCTGACACAAGAAAAATTGAGAAAAATAGCAGAAGAAATACAAGATATGGAGAGACTGACCTATAAAATCAGACTGAAAGGAGACCAATTTCAAAACGACTGGGTGAAATGGTGGACATTTTAACAAAATGAATAATAGAAAAGTCAATGCAGAAAATAAACACTTTGTTACCTGCAATCAATGTTCTAAGTTACAATGTAATTTGTTTGGCTTAATATCGTATGTTTTTGTTTCTCTTTTCTCATCTCTGTAAAAAACACAGAAAATAAAAAGATCTATATATACACACACAGACTGGGGACACTCAGGTGTGGGACAATAAAGGATAATTATGTTCACAGCCTATTCGAGTAGCTTTGTTAGGTTAGTTCTGATTTGTTCTTTTTCTAGACTTTAGTTCAGAATTTTTTGGTTCAGGCGTTGCATTTTGGATGCTGTGCAGCTGGAAGGAGATTTGCTCTTACATTTCGATCATAAACGGGCAACGATCATAAACCCCGATTTCGGTGTCTCTGCCTGGATTTCTAATCGTACGGCAAGCGTTGCTAAATCCACCTAATTTGCTTTCGGCGCTCCTCTTTAAATCTCTGGCTGGCTGACTGCAACCAGAGATTCTTCCTGCTCACAGCATCACCAACCACGACTCCCACGTTTAAGACGCTTTGATATGAGTAACGACAACATCTAATTTCCCTTTGGGATAAATATAGCTTTTTATTTTAGTTTACTGAATTAAAAGGGCTCTAGAATAGATCCTTGAGAAACCCCACATGGGTTCCTTGTTTGCTCAGACTTAAACTGAGTAGATGTACTATTCCCGGTCTTTCCAAAAAAATAAATAAATAAATAAAATAAAAGCATCAGTAAACAATCCATCCCACTCTCCCAATCTATTAATTATCCAATGATGAATCATGTTAAAAGCAGCAGTACTAATCCAATCATACCCAGATATGCTTTAATTGCATCGCGCTTCAAGCTACAGAGTTTTGAAATGTGGACCCGGCAGTGATTTCAATGACTCTGATCCATATCGGGGCTGAAAATATCCTGATGGGACGTACCAGCCGTTAACATTTCATTGTGAACAACTAAACCTGACTTACAGGCTAGTGCATCTGGTAACTTAGTAAGAAACGTCTTTCCTTTCTTAAAGAAAACTGTTTTTCTTCTTCCAGTGATTTAATTTCTTCCTTCAACTGTCGGGAAATGAAATCACATTTGAGACAGAAGCTACACCTGTTAGAAACGGATATCCCAGATGGATGGAAATGGTTGCCGATGTTGTCTTTATGTCCTGGTTTAATTGGCTCATTCGTGATGTTTGTGTAGTTTAACCAGTAATAGTCGGGGTCAAAAGTCTACCGCTATTTTGTGGATGAGGAGCTCAAGACTTTGGGGACCGCCCTCCCCGTTTATGAATCGGTTTGTTGGTCTGAAATACGCTGCGTGATGGGTCTCGCAGTGACTCAGCAACCCACAACGGTACATTTTCGCCCACACACACGTGTGTGTGTTCAGTAACTAGATGCCGGTGATCAATCTTCCTCCACTTCACAGGCCCTGCAATCTGTTTCCCGTTAGGACGAATGGGCGTGTGTGAGCAGAACCTTGGGACCTGTCTGCCGCTGAACGCAAGAGCAGGAGAAATAAAAGGAAGAGAGACTAAAGGTTTTAAGGATTGTGGAAGCGCGATGGTAACGAAGGAATGGTAAATGAAGAGGAAATGCTTCCGGCTCAGGTCATGCAGTGGAAGGGCTGGGGATACTGATGCAGCACTGAGCCCCCTCTACATGGTCAACCACCAAAGAGGACTTAGAAATGAATAATTTCAGGACATATGGGAGATCAAACCTGTTCCTGGGACTCCATGCATGGGTTCTGAGTTCATGAAACTGGAAGATTCGGTTCGGAAGATACTCTAGAAGCAAGGTATCATTTCATATGACCTCAATAAACTTCCCGTCCAAAATGTTGGAGAACAAGTGACACACCGATAACCGGATGTTGCTGAGGTGGCAACAAGGGGCGAACTCCACCGGCCAAAGGTGAATGGACAAAAACTGTAGTTCCCCCCTCAACCGCTAGGAGCTGGATCCAGAAAGGAGCAAGTTCCCATCGACTCCCATGTTGAAAATTCCAACTTCACAGCAGAAATATATATGTTTACAGCCTGGTTCAAAAAAACATTTTAGGTTTAATAGGTCAAATTTACTGTCACGACAACTCTGAGGCAGGTGAATATATTTATAACTCATCCGTTTATATGTAATTTAAGATAAAAATTGTGAATAATAAGGGGCGTGTCCTTTTGATTGACAGGTCTCAAATGAGTCGTCAGTGCTAGCGCTGGTGGCAAACGGCTTGCTCCAGGTAAGGCCGCAGCCTCGGATTCACATCAACAGTCTAGGCTATTTTCTTTCTCTGAACTTCACCATCAGTTGCGCCTGTAATGTTTATTCGTGTTTGGTTGTTATTTGTGCACTAATTGGATGAAGATGACATGCTGTGGTAATAATTGCACAAACAGATCATCCAAGAATTCTCTGCTCCATTTCTTTTCGGTAAGTCGAGTTATATTTCTGCTGTGCATTTAAGATAACGCTGCTTGGTCAAAAATGGGTTGAAATGATCACATTAATTCTTTAATTTACATATTGATAATTAAAACTTGTTTTAATTAAAGTTAAAGCACATCGTTTTAGTGAAAGTTATGGACCAACAAGGCTTCACGCTTTTATTTGACAAAATTATTGAATCTGGGGTAGCAGAGTCGCTCAACCGCGGTTTTCTGGCTCATAGTGACTGCTTACTTCCGTTAGCTTCGGGTTAGCTCGTAGCTACGTCGGCTCAGAGTTTGATGGGTGTCAAACATCCGCCCCACCCTTACAGTCCCGCTCTCAGCTCCACCTCTCTGCCCTTTTTTTTTTTTTCTGGGCGTGACGAGGCACGGCCAAGATGGCGGTGAGGGGAACCGCCCAGTGACTTCAGTTCAGCTCTTCAGAAACCTACGGGTGACGTCACAGAGGCTCCGTCCATCAACAGTGGGAACGGACTCCGACGTCCCGGTGCAACGCCGCCCAGTCTGGTAGCTGAGCCAGGGAATGCTGCTCAGGAGAAGAATGTTTGCATCCTGCTTATGGATCGAGGATCGTCGTGTCCTAGACGAATGTGAATCCATACCAACGTGATGAATTTTATTGTATTCTTTCCTAAACAAAAAACTAAGAAAGTCCAAGTTCTGTTGGACTGAATGTTGTTTAAAAATATCTGCAAAGGCTGGAAAACATGACATTAACAGAAGTGTAAAAAGTGAATGTAGGCAGGATGTTTTTAAGGGCAGAATTTATAAATAACCTTGATCCGCCTGCAGTCTCAACTTGGTATTGTTCAACCTTTTGCTCATTGCATTTATTTGTACTTAAAGTAGGGCTAGCCGATATGGGGAAAAACGCTTTAATATATATATATATATATATATATATATATATATATATATATATATATATATATATATATATATATATATATATATATATATATATATATATATATATGCTAAAAAATTACTATTTTTTAAATATTTAATATTAATATTTAATATTTAATTCCTGCAGGGTGACTGATGAAAAAAATAAAAACAATTTCATACCGGATTTCATTTCTGATGTGAATGAAAAACATTTCTCCATTTATATTCTTAAAAAGAAAATACCAATGACAGAAAAAGTTTTTTTAAACTTGCTTTCATTTCAATTATCCCTTCTTGGAGTTGACAAGAATTCAAACTGCAAACAAATACACACTGTAAAAAATGCTTGTAAAACAAGATGGAAGGCCTTGGGTGGGCTGACGTCACTTTGAAGTTTGGAAACCCAAGAGATGCATTTGCGAACTCCCCCCCCAGATATTGTCCATATTCCAACGCTATAATCGATATATTGCCCCGTCCTAACTTAAAGTGTAATAAAAATAAAACATTCTTATGTCCGTTTCAATTTTCCTCAATGTATACAGTGGGGCAAGAAAGTATTTGGCAACCACCGATTGTGCAAGTTGTCCCACTTAAAAAGATGAGAGGTCTGTAATTTTTATCATAGGAACACTTCAACTTTGAAATACAGAATGTGAAAAAAATCCAGGAAAATCACATTGTATGATTTATAAAGAATTTATTTGTATAATGGTGCAGAAAATAAGTATTTGACCAATATAAAAAAGTTCATTTCAATACTTTCTAATATAACCTTGGTTGTCAATGGCAGAGGTTTCCATCCATCAAAAGTTACTTTGTGTTTCCTCTACCTTTGTCCTCCTGGGGACTGACTCCTCATCCCAACTTCCCACCGGACATTTCAGCCTCTTTTCTTCCACATTTATTCATCAACCTGCTCCCCGTTTTCGTTCTCATCCCGCTCATCAACTATGAGATATTTTTCCTCAGCGTTTGCCTCCTCTTCTTTTCCCTTCCCTTTCTCTTCCATGGCTCTGTGGCAGCAGACAACAGCTCCATTGTAACCCCCCACCACCACCACCTTTCTCTAGATCTATTTATTTTCACGTCCTCGGCTGAGGGAGTTGTAACGACGGCTGGATACGGAGAGTTGGAGCTAATTTGGAACAGAGCACACCACAGAGACATGCTGTCTGAGAGAACGAGAGGAAGAGGTCGGGGAAGAAGGCAGAAACAAATTAGACGAGGAGGGGGACGGACGAAGAAGAAGAGAAGGAAGAAGAAATTCAACGGCACTGATTAGTGAAGTGTTTGGGGTCCCTGACTGAGCGTGTGTGCTCTGAGCCCAACGACATAATCCCAAAATCAGTATCGGGTCTGTTGAGCCTTGGGGGCTCCCATAACCTCCCTTATAATTAGTGGTTAGGGGAGTTAGCGGTTAGCTTCCTCGGTGGCTGCAAGTGGATTTTCAAACTGTGGTCAAACGGCAGAACTTTTACTTTTTTGCTGTTGAGGCCGATCGTTTTTGTTGATTTTGATGTACGCTAGGCAGCAACTTAACAAGCTTTTAAAACTGTATTACCTGAAATACACAAAGTATGTATATCTGTATGCTCCCCTAACTAGGAGTGACGGCAGACAAAAATCAAGGTTTGGTACATTTTCGGTAGACTTTAATCAAGACAAATCCAAATGTGCATATGACTTTTTTTTTTTTTTTTTTTTTTTTTTACTTTGACCGGCATTAAACAAAGAACTTTTTTTTTCCTGAATTCCTTCCTTTCAATTCCTGAAATTTATTTTATTTTATTATGTTCCATAACTTGAAAAAGTGGAAAGTATAGAACTGACTGGAGATTTGATTTCTTTATATAAATAAAATAGCACAAGCAGCCATAGCCAGAGTAGAAAACAATATAACCACTTGGAAACAGTGTTAATCTTTAGAAATGTTTAAATAATATTTTAAATAATATTTTGTCCATATTTGAGAATAAAACATACTTCAATCACTCGGGAGTTCAACAGCCTAGTCTCCCAGCCGTAGCTGAATGCAGCATGGGCAGCTGTTGGGAAAATCCCTTCTAATCAACGGGGATTCCACCGACTTGTGTTTTATACAAAATAAGGAGTTTGGATTGATTGGATGCTACTGGTAGCCATGTGGACATCAGCTGGTTTTTCTCTGGTATCAGTGATGTTTACATTCAGTTTGACATTGTTTCAGTTCAGTGCAGAGATTGTTATGGACCTTATTGCTTTTGAAAGATGAGTTCGCTGACAAAGTTCTGATTCAGTCCATCTTTC
Organism: Valencia hispanica; assembly: GCA_963556495.2. Taxonomy (NCBI): domain Eukaryota; kingdom Metazoa; phylum Chordata; class Actinopteri; order Cyprinodontiformes; family Valenciidae; genus Valencia; species Valencia hispanica. The sequence continues at coordinate 39,235,001 of OY747714.1, read as the reverse complement.
TTTTTCTACTGTAGCTCCATGAGAAACCATTAATGTTCCCATTTTCATACACTACGCGTTGCTTCTGTCGAGCTGTCAGACCGCAGCTTTGTGGCTTTTGGGGTGATTTTCAAAGCCGGCGCTGGGCTAACGTTATCGCTAGCGCCTGACGCCATGTTGTTTTAATATCTTCACACCTATGCGTGAATTCGATGACGCCACAGTGAGTGGGGTTAAAGTTCATTGTGAGAAACTATTCACCCTTTAACACCCAAGCCTTAAAATGCAAGTCTGGACTTTTTTCCCGATTTTAGCTTTTAAAAAAAGGACAGACGACATACATATTGATCTTTAGGGAATTACAAGATTTGATCCGGGAATTTATTTTTCCAACACAGTTCTGGCCACTATGTTTCCACGCTGGCAGAGTGTTGTTTTGGTGATGTACGGTACTATTCTACCTATTTGGACTGAGGTACAAAGGTTTAGATTTGGTTTCATCAGACCAGGTTTTAGCCTGGTCCAGGTTCTGCCTTTCAGCCCAACTTCTTAAGCCTAGTTTATACTTCTCCATCAGCAAGTTTGCACCCACACTGACTGCCGGAGAAGTTTTCCTTTTATACTTCTACTTCGTTGCGAAGCAATTCCCCACCAGGACAGCAGGAGGCGCTGATCTTTTCTGGCGGGTCTGCCTACCGTTGCAGTGAGGTCTCTGGTTGACGACACACATCCACTCAAGGATCAATGGCCGACAGAGAGGGAGTTTTGATTGAGCTGGAAAGCTTTTTACTAGAAGTGCAGCTCATTGAATACTCTAAAAATGCATGTAAAACAAACAAACAGCGGTCTGTTTTGTTGTTCTCTACGCCTCCTGGTGTTCAAAATCGCCAAAAGACCATATTAGATAAACTGGCCTTGCAATATAAAACATATAGTGCCCAAAAGCTGCATTGACTACTAATGACATCGACTCTGGAGCACCGTTCTGGTGAAATGATGTTGGGCTGACCAATCACAGACATGTGCTATCCGTTGCGTTTGACTGATAGTTACTCCATCCGTCCTTGCGTGCTGATTGGAGGGTCCTTGCGTCGACGGATAACGGCGCTGCGTGTCTCCGCACCTCCGCAGACGGAGAAGTATAAACTAGGGTTAGGTAGTGTGGCGGTCGTTCTCTTAGCCTCCCCGACCAGCTCCCCTCGTTTCTTTTCATTATTTATGGACAGATTGTACTTTTTTTTTTCAAAACAAGTACCTGAACGATACTTTTTTCAGAACCTATATTTTTAAGTCTGATTTTAAGAGATAGAAAAAAAATTAAGTTTGTTTTTGTTCATTAACTAAGCAAAAACAGCAAACAATAAACTATAATTTAACAAATCTTTCTTTTTAGAGCAAAAACAAGACAATACTGTAATTTTTACATAAAATAAAAAAAAGGTAGCACTGCTTTTATTTGCGCTCAAAGGTAAAACAGTATGAAGATAAAGTGTAAATTACTTTTTAATCTTTGGCGCGAGAAATATGAAACATCTACTCCGAAAACGTGAAATTAAAATGTTTAGATGCAGGAAGGTTATGCCTTTGGGTCTACTTTTTTTTCTTTTTTTTTTTAGTTACGGTGCGCTGTTTGGCTTGCAAACTGACGTCGAGGTGCTTTATTACATTGTTATAATTTCCATATGACGATGGCATTTCCATATTTAGCGTCACAAATCTCATCACAGATGATACATTTAGCTCTGCTGCAGTTTACTTTCACAAAATGCAGCCAAACCTTTGATGTTTAGTTAAATAAATAAATTGAAAAATCTAATTTATGATAAATGTTTACTATAGGAAATGTTTTACTTCTGCTTTCAGGTTTGAAATTAAGGAAAAACTATCTTTCCAAACAGAGGATAGACGCAATTTCTTCTTTGGGACGTTGATATTTGGGGAAGACGAAAAAAAAAAAAAAAAAAAAGTAGAATTTTTTATTTATTTATTTTTCTTGTTCAGGCAGATTTTTATTATTTTTATTTTGCAGATGATATGTGTCATAAAATTTTTGAATTATTAAAATGATCTCATTTATGACATTACTGAAACCCAACACTTTACCGGAGGCGTGAGGACTATACAGAGCTGCTGGATTCCCTGTAGCCAGTGTTGGGTGATGGTGGAAAAGCAAAGAGGGTAAAGACCCATAATGCTGTGCTGCACAGCAGGTTTCTGCATTTAGACTGGTCCTTTAGGGACACCTAGAGGGCGTCTGCACACAACCACCACAGGCTGACCTATCAGGGATAAGGCTCCCACTGCCGTAATGTCAGTCTCCAAGTTAACAGCAAACGCAGCCAGAAAGAAAACGGCGGAGGAAACCTTCCAGGAAACTCAGGAAGCAGGCAGCTGAACTCAGATGTGATGTTTGAAGCAGGAGAGTGAAGCAAAATCAATGAGGGATTTTGTCCAGAGCAATGATTTTCATCTAAGGAGGGACTGTAAAAGTAAATAGTTCACAAATGACTTTCAATGATATACCAACATAATGGTACCCCATGCATGAAGACGTTGCTAAGCTGCAGAGCTCCTTCAGCGACAGACTGCTGCATCCTCGGTGCATGAAGGAGCTTTATCGCAGGTCCTTCCTTCCAGCGGCTGTTCCTTTATAACCATCGCTGCACCCAACAGACCCAATAATGTTTACATCCCACCGCTGTAATCTGCACTGTTTATCTCACTCCAAGTAACATTTCTGCTGCTTTTATTTGCACATCTGTTTGTCACCGTTTCTATTTTTAAATCCTTGCAAATAATACGTTTACTTTTTAATGCAAAACCACACATGCACACTGTGTAAATGTTTTTTTTTTATCATCCAACTCAGATGCACATTTTAATCTGTGTATGCCACTTTATTTTCTAATAACAGCACTTTGGTTTTTGTAGTTTTGTCCTTGTTCAGTTCAGGAACTAGCTCAGCATTCTCCTCTCCTGTTCCCAGCCAAACAGACATCCCACTCTCCTCTGACCAACAGCTTTCCTGTTACACCTCGGATGTTTTATCCTTCACCTCAGCCATGGACTCTTCTAACTCCACAAGTTTGACTTCAACCAAGTCAGGAAATGCTGCTACCCCCTTTGCCTCCCCCTCCCACTTGTCTGTTTCCAAAAGTCAGGTGAAGAGGCAGCTGGAGAAACTGAACCAGAACAAGGCTGCAGGTCCAGATGGTGTCAGCCCCAGAGTCCTGAAGGCCTGTGCAGAGCAGCTCTGTGGGATTCTGCAGCACCTCTTCAACCTTAGCCTAACTCAGGAGAAGGTTCCAGTGTTGTGGAAGACATCCTGCCTTGTTCCAGTACCAAAAAGAACTCACCCATCAGTCATCAATGACTATAGACCCATTGCCCTGACATCCCACATCATGAAGGTCCTGGAAAGACTCCTGTTGGCACCCCTGAGTAAGCAAACAAGAACGTATCAGGACCCACTGCAGTTTGCTTATCGCTGTGGAGTTGGAGTTGAAGATGCCATCATCCACCTACTTCAACCAACCCACTGTCATCTGGCCAAAGCAGGCAGCACTGTGAGGATCATGTTCTTTGATTTCTCCAGTGCATTTAACACAATTAAGCCTGATTTGCTTTGTCAGAAACTCCTGAAGACACAGGTGGAGCCCTCAACAATCGCCTGGATCAATGACTACCTGACCAACAGACCACAATTTGTGAAACTGAAGAATTGTGTGTCAAACCAGGTGGTCAGCAGCACAGGAGCACCACAGGGGACCGTACTCTCACCATTCCTTTTCACTCTGTACACCTCAGACTTCCAGTACAAATCAGAGACCTGTCATCTGCAGAAATACTCAGATGACTCTGCAATTGTAGGGTGTATCAGAGATGGACAAGAAGCTGAATACAGAGAGCTGGTGGACCGCTTTGTGACATGGTGTGGAAACAATCGTCTCACCTTGAATGTGAACAAAACAAAGGAGATGATTGTAGATTTCAGAAGAAACAGGGACAAGTCAAAAACTGTTTCCATCATGGGAGAAGAAGTGGAGGTGGTTGAGGGGTATAAATACCTCGGAGTTCACCTGGACAACAGACTGGACTGGAGGCGCAACAGTGAAGCCGTCTACAAGAAGGGACAGAGCAGACTGTACTTCTTGAGGAAGCTTAGGTCCTTCAAGGTTTGCAGCAAGATACTGCAGATATTCTACAAGTCTGTTGTGGAGAGTGTAATCTCTTCAGCCGTCATCTGTTGCGGTAGCAGCATCAGAGCCAGGGTTAAAAAGGCTAAACAACCTGATAAAGAAGGTTCTGGTTCTGTTCTTGGCACTACTGTGGAACATCTGGAGATGATAATGCAAAGAAGGATTCTTCATAAAATCCAAAAAAAATTATGGACAACCCTGAGCATCCTCTTCATGAGACTGTCATACAACAACAGAGCGTCTTCAGTCGGAGGCTTCTTCAGTTTCGCTGCAATACAGACCTCTACAGGAAATCCTTCCTGCCCACAGCCATCATCATCTATAACAACTCCTTAAAGAATTAATTATATGAGCTATACCAACACTTAATTTCCCTCTGGGATCAATAAAGTATTTTTTAATTTGAATTGATTCATATTATTCTTGATTCTGCTTTTAATACTGTTCTTGTGTGAATCTAAATGCTTCTATTATTTATCACTTGAATCACTGTATTTCCCCTTTGTGGGACAATAAAGGATTATTCTACTCCATTATGAATATAGTTTTATTTCGTGGTGCTGAAACCTTAAGAATTTCCTTAAATTTAATGAAATCAGGACTGACAGATAGATAAAGGATAAATAGATAGATAAAGGATAGATAGATAATAGATAGATAGATAATAGATAGATAGATGATAGATAGATAGATGATAGATAGATAGATGATAGATAGATAGATGATAGATAGATAGATGATAGATAGATGATAGATAGATAGATAGATAGATAGATAGATAGATAGATAGATAGATAGATAGATAGATAGATAGATAGATAGATAGATAGATAGATAGATGATAGATGATAGATAGATAGATAGATAGATAGATAGATAGATAGATAGATAGATAGATAGATAGATAGATAGATAGATAGATAGATAGATAGATAGATAGATAGAATTGCAACTTCCTTGGCTGGCCTTGATAAACATGAGGTTATAAACACCGAAAACAAAAAAACAAAAACTGCGGCCGTGCTTCTCCCGAACGAGCCTCGGCGACTCCTGCAGCGGCGACTTGTTTGTTTACTGGCAGTGGAAAACACAAACACTCTCACAGACCGACTAAGATTAACACACAAGCAGAAAGTCAGACGAGCCACCAGCTCTATGGAGTCACTATTAACACACACCAGCACTGATAACTGCTGCATTCAGTCATCAGCGAGGCAATCCTTTAGCATTCTTTTGCAAATGTTTCCTCTGGTATTTTTAAAAGGTGGACGTTGGAAGGCCTCTCTGCCATCACCCTAATCCTTAGCTACATTCATCAGATTCATCTCAGGATTCTGACCTGATGCTCCAAAAACAATAATATTACGTCCAGTCAAAAATAAACATGTTGGAAAAATGTAAACATTAAACTTAAATCTGCCAGAGGAATCAATCTGAGGTTTTACTCAGTTTCTCTCTCATCAGCAGAGGTGGGTAGAGGACCCAAAAATTGAACTCACTACATCAACGTATGTTTTAGTCAAGTAAAAGTCAAAAGTAGCCGCCCTAAAATTTACTGGAGTAAGAAAGTATTTAGTAAAAGGCTACTTGAGTACTGAGTAACATCTTATCTAATGTTTTAAAAATTATTTCAGACAGACAAGAGTATAAAGTCATTGGCAAATTCTGGCATTTTAAAGGAGTCATAACCTAGTATTATCTTGGATACCCACGCTCTATTATAGTCTTTCAGGCCCTTCTAAAAAAAAAAAAAGTTGAAAAAAAGTGAAAAAATAAACACAGATCCTCTGACCCTTATTTCTGAAGGCATTATTGTCTCGCGAGATCTGATGCGATATTTTGTCTGTCGTGGACGGGCATTGTAATAATGCAAATGGGGGCGCGTTGCTTGGTGGCAGGAAGGAAGAGGGTTGACACTGCAGGTAACGCTTCAGCATATCTAACCCATATCTACTACTCCTGCTAGCATACACTAGCCACATTAGCAGTTAGCTGCTGTTTGTTACACACAGTAGAGCAATAAAAACACAGCCTTACCGTTTCAATTGCAGGCAAGTCTCTGATTGTTGGAATGGCCCCTTTTTCCAAACGGAGCTTCAATGCCAACTTCGCCTGATATTGTCCCAAATTCGTAAAGGATTCCGGCATAAAAAAAATAGAAAAAATATTTCCATGTTGATTCTGGCAGTCAACAACAGAGCAACTCACATGTGCACTACGTTTCTGGTAGAAATGGTTTTAGCTGATTTAGCTGATTAAAATAAAAGGCTGACATGAATATGTCTTCTTCATGCATCATTGCGTGAAGAAACTTTCTGCATCTTTCACGTTGGAGTTGTATTTCGAATCAGTGATGTGTCGGTCGCGAACGAACCGGCTCTAAGAGCTAACTCTTTGAAGTGAACGATTGGAGTCGGCTCGTCATTGGGAGCAGTTTTTTTTTATTTTTTTTATTCCCCCCTGCTTGTTTTGGTACATTTGGTACACATCGTTTTGCATTAATTTTGGTAATAAATACACTTCAAGCAACAGAAAATCTGAGGAGCCGAAAGAGCCGGCTCTTTATGGTGAGTCAAGCCAAAAGAACTGGCTCTCCAAAAAGAGCTGGAATTCCCATCACTGGAATTCAGTAATGGCGGCGCTTGACTGAATATGAGGGGGAGAGGGGCGAGGGGGAAAGAGGAGCAGGGCGGCCCTCCTGCAGCAGGGCGGGCTTTCTGCGATGTCTATATACGGTATATCCTGCGCCGACTTGACGTCAAGTCGGCCAGAAATTAAAACCACGTATTTGAGTGCACGTCCACGTGGGCTGGTTGAGGAACCCAGGGGTAAACAAACGCTTCACTTTAAATATCGGCTTCCCGGGCAGTGTCTAATCGTTAGGCAATCACAACATACCTTTTTTCTCATGGAAAAGTGAAAATTACAGGTCATGACTCCTTTAAAGACTAAAATGGAAGAAAAAAAAATCATACAAACAAATAATACATACATTTTAAGCAGAATAAAAGACTTTAAGTCAATTTTTCAATATATAACCAATATTTACATTAAGTAATGAATTAGATTCTAATTCATTACTTACTGTACTTACTTACTTTATTTTTACTGGTGAGTTGTTCTAATTCAAGGTAGGAAATGGCTTCCAGTGGCAATTTATGGTGTTTATTGTATATTAATTTGACCTCAAAATGCAACAAGCTCAACAGACAGAAGATTACATTAGAAAACCAAAGCTCATGTAGAAACAGATGGTCTCGTTTAATAAACTGTGTTTGTCTGTGTATTTTTGGCTAAAGTATGTTTGTTCTTCATTCAGTAAATTTACTCACAGAAAAGTACATTTTCTCCAAAAAGTAAATGTAACTGAGTAAATGTAACTAGTTACTACCCACCTCTGCTCATCAGTGATCATGTTACAAACATCTGTTTTTAATACAGGCGCTGACAGGAGTGATGCTGAGAAATTAATCCATGCATTTGTTACTTAAAGGATAAACTGCTTTAATGCTTTACTATCAGGAAGTCCACAAAATGTAATTAAAAGCCTTCAGTTGATCCGAAATGCTGCAGCAAGAGTTCAGATGAATATTAAAAAGAGAGATCACATTTCTCCTGTTTTAGCTTAAATTCAGAATAGGCTTTGTTGGAGGACAGACTGACCGCTTTTCTTCACTCTGCTACTTTTTATTTTTTACTACTCTCCAGTTGCAATATTTGCTGTTATTTCAACTCTTAACTTTGTTTTCACACTGTTTTTTTCCCCCTCTCCATAGAAGCTACACCTGGTATCCTGTTCGGCTGGGATGATGCTCCCACTAACTGAACGTCCTCCCTCTCCTGTTATCAACGTTACACTTTCTTTAATATAGAAAGTACTCTTACATCAGTTCTTCTTGTTCCTTCTCTGCTCTGTCTTCTCAAACCCCCAGTCGGTCGTAACAGACGGCCGCTCCTACTGAGCCTGGTTCTGGTTCTGTTGGAGGTTTCTTCCTGTTAAAGGGGAGTTTATCCTCTCCACTGTCGCTGTATGCTTGCTCAGTATGAGGGATTGCTGTGAAGTCAACGACACAACGCACTAACTGTCTACTGTCGCTACACGGTCGTTCAGGAGGAGCGAAATGCTGTACTCTGCTGGGATTACTTTAGAAAATTTTAAAACCGATTGGAATGTATGATTTAATCGAAATGACTTGTAAAGTGCCTTGAGATGTTATGTGTTGTGAACTGGCACTATATAAATAAGCTGAATTAAACGGAAATATATCAATGTAGAGGTGTACAATCAATGCAAATATCTCCATACTGAACTGGTGGCCAATTCGGAGGACTGTCATCCCAAAGCTTGTTAGCCATCTGAAACCGGTCTGGAAGAAATATCTCCCATAAAAGTATTAAATATCTGATATCGTTATTGACCCTGGATTTTCATATCAGTCCATCCTAAAGTTAAACATGCGTACATGTTGGATTTGAATGTGGAAAAATATTTCAGAACAGTGACAGAATCCACCAAAAGTGATCATCTTAATGCTGACAGATTCCTCTACCTGTCTGATGGCCGTCTCTCCAATCTTGTCGGAGTGTTTGCGGATGCTTTCCAGAAAGTCTCTGAGCTGAGACATGGCGGTATCCCGGATGTGCGTCCTCAGCTTGGGGATGTTCTCGGCCATGATGGAGCAGAACCGGTACTGACCGGCTCTGGGAAGACACGTGTGCTCCAGCTGCTCTAAAGTCCGTAACGCAGGGTAGTACCTGCGGCAGGAGAAGAAAACAAGACAGCGTTTATTGTCAACTTCCACGCAAGACTGAGATACGGCCGTAAATGTCTAAACAGCAGCTAATCAACCTGTATAGGCTTCCACATCGTCTACTAACCTCTCAAATGCAACTAAACTCAACTAACTGGGTCTTAACACAAAGAAATAAACACTCCGATAACACCTCAGTGACACTAAGCGACAATATCCAACCACAACACATCCACACGTCTGTGAAACACTCAACTCTCCCCTGGCTGGCTGACCTCTGCCTGGCCTCTCCGAGAACAGCAACAGAAGAAGAAAAACAAAAACAAACGACCAATTTATGACCAACGTGACTGTTTAACGGGTCAGGAGGAGGGGATAAAAGGGAACAGAGATCTTTTTACAGCTCGTTGGCTCCACCTAGTGTCTGGAAGTGAGAAGATCAGCGACAAACCAGCACACCTAATGGGGAAAACAACAAAACCAGGGCTCTCAAACAAGGAAAAAATTTGTATCTAATTAATCACAATTAATCAACATCTCTAAATATGACTGAAAAAGTAAAATTTTCGGTATAAATAAAGCACACAACCGGTTGCTCTTTTCTTTCTAAAGAAAACACAGGAGATTCATGGAGCTTTTGTTTTGAATTCCATTTTCACATTAACACTTGGCCCTTTTAACCTGTTCATCTTTTAGACCAACAATCCCTCTATGTGGCCTGCGACTGGGAAGAGACGTTCACATGGAGCCGCGGACGCCGTTCTGGTCCGCCACGCTGTTTACGTGACGAACGAGGAACGAAAGCAGTGCGGGCTGAATGGTGGGATAAACAAAGCGGCGTCATTCTGTGCATGAGTCAATGCATAAAAAGAAAATTAATCGCCTTATTTGTACAAATTAATCGACATGCTTTAACGCGTTATTTTTAAATACCACAAAAATCAATAAAGCTAAGGATTAAAGATCAAAGTAAAGCTGTGCAATGATCAGAATAGAGACAAGAACAACTGAAACTGATGCAGGTGCTCTTATGTTTTTATTTGTGGACAATCTCTGCAGGTCATTTCATTCTAAACCTAGAAAATCTCCTTTAGAAAAGGTGAATCAACATGATTTAGTTTTTTTTTTTAATGGTATCAAATTTATAACTTCCCTAATATTTCAGCAGATAAATGAAAAAAAATCTCTTCTGTTGAGGAGTTTAAGATATTTTGACTCGTATTAACATTAGTTAAGGTAAAGATTATTTGGGAAAACTATAATTAAAGATCTCATTTTCAAACATTAATTTCTAATTTACAATCATGCAACGTTTTAAACCAATACATAAACAATTCCTTCAACTTTAATGAGCCTGGACGATCCTTTCCATTATGAATATTATCCGTTAATTACATTTCAGGTGACATCTTAGATCAAAATTATAAACTTATTTGTTTAAAATGGTTAATATGCTTCGACTCATCATCCTTTCTATCTGCCACTTTCACAGCATTTCAAATGTTTGTTTCTTTACAGTAAATTTGATTTTTTTGTGATTTTTCTGATCATTTTTATGCTTACTTTGATGTATTTTTCATATTTATTTTTTTGCTCTGACAACAGCTGATTTTAGGTTGCACTGGAGTCCATCAGAAATTCAAAGGAATTAAACAAAAATGAAATAAAAAAAATACAATAATAAAAATAATTTTAAAAATCCTCAAGTATGTACCTTTTGGCTCTCATCTGCTCCTGCAGTCGGCTGTACATCTCCAGAACTAATGAAGCCAAAAAGGAGACAAAGCAAAGCGTCACGAATTGGTTTGAAAACAAGCTTAAAGTGTCACCCAAATACTGCCTGGTGAAATTAAACAGAAAGAAAAACAGATTTACAAAGATTTTCATTCTGGCACAAAGACTACTTTAGGATGAAGTTAACATTAGTCTTTACCGACACTCCAGTAAAGTTAATAATAATAATACATTTTATTTATAAGGAACTTTCAATTAACTTAAAGACAATTTACAGCAATAAACAATAACTAAAATAATCAAGGGAGTTAAAACAGCAAAAAGCAAATTACTCAGACAATCCTATAGAGTACAAAACCAAAGAATAAAAAACCAAAAAAAGTACAATAAGAAAACAGCGATCATAAACAGAGGGCAGAAGGACTTTGAATTCAATACTTTGCTTATTAACAGGGAGCCAGTGGAGTTGTTGGCGCATAGTGGTGATACGATGAAATAAGGGAGCTTTGGCGTTGTTGGCTTATTACGAACCCAACTAGTTTGGACCCGAGTGAATTCAACTGGTTGATCTTGTTCCTAAAGATCGGTGTGATTCCACTGATGAATGTTACCTGGCAGGCAGTGTGTCAGCTTGTCTATGGTGGTGGCGATGTTCCTCTGCTGCACTCGGCACTGCCTCAGCTCCTCCATTGAACTGACGAGCTGTGAAGAGACGGGTGCAGAGTTGGGGGATCTTCACTGAGGCAAAACTCATCCGATTATTACAAACCTTGACTTACCACTTTGCCATCTTCCTGAAGACGGACGTTGGTTTCGATCACCTGACTCTGAAAGATAAAAGCAGGTAAATAAAAAAAAAAACTGTCCTCTCTGGTCTCTCTTTTTGTCCATCTGAGCTGCCTCCTCCTCCTCCTCCTCTTACCTTCAGCTTCTGGGCCTCTCCTCGAACTTTGAGCAGCTCTGTGATGGAGTCGACAAAACCCTGGAAGTGATGGTTGCACATCTTCTCGATCTCTCGGTCGTGGTTCCTGATCCGGACGTCGAGCTTCTCCATGAAGAGGCCATGTTCCTGACCGTCGTACACCGACCTGGATTAAATCAAGGAAGAAAGAACGAAAAAGAAATCCGACGGTTAAAGTCAAACTACAAGAAAACCACAAGATTAAGGGTGTTTTCAGACCAGAAAAGTCCTTTGGTCCGCTTGTTTGGTCCGGACCAGAAGCGGACTTAATTTTTTTCGTTTGGTGCGGTTCGCATTCACACTGTACTTTTTGCAAGTTAACTATATTTTGTAAACACATCCACGCATGTGACGATTGGTGCGGCCATTGGACAGCAATGACTAGGGCGGCACACAGAGCGCAGACCCGGAAATGGAGGAAAACATGGAAGCTCTGCATATTTCTGCTGTTATTGGAGCTGCAAGAATCACATTGAGTGTCAAGAGCAGCTCATTCAACGCAAGTTTCGTGGCGCTCTGTTTCGTATTTTGAAAATGCGTCGGGGAATGCATGCAGTAACCCGAAGGAGACGATGTGCTCTGCGTGCCCTGACCCATGACATGCTCGCAGCAGCGTGGCTAAACAGAAGACGAAGGATCAGGTATGAACTTACCTTGCTGCGGTGGCTTGTTTAGTCCAAAAAGGCACATGTATCCTGGAGTTGGTTCGGATCAACAGTGGTTTGCATTCACATCTGAAGCGAACCGCACCAGAGTCCGTTTGGAAGCGGACCGAGACCATCTAAAAAAGTGGGTCTCGGTCCGGTTCTCTGATCCGCACCAGGATTCGTTTGTGTGCATTCACACCTGCATAAAAGGTCCAGACCAGCGTTCGAAACGAACCCTGGTCCGTTTAAAGTGGACCAAACAGTGCAGGTCTGAATACACCCTAAGAAGGTAAAAAAAACAACCCCAAAGTGGATTAAATTAGTTGAAAAAGGGTTGCAAATATCTGAAGTGTGATTAATAAATGCTGCGTATTCTGTCATCAAACTGCTGTAAATACACAACAAATTCATAATTTTACATTTACAGTCTAATTACTTATTTTACAAAAAAAACTTTAACCAGCTGCACTGTCGACAAATGTTCACTAGGTGGCGGTATGGGCGTATCATTAACACAGCAACCCATTCTACACAAACCCACAGCTGAGAGATGTGGAAATATTTCAGAGAAACTGACAGCAGCAGCTTCTAGCTCACTAGCAAATAATAATAATAATTTAAACAAATGCAGCTCAGGAAATTACCTGAAGCCAAGAAGGTTAACCTGCTGCCTTAATCTGGACACAAACATCCATTAACTTTCTGGACGATGAGACGTTTTAAAGAGCTACAACTTGAGGATTTGTTGATAGGTTCTTTTTACTGGAAATCCACACTTTGAAAAAAAATTTTAAGTGGTAATTTATTCCTGCAAACCTGGAACTAGGGGCGGGCGATATAAAAGGTATAAAGGTAGAAATTATATAAATTTAGCCAAAGGTAGAGATTTTGACTATACCGGCCTACCGCTATTGCTCATTTTGATGTAATCAAGGAGGATAAATACTAGGGATGTGTACTGGCAAAAATCTGGCGATACGATATGTATCGATATATCGCGATACTATGAGTAAGACTATACATTGTGATTTTTAAAACTCAATTTAACAGTAGGAAAACTCTCACAGCATTCTAAACACTCCAACCTGTTTCAAACTTTAACACATCCAGTTTTATTACTAGATCTCGTTGATCCACTGGAACGAAGAAGGTGAAAACATCCACAAACTACCCGTTATACTTTTAATTTTAATACAAAAATTACTGTCATCATTAATGGTTCCATTCACATCCTTAAAAAAACTAAAATGAAAAAAATCAATGTTTTTGTTTTGAATATCAATACAATATCGGGAAGTAAAAAAATCGCGATATATCGGTGTATCCATATTTTCTTACATCCCGTATAAATACTGATGTTCGGTGTTCGTCTTTACACTACATATTGCAAGTTTAAAATTTGCTTTTTTCCATTTAACGAAAAAAATATAAACTTAATTCAAATATGTGCAGGTTTATTTTTGTGCAATATTATTTATAAGTAAGTAACCAGGAGAGTGGACAATTTTGAACTTTGTGTGTTTTTTTAAATTAACATTTCGCTTTTAATTAATTAAAAAATATCTTCATCTTTATGGTTGTGATAATTTTCTTGTTGCATTTTTTGGAAAAAAAGATTTGAATATTTTTTTTATGGATTTTGCACAATAAATGTTCTTTAAATAGCATTCTAAAACTTTTTGAAGTTGTTGTTCTGCTATCAATCTGGAAAGTGAGAAATGTTCATAAATCATTTTGACATATGTAAAAAAAGAAAAGAAAATATATCGCAATAGATATCGTTACCGCACATGCGGTATGGATTTGAGGCCATATCGCCCAGCCCTACCTGGAACGGTTTAAAAATGATGATTTTAACCAAAAGTATCCTCAGTCTGTCCACACACAACATGCAGCTAACAGATTTTGAAAGAAAGGGTTACAGTGTCAGTCACTGTTTGGACACCCACAACCAGATTCGGCTCTAGTTTAGGCCAGTGAAACTCCTTTGACAGAACAAGGCTTTTACTTTGAAAATTATCTGTTAGCTTTATTTTTGAATGATGTATGTTTAACTCTTCAACATATTGAAGAGCTCATAATTTGTGAGCCACAGTGGGGTCCTGAACCCACCTCAGGAAGCACTCATCCAAACATGACAGAGATTTATTTGGAAAAGTATCTGAGTTTTACATTGAAAAGCTCATTTATAATGCCCATTTTATCTCTTGTGGGAACACCACTTCTGTAATAATCCCAGCTTTGAAAGAGCATTCACTCTTAGAAGCATCTGGAAGCTTTATTTCGAAAGATAAAACCTCAAAATAATGGCCGCTTTATGACCATCGGGAGCGACGTGGTTCATATTTCACTGCTGAAGGAGAAGTGGACAACGAAAATCCGACAATTCAAAAAAGGGCAAATGGACAGAGCGATGGATCCATTCTCCATCCAACAAGAACGCGCTTAATTTACGAGTCAACAACAAAAATAAATCGTCGTATCAAGCTGCAATCAAGATTCCTCCTCAAAATATTTCATTTCTGTTGTATTTATTTGAATTATCTTCTATACAGGAAATTACATTTCATTTTCTGCTGCCGTTTTGAATAATAAAAAGGACAGTTTATTTTGAATTTTACTATACAGCGACGTATGGCTTGACAAACTATATTAAATGGACCTCTGACTCACTGAAAAGGTTCTGTGTGGTCCGTTAAGATTTATAAGCAAGTAAGCCTGATATAAAATATGGCGGACGCAGGTTCCCTTTTTTGAAGAACCCAACATTATGTACCTTCTCATTACTCATTTCTAGTTTGGGCCTATTAGAACTTTGAAAATATGACAGAATGAGGCTGTCTTTCTCTTTTTTTTTTATAAGTTTTATTTTGAAAAGCTCAATATTTAGCTCTTATTTTGAAAGCCGTGCATGGACGTCTCATAGAAAAGCTCTTTAACCGTGACAGAGAAAGATTCTTAATTTGACGGGTATCTGTTAGCTTAATTTTTGAAACAACAGATTCCCATTTGATGGAAATAGATTTTTCTCTTATGCATTTTAAACCCTTGGGTTATCTTTCTACATCCTTAAAAAAAAAAAAAAAAAAAAAAAAAACAACAACAAAAAACCCAGACAGATTCATGCTACTAAACACCAAAATCAGGTGGTGTTCCTGCCATATCGGAGTTTCTTCTATTCTTCATATATCTATCATATCTGAACTGTGATCATTTACCCTGATAGACAAAAAAAAAACAAAAAAAAAAAAACAAGACTGCCACTACCTGAAAAGCCAGTTGGTTTGTTATCTTTTGATTGCTTAGGGCTTTTTAAAAGTTATCTTTTAAATACAGAAGAACTTATCCTGCCGCAATGTTGGGGACAATCGCTCAAATATTGTCTGAAGACGAAGGAGAGGACTTTTACTTGCAGCACTCAGAGCATCCAAACATCAGCTTCAAATAACAAAAAAATAATAATAAAAATAAATCACATTTATACAAAACAAGCAACAAAAAAAAAGAGAAAAGGTTTTTACTTTTTAGGACCGAATGGCGTGAAGAAGAAATTTTGTCTCTTATTGTCAAAAAAAAAAAAAAAAACTAACTAAATAAGAGTAAATTTCGCTGTCAGGACTGTTTTCTACCATCTTTGCCGTTTATTCATTAGTTGACGTTGCTTTCTTTCCTTTGTAGTTTCCATTACAAAAAGCTGGAAAAAAACAACAACTTTGGGAGCCGTAGAATATCACAAAACGATGGAAAATCCCAAAAGCGACCAGAGCGAGTGGAAAATCTTTTACTTTTAGGGGTCAAGGTTCTTCCTGTGGTCTTCCCCTTTCTGAAACAAAACAACACACACCTGTGTGCAGCTACAACCCCCCCCCTTCACCCTTCCTCCTGTTGACCAGGAAATGCCCGACTCGTACAATAGAGAGCAGCTCTGACGCCACAGCGGCGCTTTCTTTAGACACAAACAAAACACAGGAGCCACCAGTGGGGCGACCTCATGGACTCTCACAGAAACTGGACAGAAATGTCCCGACTTTTGTTGACGTTCAGACTTAAGAGCTCGTGTTCAGTTCGCGCAACAGTTCTCATAGTAGTAGTAGTAGTGGTGGTGGTGGTAGATAATCATCAAAAACTCCCAAAAATGAACAAAATCCCACTCAAGAAATATCATTTGATTGACTAAAACCTACTAAATCTCTGAGATAGCGTTAGATGTTTACTAGCTAATCTGAAACATGCAGATAAAGATTGCGATTCACAACAGATGTCATCTCAAGACACTTAAAAAAAAAAAAAGACTTTACAAGAATACATCGATTAGTTGAATTTTTCTATTTATGAATACTGTACTTTTGGATTGGGTTTATATAGATCAAAGTCATGTCAGCCCGCCCAATGCCTTCCATCTTGTTTTACGATGTTTCGCAGCGTGTATTTATTTGGAGTTTGAATTCATGCCAACTCCAAGAAGGGATCATTGAAATAAAAGAAAGTTTAAAAAAAATATTTTGTCATTTGTATTTTCTTTTTAAGAATAGAAGTAGAGGGGGGAACATTTCGAGTCACCTCAAATTAAAGATTTTATTTTTCATCCGTATGTATCGCCCAGCCCTAACCTTTAATTTTTCCAGAACATCGTCACATTTTCATACAAGTCACAAGATGAGCCAATATCGTGTATATCGATTTAAACATTGCAGCATGTCTCACTCAGTCTGGAAGGCAGCGGCAGCAGGGAGACGGACGAAGGCACGAGGGAAAGCACTGAAGAGGTACCATGAGCTTTTCATGCTGTTGTATTTATTTATCCATTTGTGGGTTGTGGTTGTGTAGCTCTCGGTTCGCATGGTTTGGTTTATTTTATCACTGTTTTGGTTTTTTTCCCTCTCTCTGCCGTCCTGCAGGTGTAGAAGAAGACTAGGATGTTTTCTTGTTTTTTCTTTATTCCCCTTCCTCTCTTGTCTCTTCAACTCTCCCTCTCAACTTTTGCTTCCGCCTACGGGGCTGTTTACACGACAACGTTTTTCAGCAAAACTGAGGTTTTTCTCTCCGATTCGGCCTCTCGTTTACACGACAACGGGAAAACGGGGGGCGAAAACGCAGCTTTTGGGAAACGGCTTCCAGAGTGGAGAGTTTTGAAAACGCTGGGGGATTCGTTGTCGTGTAAACGCAAGCCGGAGACTTTTAAAAAACGATGATGTCACTGCCAGCCGCCTACGGACATGTTGCACTTGCGCACTCCGCCTTTCTACAGAAAAACAACAACAATGGCGGATCCAGGTATGCGGTTACTGCTGATGCAGCTTCTGAAGTTATTTGGTCGCATACAGTACGTGCGTCAAATAATCAATATGCCTTTATTTGAGCGGAGAACTACAAGAAGACCGCCATTGTTAGGTATCATGAAACGTTTCTTTTCCGGGTTGTGAGGGGGAAACCTTGGAAAACTGAATACACGGGGCCCACTGCCATCTAAAGGCCGGGCATATGTACTACATCGTTTTCCATCGTGCGCCCTGTCGTGTAAACGCAGTGCGTTTTCACCCGCGTATTCAAACAAAAACGGCAACGTTGTCGTGTAAACAGCCCCACCTCTCTTCTTCATCTACTTTCTTTCTTCCCCTTTATTTCCCATCTCCGTGTCTATAGTATCAGAAAAGGAAATAAACAAAACAATCACAGCTGCTCCTCGAACGTAACCAGCTCTCTCATTGGTTAGACAGCCATATTTGGGTGGACCTTGCCGAGCTGCACAGCTCCTGTCTAACCAATGAGAGAGCTGGTTACGTTCGAGGAGCAGCTGTGATTGGTTGAACTTGGTTTTCAGTGCGCTCAGGGACCAGGAGGGTCACTCAAATGCTAAAAGGAGAGGGGAAACCATTTAGGAAATGCAATTGCAAAAAGGATTTGAAAATGAGAGCTGGAAAGAGAAAACGGATGTAGTAAAGGGAATAACTTTTTAAAATGTATGAAAAGGAAACATATTTACAATCTCATTTATTAATTGTGTTATTTAATTCTCCATTTTGAAATAGGATTTGAAAAACGTTTTCAAATCACAGTATTTAATAATCAAATAATAAATACAATTTGCAATTCCTCTTTAGTATTTAAATTTAAAATGTGTAATTACAAAATGCTTTTCAAATTTGTCTTTTTTTGGTATAAATTAATTGTTGAATTTGAAATTATATTTAGCAATCTATATTTTTAATTTACAATTAAGCACTCCTCGTCAAAATCCTGTATTGCTTTTCCAATGACCCCCGTAGTCCTCCATAGATTAGTACCTCTTGTTGTTGTGCTCGATTCTGAAAGGTTTGGAAATATTCAAGAATGTTCTTATGTCAAATATTTTTGATATGACATTTAAATCCCATATTAAACAGGTTTCTAGGATTTCCTTCTTTCACCTCCGGAATATTGCTAAAATTAGAAACATCCTGTCCAGGAGTGATGCTGAGAAACTAGTCCATGCATTTGTTACCTCAAGGCTGGACTACTGTAATTCTTTACTATCAGGAAGTCCACAAAATGCCATTAAAAGCCTTCAGTTGATCCAAAATGCGGCAGCAAGATGAATATTAAAAAGAGAGATCACATTTCTCCTGTTTTAGCTTCCCTTCATTGGCTCCCTGTTAAATCCAGAATAGAATTTAAGATCCTTCTTCTTACATACAAAGCCCTTAATAATCAAGCTCCATCATACATCAGAGATCTAATTGTTTCATATGTTCCTAACAGAGCCCTTCGCTCTCAGACTGCAGGTTTACTTGTAGTTCCTAGGATTTCTAAAAGTAGAATGGGAGGCAGATCTTTTAGTTATCAGGCTCCTCTCCTGTGGAACCAGCTCCCAGCTTTAGTCCGTGAGGCAGACATTCTGTTTACTTTTAAGGCCAGGCTTAAAACTTTCCTTTTTGATAAAGCTTATAGTTAGAGTGGCTTAGGTCATCCTGAGCTATCTCTGTAGTTATGCTGCTATAGGCTTAGACTGCTGGAGGACAGACTTACCTATTTTCTTCACTCTGCTACTTCCTTTTCTCCTACTACTCTCCAGTTGTATTACAGTACATTCTGTTATTTCGACTGTTAACTTTGTTTTCTCTCAGTGTTTTTCTCCCCATCGAAGATATACCTGGTCTTGTATCCTGCTTGGCTGCAATGCCCTGTTGGACGGGGAGCATCGACTGGGATGATCCTCCCAGTAACTGAACATCCACTGTGTCCTGTTATTTTACTTTCTGTAACATAGAAAGTTCTCTTACATCAGATCTTCTGTTCCTTCTGTGTTCTGCTCTGTCTTCTCAAACCCCCAGACGGTCGTGGCAGATGGCCGCTCCTACTGAGCCTGGTTCTGTTGGAGGTTTCTTCCTGTTAAAGGGGAGTTTTTCCTCTCCACCGTCGCTACATGCTTGCTCAGTATGAGGGATTGCTGAAGGATTGCTGTGGTTGGAAAGTCTGCATCAACGGGGCCCAACCTCACGCCAATGACTGACGCAATCTGCTGGGATTCCTTAAATAGGAAACTTTTTAACTGATTGGAATGTTTGTATTAATGTACTGAAATGACTTCTTGTTAAGTGCCTTGAGATGACATCTGTTGTGAGTTGGCGCTATATTAATAAACTGAATTGAATTGAAAATATCGTTTGCTAGCTCCTACCAGACATCAGCAGCTCTTTTCTGCTTTGAAAGGAAAGCCACCTACCTCCACGACGCCTGATAGTTGAAGATATTCATAAAAATAATAATTTCCTCATGCTCGACCCACCCGAACTAAAGAAGCTGCCACCCGCAAAATTTAAATAATGTATTTTTCACGCACCGCGGGACTCTGATTTAAGCAGTTGCTATTGAACTTTAATTGGCTCAGCCACCCAATCAGTCAACAATTAAACAGTTTTCCTGTTGCAAAAAATTATAGAGAAAAATTAAAGAAGAGAGAGGAGCGGACATGTCTAAAGAAAAGATACACATGAAAAGGCAAGGCTCTGCACGGGGGAAACTTAGCCAGGGAAACAGCCAGATTATTTTTTTTATTTTTATGGACATCCAGCCTCCAAAGATTTTGATCTTTTTTTTTAAATCAACGTCCTCAACAACCCATTTTTTATTTTGCGCAAGTCATTGAACACACACACACCCACACTCATATGTTAAATGTTGTATCTTATGTTTTTAAAATTATGGTTCGGCTCTCTCAGAACCAAGCTCCAGGGCTAGATTTCAACACCAGCCCACCCCTGACCCAAAACAGAACTTTTTAATAGCAAAACTATAACTTATTTTGGATCGGAAGAATAGAACATGATTCTATTTTTAAAAAAGTATCAATAATTAAAGCTGCAAGTAGCCTCGAACCGCCCTCGCAGCAAAGCGCCACTTCGGCCTGTGAAGCAACCGCGGGACCCACGCACCGTCCCCTTAACGCCACGGGGAGAAAAAAAAGGCAGCTTTGGACCAAAATGGCCAATTTCCTGTGGGGTATAGACCCTGGCTTCAAAGACTTTAATAGGTCTTCATAAACTGTATATATACTGATATTCACAATCCTAGTTTAATGCATTGCTTGAGCTGGATAGTTGAATGATTCTAGGGGGCGCTATGCAGGAAGTAGACTACACCCACCCAATATTTGCATATATATGTAATAGAGGTTGGACGAATATCCAGGTTGCTGAATTTAGTGCAGCTCGGATGTTGTATGTAGAAATTACATGCAAACGTATTTCCATGGCGTGACACCATGCTTCGCCATGCTGCTACAGCCACACCCTCTTTCGACCACCCTCAGTACTGGACAAGAAATTACCCCAACTTCTTATCAGTCACTGACTACAGCCAGATGTTGATTTGGTAAATGGAGGCAAATACAGATTTTTCTATGTAAAACATTGCACTTCCTGTTCTCAGGGGGGCGGTGCTTAGGTCACATGAGCCTTACTTTGAGGCTTAGTCACGCCCACATGCTTTCATGCAGCAAAATTCTTTTGATAACTTTTGATCCCCAATGCCTTCAGTCTCTCCTCATGCGTTTTGAAGTCTGTAAGTCAAAAGCTCTAGGAGGAGTTCGTTCAAAAACGAAGTAATAATAATAAATGGCAATTATTTTTGACACCATTTCTAATGTACATCTACAGCTGCTTTGATGTCAGTAATTTTTGGTTAGGAAAATCCTGGTAAGAAAAAATAGAGAAATAACTTTTGGTCCATATCATCCAGCCCTACGTAAATCATTGCCCCAAAAAAAGTAAAAACATTTTGTAAGAAGTAATGGTGTTAGAATCATCGATTGCTATTATAGCACTGGAAGACTAAACATGAGAGAATTAAACAAAAAGCTCCTCGTTCTGGTCTTTTTATCTAGTCTGCTTCTGTTGTAAAGCCGTCAGAAAAGAGACAGGATGCGTTCAAGAACATCGCTCTATGAGTCCGAGCTGGCTGCAAGCTGTCGTATGTGCGTGTAAAACACCCAGGGATCGTTCCGCTGACTGCTCAACAGCTGGCTAAATAGGATCTTAACCCACTGAGGAGATCAACAGCGGCTGGGTGTGAACGAGCGTCAGTGCAGCTCATGACTCAGCGGGGCGTTCGTGGCGATCCGTTTCTTCTCCCTTTGGAGAGTTCCTCCAGCTGGGTTTAATGCGCAACGCAAGACCTCTGCACCCGACCCCTAAAAGTGAAAGAAGAAAAAAACGATCCTCAGTTTCAGGCTGAGGAGAAAAACTGAATTTTACTCGAGTTGGCCGCTCTTTCCGTGGTCGCCAGACTCTAGAGAACATGCATGCATCTGTGGGATCACAGTGAGCAACCAACAGCAGGCCAGAAATAAAACACTTTGCATGCCTGTACAGAAAAAAACCCACAAAGCAAGCATCAACCAGCTGGCCTCTGCTAATAACTGGGTGGAGTTTCACTCAAACACACATCTGAAGAGGTTCTGATGCAACACAAGCGACCACAGATCAGCTCCCAAGTAAGAGCGAGGTCACCTCAAAATAATCACACTGCAGCAGAAGTAAAAAAGTATTTAAAGGGGACTTTAACAAGTTATAATAGATCTGTACATAAAACATGTTAATGAAGTTCTTTGCACCAAATCACTCTCACATAAAACGATCTCACCACCTCAAATCTGGACTATTCCAGTCCCTTTCAGAATGAGCCGTTTAGAGGGCTCCCTCACTTTTATGCAAATTAAGAGTTCAGACCACGCCCACCCATCTTGTTACTAGGCTGCATAAATATATCATTTTTAAAAATGTATTTCTACATATATTTATTTTAAAATTTAATTCCCCATCTTTCCTTCCAATTTTACTTTTATAAATGTACACATTTGCTTATTTCCAACTGTATTCCCAAATGTACTTATACATGTATTTATGTCCGTATTTATTGATTCATTTTTGCTTCAAGTTTGGCAGGATTAGTCCTCCATATCCCACATATTAAGATGAAGCAATAGCGCCTTTCACAGTAGCTAAAAATAAGTCTTGATGCAACGTCGCAATGAATTCTGGGAGGTAGCCCTTGACAAACAAGAGTGTATTTTGCATGAGTGCCTGTGGGTCTGAGTACAATCTTCACAAAGTTGCAGTTTTGTCTCCTAAAGATGTTTAAAAGGGAACAAACTAAACATTGCTGTTGGGGGTTGTTCTAATCGGACTCTAGATACCCAGATCGGATGTCAGAGAAGGTTATGAGAAACAAATCATAAAACGAGAAAGGAAAATGGCATAATAAATGTATAAAACACAAAAACATATATTTTATATGTCAAATGAACCTTTAGCCACTTAGATTTACTCACAGTGGAGTTAGTTACTTTGTGGACCAGCTGCTGTCAGGCGTTGTCATATATATATATATATATATATATATATATGATGTAAGAAAATATCGATATACCGATATATCGCGATATTTCATTTCCCGATATTGTATCGATTTCCAAAATAAAAGTATCTTTTTTTAAAGGATTTGAATAGAACCATTAATGATGACGGTCATTTTTGTAGTAGAATTAAAAGCATGAGTGTTAGTTTGTGGCGGTTGTCACCTTCTCCGTTCCAGTGGATCACCTACAGCTACTAAAAAACTGGATGTGTTAAAGTATGAAACAGGTTGGAGCATTTAGAACGCTGTGATAGTTTCCCTACTGGTAAATTGAGTTTTAAAAATCACAATATATCATCCTACTCATAGTATCGTGATATATCGCGATATATCGTATCGTCTACAGAATCTGAACCAGCAATTACTTGACAGAGTGCTTCGTCAGTGGTGAACAGACCTCTCGCCATGGTAAGTTTCCTCTCTACAATTCACCCTCTCTACACTCTGACTGCTAATACGACCTTTCAACTTTTAAATACTCCAAAAATCTCCATGGTAACATACCCACAAAAGTTGCTCAGATTGAAGATATAGATGTCTGCCATCTCTTGGTGTAAAGTAGTAACTACATGAGAGATAATATGTGCAGCTGCAGCTTGTTAACTTCAGGAAAATTGCTTGTTGCAATTTTGCGACTTTGGCGCTTAAAGGGTTAAAAATCACAATATATAGTTTTACTCATAGTATCGCAATATATGGTCTCAGCAGATTGTTGCCAATGCACATCCCTACCTATTAATGTACTGTAATTAGCATGATTATAATGCCTTTTTGGGGGGAGGATAGGGCACCAAAACTGGCTCCAGCCCTGGAGCCCTTATCCTTCTGAATCCGGCCCTGCTTGACACAGCTTATCGTCCCCAAAGATTTCTAGAAGCAAACGTATTTTTTTCTCTCTTGAGGTTTAAAGCTGTGTTTCAAGCATTTAGTTGTTTTAAAGGATAAAATATCGTCTGGAAAATGAAAGGATTTAAACCTCAACTTTAGAAACAGAAGCTCAGACTTTCCAAAAAAAACCCAAAAACAAACAAACACCAACCTGATACCTCTCACCACATTTAAAACCTAAACAAGAGCTACAGAGATGGCAGATGAAAGATTTCCGTCTGTGGTTCCACCAAAGAACCTCATGTGACCAGCAGGCCGTAACCACGGCGATTAATTACGACATATAAAAACGCAGAACGAGCTGCGGTCGACCCTGGTAAAAAAAAAAAAACTGGTCCGTTGGTGAATGTTTGTAACCAGAGGGAGTCCTGCTGCTGTCAGATTCATCAGTCAGGGAGGAATTTAGCGCCCGGCCTCGACCTGCTCACTGCTGCTGCTGCTGCTGCTGCTGCTGCTG
Source organism: Valencia hispanica (assembly GCA_963556495.2). Taxonomy (NCBI): domain Eukaryota; kingdom Metazoa; phylum Chordata; class Actinopteri; order Cyprinodontiformes; family Valenciidae; genus Valencia; species Valencia hispanica. The sequence continues at coordinate 39,210,492 of OY747714.1, read as the reverse complement.
CTGCTGCTTAAGGGGAACCAAAACCCCACACACAGAAGAGTCCTGCAGCGGGGGAAAATCAGTCCTGATGGCACCATTCACTCCAGGAATTTTCAAAAACGTTGCAGTAGATTCAATCTTAATTTGTTTGGGCAACACTTCTTGCCGTCTGCTGGTACAGCACTCACCGTCGGAGGACATGAATAATAAACGACGCCGTTTTCCACTTATAGGGGACTGACTACGATGATGATGATGCCGCGGCTGATGCTGCAGATGAGAAGATATTTTATTTAATGCGCCACAGTTTGTTGGACAGATAACCCCAATCACCCGACAGCACACTGATGTTTAACAAAACAAGTCTTAAGGTGAGGTAAAGAGAAGTGACAATTAGTGGTGTGCATATCAAATTAAAGATTTTTTTTTTTTTTAAGTGCATCAAAATACTCTTTGCTGGTTGGTGTATTTATACATGAAGGGCTGAAGTTTTTTGTTTTGATGCAGTTAATGCTTTAAATTGGGATGGGGTAGGACTGGGCGATATGGACAGAAAAATCTATCGCGATAAGATTTTTCATATCAGTCAATATTAGGGCTGCAACTAACGACTATTTTAATAGTCGACTAGTCACCGACTATTGAAACGATTACACGACTAATTAGATAATTATTAGATTTTTCTTAAAATTAGCATGAGATTGCTATGTGGAAAATGATAAACACAAGAAAGGTGGGTACTTCAATGAAAAATGCATTTTGTATTGAACTTTGCTTCTGACAGGCCGATTCATACTAAAAGTAAATGAAAAATGTCCCATCTAAAACCCTCAGTTTGATGTAACCAGTCAGTGTGATGGAGCTGTTGACCTCTTTTAGGATCTGCTTTACCTTTAAACACAAAAGTTGATTTTTGAAAAATATTTCATGTGCAAAAACCTACATGTCAACAGAAACTATTAAACATACAAGTTTTACATTTTTAATAATTGCAGCTACTCTATGATTTTACCAAAACTAAGTTATGTATTTCAGCTCTCTCACTCGGTTGGAAAAAACACGTCTGGCGACAATAGTACACAATAAAATTCATAGTCGACTATTTCTATTATCGATCTTTGTTGACATAGTCAACAGCCCTAGTCGATACAGATTTATATCACGATATAAAACAAATCCCTATATTGTTGGCAATCTTTAACATTCCCTGGTGCTATTTGAAGATGTCAGAAGGTTATTTTAGATTCAAAGATTTATTTGAACATGTCATTGGATATTTTTCAACTGTTTCAGAAACGTTAAACAGAGTTTAGGGCTTGGCGATATGGATTAAAAATAAAATCTTTCATTTTTAAATGTCAAATTACATTTTTGATATAAATCGATTTTTTTTCTCCCTTTCTATTCTTAAAAAAAATAAATGTTTTTTTAAAAACTTGTTTTATCCAGCCATCCCTTCTCAGAGTTTACCGGAGTTCAAAGTCCAAGTGTTTTTGTTGTCCGTTTGGATTTTGGACTCCTAACCAATAGTTTTTCCTGTTCTTCTTGTCTGAGGCAAGTGATAAAAATTTTTTTTGAAGGGCAATTAAATTTTTATAGTGTTGATCCATCTTTTTATTTTTTCGGTTGTTTTGTTAATTTGCATTGGATATTAAAAATGTCTTCCAGTTGCCAGAAAATCAAACTTATTGATAATTCAAAAGTTGCACATGCATTGTTATTAAAGTAGCTGAAGATGGTTAACAAAACAATAATATTGTTATTATCGCAATAATTTCCGGGGCAATATATTGCCCAGTTATTTTTGACAGGCCCTATTTGTAGGTCCAAATGTAAGCCGATCCAGAACATTTGTGGGTCGGCGTGTGCAGCAAGAAGTGGAAAAACTGAGAACGACTGGGAGAGTAAAACACACACAGAGAGAGAGAGGCTGGAAAAGATGAAACATCAGGAACGGAATCGTACAGCAGCCGTCAGCGTGGCGGTGAACGGCTCGCGCTCACAGGAATGTGGCAGCCAGAGGTGTTGCACAAAGTTGTCAGCTTGTGTTTAGTGCCTGCATGTGTTTTCAGAGAGCTGTAAAAGGCCTCAACGCCTCCGCTTGATGCGGCCTCCAATCTGAACCAATAAAGCTCAATGTATGCCTTCTGGCAGACTAACATCCTCTGCTGAAGGCGATCGCAGATCAGCGTGTTGCAGAATATCCTAATAAAAAGTCCATAGAGATAATATGTCAACTAATTTCCTCCTTCGTTTTCTTAAATAACAAATCAAAAACACCCAGTTCAGCCCATGTCTAAAGCAAATGGGAGAGCTGGAATACTCCAGTCTTTTCCAGTCAATCTTTGCCCATTTTAAAAGGGGGGTATTATGCAAAATGGACTTTCTGAAGCTTAATATCCAGAGAACCTTTCTTTCCCTCATTAAAAACATACCTGAAGTGTTACTCTGACCCATTCACTCATGTTAGAGTAATCTTTGAGTCTCTGCTGGTAGTTCTTGGGGTTGCTGAAACGCCTGCTCCCACCTATCCCCGCCTTTTCCACCCATCTCCTCCTCCGACCATACGTACTCAGCCGAGAGCCTGGCCCCTGCAGAGCTCCCCACCCCTCACAACTGCGGCTGAGTCCCAGGTGCAGTAATTATAACACACCAGCTGCAGCTGCGCATCTTTTGTGGGATTTTTTTCCGACTCTGTGCATGCTGCGATGATGCATGGTATGTGACGAACTTAAGGGGGAGTGTCAGAAAGAGTAGGAGGGTGTTAGAGAGGCAAAGGCGAAAATCAAGGCATCCAATACGGAAGTACATTTCTTTAAGGTGGATTTGGATATGTGAGGGACTTTTAAAAGACTTAGGGTGACAATTTTATTGGAGTGTGCTATAGAAGGGTAATATGTGCCTGGAAGAAGCATAATACCCCCCTTTAAAGCATCAGTACCAAAGCTCCCTTTGAATCATAATTAAAATTAACTTCTGGGGTGCACCAAGGCTCCATCTTGGTGCCCCTTCTGTTTAACAGCTACATGCTCCCGCTAGCTCAGATTATAACAAGTAACATAACTATGCAGATGATACCCAGCTATATTACGATGTAAGCAGGTGACTATGAACCCATTCAATGGGTGTTCCATAACTTTATCTAGCTGAACAGAAACAAAACAGAAGTAATTACTTTTGGACCTAAAGAAGAACGATCAAGAGTCAGCACACAGCTTCAGTTAATACAGCTAGAAACTACTGATCAGGCCCGAAATCTAGGTGTAGTTATGGACTCAGACCTGAACCTCCAGGGTCACATAAAGGCAATAATAAGGTCAGCCTTCTATCACCTGAAGAACATTTCTAGGATTAAAGGACTGATGTTGCAACAGGACCTAGAAAAACTCATCCATCCATTCATCTTTAGTCGGATTGATTACTGCAACAGAAAAAAAAGTAAATCAGACAGCTGCAGCTGATCCAGAATGCTGCTGCTCGTGTTCCTCACTAGAACCAGGAAAGTAGAGCACATCACCCCAGTTCTAAAGTCCTTACACTGGCTCCCTGTAGCTCAGAGAATAGACTTCAAAATACTTTTACTAGTTTATAAATCATTAAATGGCTTAGCACCAAAATATGTTGAAGATCTGTTGTCATATCAACCTTTCAGATCACTCAGGTCATCTGGTTCGAGTCTACTCTGCATCGCCAGAATCAGAACCTACGTTGTTGAACTCACCAAAACTGCAAAACCGCTGAAACACTGAGTTCATTTAAATCAAGACTAAAACCCATTTGTTTAGAGCTCCCTTTGATTAATAACTGAAACTTCATAAACTGTAGTCTGTTATTCAATGTAATGTTTTCGCTTGTTTGTAGTTTTCTTTTTCTTTTAATCTTTTAAAAGCAGAGCCTCCCCAACTGGTACCAGGCAGTGGGTCATTTGGTACCAGGCCACAAAAAAAGAATAAATAACATACAGTATTTCCTGTTTTATTTACTATCCAAGTCTGAAGGATGTTTTATTTTGAAAAATGGCTGGATTCTCTCAGGTACAGAGCCTATAACTCACTCTTGCTGCACGTCAAGACGCTTGCCTCGGTCGCGTGATACCTCACCGCTACAAACAAACCCAGAAGCTAGCAAAATGATAAAAATAAAAAAAGGGAGGTCTCTGAAAAGTTTCTCTGCAAAAATAAAAAGGTCCAGTGAAGAGACAGAAGAGCCTACGACTTCCAATCATAGCGAAAATCTGGATTTATTGTGACAGGCAATTTTCAAGCACCAAGCCCCCGCTCTGCTTAATATGCTGCAAACGGCTTTCTAAAGAGGCTATGAAACCTTTAAAACAGCCCCAGACTGGCTTCACGTTACAGAGAAACAGCCATTGATTCAGCGCTGTGATGAGTTGCATTTTTCATTAACTTTATATTCGTTTTCGTGATAAATCCTATTTTTTTAAAAAGGCACGTTTAAGCGTTACTATAGGGACCAGAGAACGTTATGGGGCAGAGAGGACGTTAGTCACATTATGTTGTTGGAGCGATGATACGGGGAATGCTGCTATTAGATTTGCATTTATTATCATATTTAAAGATAACCCAGTTTTGTTTTTTTTATCCCGGACTTGTCTTTTTATTGTCTTGCATTTATCCGCCGGTATGTGTAAATATTGTCTGATATTAAAACAGTCCGTGGCAAACAAAAAAAAAAAAGGCTGTAGACTACTGATGTAAAGCACTTTGAATTGCCCTGTTGCTGAAAGTGTGCGACACAAATAAACTCGCCTTGCCATGAATTTATAACAGATTTGTTTACACTGGTCAGAGTTTAGATATGAAACCAGCAGGAACCGGAAGGATGGACAGATGGACCGGTGGACAGAATAATGGTTGCATGGACATCCCGATACGCAGATGGATGGACACAAGAATAGACAAATAGGTGGATGGAGAAACAAATGGATGGGTGGGAAGCTAAACCGGTGGAGGGATGTCAATATGGTTGGATCAATGGAGAGCTAATTGAACACAAGGGTCTATAGATGAACAGATGTGCATCCAAAAAGCACCCTGATAGAAGCAATCTATGTTATAACTTAGCATTGTTGTAATATGCTGTACCAATTCTGCAGTGAGCTGAATTCAGGTTCTCCATGCCGGCAATACATTTGATCGTCCTTGTTCAATGCAGCAGTTTTAAACAGGAAAGATGTCATTTAGAACCTGCAACTCAGTGGTTTTGCTGCCAAAGCAGCAGATATAGACATTATTAATCAGTGAATCCATGTTGTTTAGATGGAGTTTATAAATTTATTTTTACAGCAGCTACTAGGGATTTAGGAATTATTACCTCTCATCTCGACTTTTCAGACTCCATACTTTATGGAATAAACTCCACCACCCTTGCACGTCTCCAACTCGTACAGAACGCTGCAGACAGATTTCTGACCAGCACTAAACGAAAACTACACTGGCTCCCTGTTCGCCCTCAAATTTATTTTAAAATTTTGTTGTTTGTTTTTAAATCTCTCAACCGGTTTATTCCCCCCCTACGTTCCCTCGGGTCGGTGGATCAGCACCAAATAACCATCAAATGCTTCCGTTGCAAGTCCCGTGGGGGCCGTGCCTTCTCGGTATATATTAAGTTATCACCTGCGCTGGTCACTTTTAAGTCTCGTTTAAAAACCCATTTTTACTCCCTGGCTTCTAATTCTTCCAATATCTTTTTAGCCCTTCTCTTTCTTTTGATTTGTTTACTCTTCTACCCTTTGTTTTTTTTATTGTTATTTTTTCCTTCTAAAGCACTTTGGTCGGGCCTTGTGCTGTTGTTTAAATGTGCTATAGAAATAAAATGGTAAATGGTATGGTAAAATCCCGATTTATCACAATATTTTATTTCCCGTTATCGTATCGATATTCAAAAGCAAAGTATCGATTTTTTTTGATTTTTTTTTATTTAGGATTTGAATGGAACAATTAATGATGACAGTAGTTTTTGTAGTAAAGTTAAAAGAGTAACTGTCCGTTTTTGGCTGTTTTCACCTTTTTCGTTCCAGTGGATCAACTAGATCTAGTAATAAAACTGGATGTGTTAAAGTATGAAACAGGTTGGATGTTTAGAATGCTGCGACAGTTTTCCTAAAGTTAAAGTTTTAAAAATCAAAATATATAGTCTGACTCATAGTATCGCAATACTTATCGTATCGCCAGATTTTTACCAATACACATCCCTTGTAGCTACATAGGCTACTCACTCTATAGGGTCTATGTTTGCACAACTTAAACTATAAATAAATAACCAGGATTTTTATTTATTTATAGAGTAATCTAGTGCAGGTAAGATGTTGACCACCCATAATGGCACGACAGAATCCTGCTGAACCAAATTCAGAACTATAGTTGAACTGTTGATTTAGACTGGGGCCAAAATTTAAAGAGGGAACTTATTCACTATAAATAACCAACTGTCTGTAAATCGTTCATTTCTTCCCTAAAACGCTTCTGTGCACGACTTATTTTTGGGACAAACTGTCTCAACAAGGGGGGGAAACATCTTATTAATTAGGCTGGAAAGATTAAACTGACAGAACAATAGGAAAAATGCATCCTTAAAAAAAAAAAAACACACAGACACCTTTGATAAAGGCTTCAACAGCCCAGTTCCTTCAGCTGCAACTTCCTCCCTTCATTCACTGCTCATTTCCTCTCAGGACAATCAGAGCAAACACCGCTGGCCAAGTGCACCATCCTCCGGGGTAGAGCATTTCCATTTCAAAAGACGGCCCTTAAATTCAACTGACTTGTGTTTAAAAAATGTTTTTTCTTTTCTTTTTAGACTTCGCTCCGAAGCGCTCAGAAGAGCCGACTACAATTTGTTTAGCGCGCCTTAATAACATCCAGTGCAAACAGCGTTATAAAGACCAAGGAACTAACGCACAGCTAATGCATGCAAAACACTGTGTGGCCAAAAACTAACACCAGGGCTGTACGTTAACATTTTTTTAGCTTATAGCGCTGGTGCTACAGAGGCTACTGGTTTTCTACCACAGAAAAATAAATAAATAAAAATAAGTTATAGCATCAACACAAAATGTATTCTATAATCTCTAAAAACCATGTTTTCAAGAAGAGACTGTGGAACATGTTTTATTATAGGGATGTGTATTGGCCAAATTCTGGCGATACGATATCTGTCGCGATACATGGGAGACGATACGATATGTCGCGATACTATGAGTAAGACTATTTGTTGTGATTTTTAAAACTTAATTTAACTTTAGAAAAACTGTCCCATCATTCTAAACACTCCAACCTGTTTCATACTTTAACACATCCAGTTTTATCACTAGATCTAGTTGATCCACTGGAACGAAGAAGGTGAAAACAGCCACAAACTACCAGTTATACTTTTAATTTTAGTACAAAAATTACTGTCATCATTAATGGTTCCATTAAAATCCTTAAAAATAAAATAAATAAATTGATTTTTGTTTTGAATATAGATACAATATAGGGAAATAAAACATCGCGATATATCGTGAATCAATATTTTCTCATATCCCGATTTTATTATTTTGCCTGGAACTGGCACAAAATGTACAAGATGTCCAATTGCAACTGGACATCCAAGACCTTTTAAACAAAGTTTCTAGTTCTGAAAAAAAAAAACATTGCTGAGATATGTTAAGAAGACGAAAATTAATAGAAAGAATATAATTTGTTATAATTTTGTTTAGCACTTTGCATAAAAAATTTTTTTTTTAATTTCTTCCCAACCACCATTAAACAGAAGTTTATGGCTCATGTCATAATTTTTCTGTGTTTTTTGTTATAAATTTTTAAAAGTCCTACGTTATTGAGCTCACCATATATTTCCAACGTTCCTTAAAAGCACCACAGGTGTGCGTTGCAGCATAATGCAACCTAAGCTTCTGCCTGATGTTTGTGTGCGTCTTACAGAAGAAAGATGGGTCTTGTATACCTGCAGATTTCTTTTTTACTTTTGAATACATTTTAAACAGAAAACAACTTTGTGAGCGGATGAAATGAACCGAGAAAGGTTTTATGATCCGTCAGTCGATGTAGTGGGATCGTGCAGCATAAACATTTCAGAGATCACTCCCCTTTCTGAGCGTCTGGAAGGACGGTCTGGATGCAGAGCAACCCGGGTCTCTAATCTACAGGGAATATCGGCGACAAAGTTTCACAGAAAGCAGCCAAAGGTGGTCAGAAATGTCGCTAGATTTGTCCACAGTCGTCCCCAGAACAGAACCAGAACCTTCCTCATTATGTTGTTGAGCCTTTATAAGTCCCTGGCTCAGATTTATCTACCCCAGCAGATGATGACAATTCTAGCTTGCATTTAAATCCAATTCTAGAATGACACCGCCGATTATGGCATCTTTTCGTCCTCATTTTCTTTGGTTGATGCGTTGCTGATTGGACAATTATTCCCTCTAGTTTTGGATGCCCTGCAGCTGGAAGGATTCATGTTCCCACTCCCCCCCTTTTCGGACAGTTGCTATGATGTGTAATCATGGCAACGAGGCAGCGTTCTGACAACTGGGAGGGGCTGATTAGCATACGAACTACAACCCCAAAATCCCAGAAGAGTTGAGAAGGAGGCGTCGTGGACGCAGAGCCGGACCTAAAAGCAGAGAGAGCAGGAGGAAGTTTAAACCATCTCCTTCATCCATCCATCACAACGGGCCCGGCTTTCTAACCGTACGACCAGACGAAGTTTTAAAAAGGAGCAGCAAAAGCAAATTAGGTGGATTTAGGATTAATTGGTGCCTTCCAACAACTGCTGCCGTCATCCGGGACATGTTGCTGTGAAATATCGTCTCTGCTGCCAGGATATTGAGCTGTTAGCATGTCATGATAGTCATGAGTCTGCCACACAGCAACAGTCTTCAGTCAGAGGCCTCTTCGGATTTGTTGAAAGACTGACTGCTCCCGGATATCCCTCACCCTCCACAACGACTCTTTGAAGACACTAGGAAGATATGAGTTACGGCAACATTTAATTTCTTTTTGGGATAAATAAAGTATTTTGTAAACGAATCAAATGGCAGAAGAACCCAAGACACTTACATTTGGTCCTACTGACTCAGGGGGGGTGAATACAAACACTCTTTAAGACTATCATGTGTAAGCCATTTTGAAAACCATGTCAAAATGAGTGGGGTAAAAAAATGCTTCTGCAAGGCAACAGGAGGAACAGCAATCTGACCCACTTCAGGTCCAAACTACTCACTGAGTCAGTAGTTTCCACTAAATTACAGACCTACAGCAGAAGGAAGTGTGCCAACCATTGACAAGTACCCTGTTCTTTTGCTTCAGTCACAAACATTTAGGATTTTCAGTGTAAAGCAGAGACTGGGATGGTTCAAAAACAGGCAGCTCCACTTGACACTCCCTGATAAACTGCCCAGATTAACTACTGTCACGTCTAAAATTAATATTCAAAGCCTTCAAAACTTTCTCCAAAAAGCTGACACATTCGAGACAGAAGCCCACACCAAACAGGGAGCATCAATACACCTTTAAGAACAGTGTTTTCTAGATGTGTGAACAGAATGACAACTAGTTGGCTCAGGAAGCTAATGTTAGCCTAAATGTTGGCAAAGCTGCTGATAAAAGTTACCAAAGTTAAAAGGACAAAAACGGGAGAACCGGGTTAAGACAGAACCTGTAAGTCAGACCAAAGCCCGTGTTAAACTTTCAACTTCAGGGTTTATTAGATAAATTAGCCAGATTTGATGTTTGCTAAAGTTAGCCGGTTAGCTGTCCGATAAAGGAAGCATGTGTGTTTAAAGTTTTGAAGGAGCTCCCCGGAGAAGAGTGACGCCGAGGGTTTAGAGCACCATCCCGCGGGACTGACTCACCGGAGCGTCGGCCCGATGCAGTTGGTGTCCGTGCTCTCGATTTCCCGCAGGATGCGTTCATGCTCGGCTGCTGTCTCCACGCTCGCCATCCTGCATGTTGCTGTGCACCGATTTCGAGCTGAGCTGAACGGACGGGGCTGCGGACAGGTTGGGAGGAGGAACCAGACGGTGGGTTTAGTAAAACCAACGGGGCAGCCCGGGTGAGCGGGGACTCCTTGTGTTTCCAACCAGTGGTTCCGAAACGTTCGATTGCAAGTAGGACCAAGCATGTTGACAATAAATAAATAAATAAATAAATATTGAATTAATAAATATTGAATAAATAAATAAATGTGTAAATAAATGGGCGAATACAATTAAAAATAAATAAATAAATGTGGGAACAAATAAAAAAATGTATTTCCACATTTATTTATTGCTATATTTACTTATTTATTTACAGATGTATTTTCAAGTTTATTTATTTATTTATTTCCACATTTATTTATTTATTTATTCAATATTTATTTATTTATTTATTTACAAGTGTGTGTCCACATTTATTTATTTAATTATTTGTTGTGAATTTTGCCAGGGACTGTCCTCCATAGTTTTGTTGATTAGATGTCAAAAATGTAAAATAAAACACACACAAACTTCGTGTTGAAATCCAAAATATCGAACTGAAATACCTGTTTTTATTTTATTTATTTTTTTGTGGTAAAAGACAGGCAGAAATCTAAATTTAGTTAGACTTTTTTCATGTTCAAGATAATGAAAAAAATTACAAGTAAAAGAACAAAAAAACATAGGCCCATCTTCTTATATTTCAGATACACTGATTTTTGCTGAATACTGTTCTTTATTCAAACTCAGGAAACAAATAGATCGGCCTACATGTTTATCTCAAATGCCTTCGTTCATCTGGTGAAAAAAATAAGTGGGACAATACGTAAGATAAATTATATATAAACTATAAATTATATATATATATATATAATCAATATGGAAGATATATTATATCAATAGAATTTTTTCAGGCATTGAATTTATAACACAGAATTTTCATCCTGTGGAGTTATGTATGATTTTCTTTTCTCTAAATTTCACCTGCAAAAAATTTGCCTGCAAATGTGGTGACCTTCTGGCCAAAGCCACTGGCTTTTAGCCAATCAAATTTTGCTTCTTTGATGACGTATCAAACAGCTGGTTAGAGCCTCTAAAGCCTAGTTAATACTTCTCCGTTAGCAAGTTTGAACCCACACGCACACATATTGACGGAGACGTTTTCCTTTTATTGCTTTCCTTGTATACTTCTCCCGGAAGCATAAACTAAGCTTAACTGTTAAGTTAAGGGCCCAGCCCAACGCACTGGCGTCACGTGATCAAAGGATGTGCAATTTTCAAAATGTAGCATCTAGAGTAATGCTGCATTCAATTCGTAGTCAGAACTTGGGAATTCCCACTTGCAAGTCAGAAAAATCAACAGGATTTTTTGTAACGCCAACTTTGAGATCCAAAATGGCCACTCCTCGTGTTTACAGTCTTAGCTGTGGTGGAAACGTGTTTATTTCACAAGACAAAGTTGTAAGAGTGCATTTAAAAATCCATGTTACATGTAGCACCTGCAACCCTAAGCTGAACAAACTAAAAGTGGAGTTTGAATGTGGAAAGTATGGCCTAAAACAATGTTCGTAAGAGGTACTACGAACATTGGCTACTTGGTAAAGTTTTCTAATAGTTTCCACAAAACTAGCACTAACCGTTTCTGAGGTTGACCTCAACCGTGAATTATATGTAATGTTTTATTGTCTTGTAATGGCAAAAAAATATTTCAGGGTTTCCATAATAAAGAAGACTGAATCCCAGAAGGCGTTTAAGTATTTAATACAAACATGCTTTGGCCAAAACATGGAGGGGATAGAGATTACTCATGTGTCGCCCTACCTAACCTTTCTGACTAACAGCTTAAATAGTATTCAGCAATCTGTTTATCTCTGCAGACTTCTTCTCCCATCTTCACGCCCAGCCTCTGGAGAACTGGTTCATGCCAGTCCGATAGCAAGGTATGAAGCAGCACATCCGAAGGCCAGACTGTTATCTTGATTCCCCTGTGTCTGTCTTGCTGGTGACCTGACACATCTTTATCATAACATTAAGTTGGAACAATAACCTTGTCATCTTGCCCTAGATGCATTCACTAAACAGAGAATATATACTTAAATCCTAATTACATAAGAATGTTCCACCACAGTCTGAGTGACTATTTCAACGTAAAGCTAGACTAATCTTTGATTTAATTTTTTTATTATTATCCCAAATTCTTTGCATTTTCACTCTTTTTATTAAAAACAACACAAAAACAAAATACATCATTTTTGGAAACAGGGAAATTAATAGTGAAATTAATATTAACGTCAATGGTAAAGAAATTGACTATGTGCAAACAAATACATTTCTAGGAATTATTGTTGATAATTACCCTAGCAACCCTCCATAGGATAGACGGTATAGATAATGGATGGATGGATGGATGGATGGATGGAAAAACTTTCTTGAAAGCAGCTTATAAATTATCTTAAGTTAAAACTATCGGAATAATTAGTAAATTGAGATCAAATTTAGACAAGAAATCACTTTACTGAGTATATAATTTCCTTATTCTTCCATACTTGAGCTAAGGTGTAGAAAAATGGGGAAATAATGATAAAGCAAACATTGATCCTATTTTTCTATTTCAAAAGAAGGCCATTCGAATCGTGAATCAAGCTAACTATTATGCACCAACAAACCCTGTCTTTGTTCATTTAAAAACCTTTAAAAAACATACGATATTGTTGATCTGAACACCCTGTCTGTGGTATATAAGACACATCATTCTAATCTTCCACCTTATATCCAAAAGATGTTTGAACATAGAGAAAGTGGATATAGCCTAAAAGGAACTGGAATAACCGGGGTGTTCAAAATAAATAAGGTAAGAACCAATAAAAAAAGCAAACAAGTCTCGGTGTGCGGAGTGAGTTTATGAAATAGCCTCGATGATAAATTTGTAAAACTCCTACATGTTGAAATCATTTAAAAAGGGATTTAAATGTATTTCTTTAGAAAAATACCAAGCAAAAGAATGACAGGTCTGAAATATGTTATAAATTCCTTAAAGGACAGTTTGGGTTTGGTTTAGTAGAAACGACAGATATTTTTTTTCAGGGGCTTTGGAAACTTTATTTGTATAATGTACTGGGTTATGCAAAAATAAGTTAAACTTCAGCCTACACCCTTCAACAGAGGTGGGTAGTATATAGTTACATTTAGTCAGTTACATTCATTTGAGTAACTTTTTGGAGAAAATTTACTTTTAAGACTAGTTTTTCTGTTCCATACTTTTTACTTTTACTTAGTAATATTATTATGAGGTAGGGCTACTATTACTTGAGTACAATTTTTGGATACTCTACCCACTGTGAGTAGATTCAATGAATGAAGAACAAACATATTTTAACCAAAAATACACCAGTCACAGACAGACAGACACCTACAGTTTATTAAAAGGAGAAAACCTGTTTCTACACAACCTTTGGTTTTATAATGTAATTTTCTGTCTGTTGCAATATGAGGTCAAATGAATATATAGTAAACAACACCATAAATTGTCACTGGAAGCACTTTTTTTTTACCTTGTTCTAAGATATATTTATTCATTACCTACTGTAAGTATTGGTATTATATTGAAAACATTGACTTAGAAAAATGTTTCTTCTGATTAAAATTTGTTAATATGTAATTATGTCATTGATTTGTACCAATTTGCCAATAACTTTATACTTTTGTCTGTCTGGTGAAATATTAGATAAGCTGTTACTCAGTACTCAAGTAGCCTTTTTACCAAGCACTTTCTTTACTCTTACTTGAGTAAATTTTTGGACGGCTACGTTTTACTTTTACTTGAGTAAAAATATGTTGAAGTAGTACACTCCACCCACCTCTGCCATTCGGTCATAAACTATGAGCAAGTATATTGGCTCATCGACATAAGTTAATAGAAATTGTGTTCGTAATTTCTTTATTTATATACTAAATATATTAAATTCATATTTATTTATTTATTTATTTATTTATTTTTTGTAAATGTGTTGCGCATATAATCACTCAAAGGATACATTTCCAAATAAATAAAACGATTTTATTTTGAAGGGACTCTAACATCCGCGTCTTGCCTCTAAATGTTGTGGCTCTGGCGCTGCTACGTCATCCTGCTTCCTAACGGGGAAAGGAACAAGACAAGTTTAACATGGAGGTAAATGACTGAAACAGCTGTCTTTTTTATCGCCAGCACAGCCGTGCATTGAGTGTTGGTGACGTTTCATCGTCACGTAGTGGAGTCCTGCTGGATGAATGGAGTTCTCTTGGTAACGTGGTAGAGCTGACAGCGCTCTGCAGACCCAGAAGGATCAGAGTCCATTCAGTGATAAGGAACTTCAACAAATGCTGTAAAATCCTCTGATTTACATAGTTTTAATGCTTCTAACGGGTTATGTGCATCTCCTGAAAGCTTTCACTTATCCATTTGTTGTTGTTTTTTTTTGTGCTTTTTTAACAGTTTGAGTTTTGCAGAAAAAATCTCACACCGGTTGTTTACAGATCAGCTCCAATTTGTATTTGGAGGACAACCAATGAGTGAGATAACAGGATATTTGTTCTGTTCGACTTCTTCCCAGCCCCAGAAGAAGCTGATCAACTCAGCGGACCGCTGCGTGGATGAGGCTCTCGGCGGCCTCGTCAGGGCCTCTGGGGGCCTCTGTCTGCTGAAGGGCCACAGAGTTGTGCTCCGCTCTGACCTGGACGATCTGAAGGGCAAAGTGGGCCTGCTGTCTGGAGGCGGTTCAGGACATGAGCCAGCACATGGCGGTGGGACCTTTTTTTAAAATTTATTATTGATGATCTCATGATGTTCTCACTTTTAATACGAGGTTCACGGCGAAAAGAAAGTACACCCTCCTCATCTCTAGAACTCTGATAGTGTGGAAACATTGAGGTTTGCAGACATTTGCTTTTTACATCTCTCCTTAGGTTCCACTTTCAGTGTTTGAATGATGGTTGAGGTCTGGACTTTGACTAGGTCATTTTGGTTTGGCTGACACAATAAGTGCAAGTCGTACAAGTCCTTTAGCTGCAAAACAAGCCCAAAGCATCACCCCTCCACCACTGTGTTGCATGCTGTGCATAGTGGCCAAACATGTCTACCTTGGTGTGCGTTCAAAACATTTTTTTTTTCAAGAAGTCCTAGGGTTTCTTTAGATGCAACTTTTAAAATAAAAGTCATGGTTTAATATTCCACTGAGAGAGTCTTTTTCTAAATGGACTGTCTTTAACTTTAACATGCTAACCGTTGGGTCTGAGGTGGAGCTACTCGTTTTTTGTTTTGCTTTTTTCCAGTAGTAGTAGCCTGCTTTACAGCTGACGTCACAACTTAGTGCTGCTGGGTGCTAATGCTAGACAAAGAAACTACATTTACCAATTGAAAAACACACACAGAGCGCTTGGACGTCAATGTAAAGGCAGAAATTACATGTGAAATTTAAATGCATCTCACAGATGAGCAGATATAAAATGGAGGAGGTTGTTTTGATGGAGAAAGATAAACCCGGGGCTTTTCTCCATGGCGACCATGCTAATGATCGATTACCAGAACGGAAGCGTGGGCGTCGAATGTCACGGTCCGAGTAAAAATGTGTCACTACAAGAAGCCGTTGAAAAGGTGCGGAGATGTTTTGCAATAAAAAATACAGGTTTATCCTGGAATGGATGGTGGTAAATGGTATGAACTGAAAAATAAAGGACTCGCTAGCCAAACAACACCTGTTGGACCCGTTACCGTGACAACGCCTGACAGCAGCTGGTCCACAAAGTAAATCTAAGTGGCAAAAGGTTCATTTGACATATAAAATATACGTATGCAAGGCAAGTTTATTTGTATAGCACAATTCATGTTACAAGACAATTCAACGTGCTTTACATAAAACATCAAAAGCATTACAGCAGGGTGCAGAAAAAGCAAAAGTACAGGAATAAAAACCATGAATAAAAAAAAAAAATCTACGTAATTTGTGTTTTTTGTATCCTGTTGTCAAGAATTATTGTGTTTTATACATTTATTATGCCACTTTCCTTTATCGTTTTATGATTTGTTTCTCATAACATTCTCTGACATCCGATCTGGGTATCTAGAGTCCGATTAGTACAACCCCCAACAGCAATGTTTAGTTTATTCCCTTTTGACCATCTTTAGGAGACGAAACTGCAACTTTGTGAAGATTGTACTCAGACCCACAGGCACCCATGCAAAATGCGCACTTATTTGTCTAGGGCAGGGGTCAGCAACCTTTTCAGTTCAAAGAGCCACTTTTCCCCCCGTGGCTACAAAATAAAATGTGTCTAGAGCCAGAAAATTGTTGTATTTGAAAGGTACGGAAATGTAATTAAATAATTTTTTCTATTTTTAGATTTATGTATTTTGTACAATGAAGCCAGCTAAATGAGTTCTTTCCTTAAAAATTGAGAATTACGAAGGATGGGTAACCAACTTAAAATTTACAGCACATAGTTTGAAGCTAAGAAACGTTAAATCACTATTAAAAGCCTTGTATGATCGGTGCGCTTATGTTGTAAATATTCAATGCAGATATTTCATAAAAACATAAACTGCAAACAGAACCCTTTTCTTGTTGTCTTTATAATAAAAAAAATATCTTATTTGGTTTTATAAGAGCCACAGTGGAGGGGTTGCAGACCCCTGGTCTAGGGATTCCTCCCAGAATGCATTACAACATTGCGTCACAATCTATTTTAAGCTACTGTGAAAGGCGCTATTGCACGGTCTGATCTTGGGAATTTAATGGAACGTCCACCACTTGGAAGACTGGGATGTGCCTTCAATCTGTTTCACTTGTGAATGATGCGTGTCACTGCAGATGGATGGACGTCAAGTTGTTTGAAAATTACTGTACGGCCTTTTCCACATCATTAAGAATTGCTTCAGTGACGTGCGGTGAGGTTAATGACTGGATGAGGCACTGACTCCTCTGGAATCAGATATCTGAAACCCAAATTACAAAGAGTTTTGACCTTAATCAAAACCTTTTGTTGTTTTAACAGCTTTTAGTTACGCTTGAGTCAATTCCATACTGTTCAACAATACGATTGCAAGAAAAACAGTATATTTGATATTTTGTGGAATTTATTTATTTATTTTTGGCTGATCTTTTAAAAAAATAAATAAATTGAAAATCATGTATAATCTTGCCTTTGTTTGTATATGAAGTGCATCTATCCTGTTCCTCACATACCTCCATCACTCTCATGTAAAAATCATTTATATCTGCCTTCATTAAAAAAAAATCTGGATGCTTTAATGGAGATGATCGCTATGGAGGAGCGTTGTCCTGGATCGGTTTTATTCCGATTGTATTTTTTTGTAATTTTCCGACTGTTTTCTGTCTTTTCAACGTGTGGAAAAAAAGCATCTCTGTTGCCCATTGGGCTCAGGACTGCCCCCTATCAGCGAGGCACGGTATTTCCTGCCTCACCCTGCGGATTTTCACTGCGTGTTTATGGCCGACCAGTAAGATTAAATATGCCACACACGTTTGTTAAATAAATTAGACCGACAGTAGAATGTCAGCATGGGTCATACATGTGTAATCAAACCTGTATATTGGCGATTATAAAGAGAGACAGTAATGAGCATGTGCCAACTCCCTGCTTCATTCACTTTGTGACACAGCGCCACCAGAGGTGAGGCACAGTACTGCACTACCTCAACCCGGCAGGCAATGCATAATTTAATTATTATATCAAATAATTTTGGTGATTTTGACAATAAAAATGTTGAAATATTACAGAAAACTAATTTATAGAACAGATAAGTGGACAAATAGATTTTTTCATTATCATTGCTAGTGTCATTTTTACTTTTCATGATGACAGGTGGGCCTCACCTGCCTCCTCTAAGGTCTCTGCTGTTATCTTTCCATCCTGACGTGGTGTTAACTCACACTTTGTATGCTCCAAACCAGCAACCTGCTAAAATTTCTGCTTTTATAGAGAATTATGATGCCTCACACAGCTTTTCTTTTTTTGCAATTTTGGCTTTATCCATGTTTGATAAATAATGACGTTGTGGAATCTGTTGGGTGGTTTATTTCACTCATTGTAGAACTTAATATGCCCTAATATGTTAAACTCCAGAGTTAGAAGTGGGTGTGGAGTCCCAGTTTATTCTTGCTGTGGTGTTTTCAGGTTATATTGGTGCTGGTATGCTGTCTGCAGCTGTGGCAGGAGGAGTGTTTGCCTCTCCGCCTCCCACCAGCATCCTGGCCGCCGTTCTCTCCTTACACCAAGCAGGTGATCTGCTCTTGAAATTTATAGTTTTCTCTTTTTTTATGTAAATTTGTTGAATGACAACCCCTCGCTGGTTCTCCAGGAGCTTCGGGGGTCCTCCTCATTGTGAAGAACTACACTGGGGACCGGCTGAACTTTGGCCTGGCTGCAGAGCAGGCCCGTAACCAGGGGGTCAAAGTTGACATGCTGATTGTCGCAGAAGACTGTGCCTTCGACCAACCCAGTAAGGCCGGCAGGAGAGGCCTGTGTGGCACCGTCTTCATACACAAGGTACGTCAGAAAAAATCCTGATGAGGCCTCTCTGTTTGGAGTGAAACGACTTTAAGATACCTTTTTAACGCTGTAACAAGTTAAAGGAATAGTTACACCAATTAGCAAGCAGTCTTTATTTCAATTCACTAAATAAAATGAATAAACATGTTGGAGTTAAACTACGTTCAGCTTGCTGGAGCTTTGGCAGAAGAAGGCTTTTCATTGGACCAGATCGTTTCCAAGATGAAAGAAGTTTTGAAAGGGATTGGTGAGTGCCTTTTTTCCTCTTCAGATCCTCCCCTGCTTGAGTTTGTCTCACAACTGTTCATTTTGTGGATTCTTGCATCACAGGCACATTGGGAGTGAGCCTGTCTCCGTGCAGCGTTCCCGGATGTCTTCCTTCTTTCGACCTGCCACCGGGAGCCATGGAGCTGGGACTGGGTGAGGGTCGATGACAGGAGGGGTGGGTGGGATTGGGTTGGACAGAGTTTGGTAAAGAGTGGAGAAAGGTTTTACATTGTGGGTCTGATGGAGGGAGGAAAAACATTTGATACTAGGTCTCAATTATCAAGTTACAGTTTTAATGTTTTTGACCAGGGAGAACCAGTTTGATATAAAATGGTATGAAAGATCCTTTCAATAATGCTAATACTTTGTTTTAAAAACTTTTTTTGTTTTTTTTTTAGCATTGGTTGACCAAAAAAGATTGGATTGGCCATATCATTGTATTGTGAAGTTTGGGACTTCTTAGTAGACAAATAAAAAAAGAATGTCCACATAAGTGTTAATAAGTATTACTTAATATTTCAATCTAAAATTGTATTTTACTCATGTAGAGAAAATAAAGTTGTGAAAGTTTTTTTTCATATTAAAGTAGTAGTTTGGATCTTAGGTTAAAATTAAGTTATTTAGAGACCTTACGAGCAGTCAGAATCTTAACCATAGCAGGGAGGATACACACTGATCTCTGGAGAACCAGGGCGTATTCAAAAGGAAATTTCCACCCCCAAAAACCAATGCAAATTCAACATTTTCATAGCAGTTTGATGGAATAAAATACCGTTCCAACCAACAATTCTTCATATGTATGATCTGGTTGATACAATGATACTGTTATTTCCCACTAAACATCTTATTTGTTTTTGCCTTTGCAATAATTTTTGAATGTCAGTGTCATATTTATTTAAATACGATAGGACATTTAAAAACAACAGTCGACCAAAGAGCTTCACAATTACACTAACAATCAGAAAATGGCAAATAGAATAAAACTGTAAAAAAAAAAATAATAATAATAAAACACAGAAGAGATAAGATTTCTAAAAGCTGTTTAGCATCTGGATAAAATCAGTACAACTGAATCACCATCAATTCATACATCCTGTTTGTACCTTGATTTTGATCAACCATTAGGACGCATGACTCATAATAGCAGTTAGCTTAAAGAGGTGGTAGTTTTGACACTAAGTAAATATTAGTCGGACACAGATTTAATTAGCAAAACCCTAATTTAACTGTTAGCTTGACAAAAAAAATTGTATTTACCTTGATTCTAGCTAGTTTTTAGCTTGACTCTAAATTACTTTTAAGTTCATACTGAGTACAAGTTAGTTTTAACCTGATTACTGTAGCTTGACACTTTGTAGTGTAAGCTTGAATGACTACCAAGTAGTTTGACTTGAACTAGTTGTTAACTTGTATCTAGTTAGCTGTTAGCTTGACTCTGTTTAGGTGGTATTAATTTCTCTCTTCTTGACTGTTAGCTTGACATTTATTAGCTTATAGCATGACGCTGATTAGCTCTTAGCTTGTCTTTGAGGGGCTGTTGACTTGGATTTTATATATATATATATATATATATATATATATATATATATATATATATCTGACGCCATTGCCTCTGACAGCTTTCTGAACCAGAAATCTGAATCAGAAAGAAATTTCTTGCCACATGTGTTTTCACATTCAGGAATTAGTTTTGGCATCTGGTGCAGACATTAAAATACAAAACACACAATAAGCATCAAGTACAAATAATGTATTGATGCATGACAGAATGGTTTTTGAAATTACTATAAAATTAAATGCTGCAGGTATTATACTGAAAACTCATAAGTATTCCACATAACCAAAAAGATAAAAGCCTAGACAGGCTAGATACAGCGCTCAGTGACTTGCTGCGTGTTTGTACGACTTCATCACCTTCACGTTTCCTAAGAATGACTCTTTGATATTATCCTAATATTGAAGATAAACCTTATTAGCTGAGGGGGAAAAAAATCAGTTTTAACCTGTACTATATATGAATGTGTTCATCAGGAATCCATGGAGAACCTGGAATTAAGAGATCAAAGGTGAGTCAAAAATAGTAACAGCAATCCCTGGTAGTTGTTTTTGTTGTTTTAACAGCTTGGTTTATTTGCTTTCTTGTTCCTCAGGTGGCATCCGCAGATGAGGTGGTGAAGACCATGATAGATCACATGACCAACCCAGACAGCCAATCACATCTGCCTCTGAAATCAGGTCGGTTTACGACGTGATTTATTAAGTTGGGTGTTTTAATAAACCTGTTCCCTATGACGGTTTTTTTTTTTAGTTAAGGTAAATAGCTGTAGAATCGTGGTTATGTTATGTATTTATCAAATTAGCCGAGAGAGAGTACAAGAAAAGCTCCAAAAACACACACATCTGTAAATCTTCACATCCTCTACTCTGGGTAAGAGTGGAGCCCTCTAGTGGTCCAACACAGTATACTAAGTTTCTGAATTTTATCTGAACACATAACATTTATTAGTCTGTCTAACCTGATGTAAAATATTACAATTTACCTCACAGCAGACACAGGAGCATGTCTTTTATGACTTACTGACTCTCGTCGCAGCATTAACTGTTTAACAGAACTTGTTTTTCATCTTTTTATTACAGGTGATAGTGTTGTTTTGTGTGTGAACAACCTGGGAGCGCTGTCCTGCCTGGAGATGGCTATTGTTACCGGAGCTGCCATCACCTGCCTGGGTGAGCAGAGCCCATTTGCTTACCAGTTCCAACTAGGGATAGGCCGATATATTACCATTTATTTATAATATACATCAGCAGATATACCTATCTAGTCGAGCCGATTTAAAGTCAGGCAAATCCGCTTCCACTCACTGTGTAATGCAAATAAAAGTGGCCTAATAGGACGCATTCTGACAAAAGACTGTATTTTTGCATCATACAGTTAGTTTCCTCAATGAGTCTGTCTAACGTTAACAGACAAGAATATCAGAAATCATAGACAGGTTTCTGGAGACTGGCTGGGCCTCTCCAGAACCTTGAAATGCTTTTTACGTAGCCATTCCTTCGTTTCCCAGGCAGTCTGTTTGGGATCATTGTCGTGCTGGAAGATCCATATATGGTTCATCTTAAATGCTCTTACTGATGGAAGGAGGTTTTTGCCCAAAATCTCACAATACATGGCCCAATTCATCCTTTCCTTAATACGGATCAGTCATTCTGTCCCCTTTGCAGAAAAGCAGCCCCAAAGCATAATGTTTCCACCCCCATGCTTCACAGTATGTTTGGTGTTCTTGGCATACAACTCAGCATTCTTCCCCCCTCTTAAGTTGCGTTTATACTAAAGATTTCTGCTTTGGTCTCATCTGACCACATGGCATTCTCCCAATCCTCCTCTGGATCATCCAGATGGTCTCTGGAAAACTTTAGACGAGCCTGGACATGTGCTGGCTTAAGCAGGGGGACCTTTGGAGTGCTGCAGGATTTTAATCCATGATGACGTAGAGTGTTACTAATAGTAACCTTTGTTACTGTGGTCCCAGCTCTCTTCAGGTCATTGACCAGTCCCCCTATGAATTTCTGATCTCAAGATCATGTGTACCCCACAAGGTGAGATCTTGCATGGAGCCCACGGTCGAGGGAGATTGTCAGTGATCTTGTATTTATTACGTTTTCTAATATTTGCTCCAACAGTTTATCTCACCAAGCTGCTTGCCTATTGTAGATTGGCTCATCCCAGTCTTGTTCAGGTGTACAATCTTTTTCCTGGAGTCCTTGGACAGCTCTCTTGGCTTGGCCATGGTGGATATTGGAGTCTGACTGTTTGAAGGTGTGGACAGGTGTCAATTATACAGATAACTAGTTCAAACAGGTGCCATTAATACAAGTAACAAGTGGAAGATAGACGAGCTTCTTAAAGAAGAAGTAACAGGTCTGGGAGGGCCAGAATTCTTGCTTGTTTTGTCGGTGCTAAATACTTATTTCCTGCACTGTTTTACAAATAAATTATTTAAAAATCATAAAATGTGATTTCCTTGAATTGTTTTTCACATTCCGTCTTTCACAGTTGAAGTGTACCTATGAAAAAATGACAGACCTCATCTTTTTAAATAGGACAATTTGCACATTTGGTGGCTGCCAAATACTTCTTTGCCACACTGTATATATCTAGTGGAGAATTATAGCAAAAGCCGTAATGAGTTATTGTATTTCTTTTTGTTGAAAGTAAATTACTTGGCACTCAAACATCAATTCTGAGTGCCAAGCTGCCAGACCAGACACGTAATAAAAAATAAAGTATCAGAAATTGCTTTGGGGGCAAATTGTTAACAAAAAATCCTATAAAACACACTAATAAATAGTTTTAGTACTCTTTTGTTCAAATACATAGGTATAATTGTTCAAATGTTTCTAGAATATTTATTATAGACTGAATTGAAGATGGATCCTCAACAAAAATACTAAAAATGACTGCTTAGTCATTGCTGTCTGATGGCTCAATAAAAATTGTCAAATCCAGCATTTCTTTTTAATGACCTGTTTTGTAAATTTAATACTTAGTCAGTTTATTGATTTGTTTAACTTTGGTAAAAAATATTTTATTTACTCTGCAGTGCACAAAGGTAAGATTCAAAAGTTGGTTTACAATCGGGCCAAAATATCGTCATCACATAACAGCAGTAGACCAACACATATCGGTCAATCTCTAGTTCCAACTGGTAGTTATCTATTTAAACGGATATTTGAATTATTTTTTATTTTTTTAGTAAAGCAGTGTTTCAGTGGTGGTATAACAAAAACAGCGTAAAGTACAAACTTATCGCTATCCCACTGCATGCAGTATAAAACAACTTGGACTGATCATCCAAACTGTTTGGTCTAATGGTTGTCTGGAACTGATCTGTGGTTTCTATGGTTACAGAGAGCCGTGGGGTGGTGGTTGCCAGGGTGATGTCGGGGTCGTTCATGACATCACTGGAGATGGCGGGAGTGTCGTTGACCCTGATGAGAGCCGACCCGGAGATACTGAGACTGTTTGGTAAAAACCGATACACATAAATCCTTTATTTCATTTTATTATTTTTTAAATAACTTTAAAGGAAGAGTTAATTAAATGATTGCTTTTTGTTTCATTTCATGTATTTTGGCTTCAAAGTTTTTGGAATTTCTCAGACTTTAAGTTCTAGTTAAGTAGAAAAAACTACTGAAAAAATACTTCAATCAATCCCCAGGAAAAAATTACATGTCTGTTGAAAACCCTCTAAATTGTACCTTCCTTTAGCCTTTTTTTACAGGCTAAAATACAAAAAAATATATTCTAATATCTATGTAATCAACAGAAGAGTATTTTGTCCTCCTTCCTTTTCTTTTAAATAATAAAATATACATTTTGTGGTGCACATTTTCACAATTTCGAGTTAAAAAAAATAAAAATATGGATAGAAATCACATGAGCAATTTGACTTTGTGAAGTTTGTGGTTGTAATTTGGGAAAATGGGGCACAAATACTTAAGAAAAAATTTCTCATCCAAGAAATAAGCACCTACTGGCAGTGGTGGGTTTTGCCCAGGGTGGCATGAGTTTCTGGACACCGGGTGGACGCGTTATTTTGAATGTGAACAGGGACTAGAGTGTATTGCGTACAATGTCAAGATTAGTGCTGTGAAGAGATTTTTTTAATTTTGATTAATTAATTATGATCTGTAATTAATTCATCTCTTTTTTTTCATCGCACCTAATAATTGCTGAGAAAAGCCCTCATCTTGAATTACTTGTATTAAAATTCATAACATTATTGTGGCAGAACAAATATATAACAAGAAAAGTGGCTTTACAGTCTTGAACAGATGCAGTCCCAGCCATTTACATTTCTCTGTTTTTGAATCTAGTCCCAGTGCTGCCTGCCTGCAACTTTGGCTTCGAGCATGAGCGATTCCTGCTTAACCCCTACCTCAAGCACAAGAAGTCCAAAGTCTAAAAACAGATTTTATTTTAAGGCAACTCGCATGCAGAAACGGTAAAATTAAAGATTGAAAATTAGATTAACTCGATTTAAAAAACATAGTGTGTTAAATATAGCTGTAATTTAATTAATTGCAATTAACACGATAATTTGACAGCCCTAGTTAAGACTGTGTAAAAATGATGCTGTACACTGTAGCAGGCCAGTGAAGGTAAAATTGTAATTGCAACTTTAGATACTATCCAGAATACTATAAAGTCTAAAGTATTTATCTAGCTCAATTGATCATTCTAAACAAATTTCAGATTATCAAAAAAAAATTGTCATTTAATTTGAGTTATTTGTTTTCTAAAATGTATGTAACTATTGAAATTGGTTTAATGAGTTGTAGAGTAAAAGCAGATTTGTTTACTTTAGCGTTCTCAAAGTAGTTTGTGCAAGTTTAGTCCTGTGTGAGTTAGGAGATGATCTTCTTTGTCTCACCTCAGATGCT
Source organism: Valencia hispanica (assembly GCA_963556495.2). Lineage (NCBI taxonomy): Eukaryota > Metazoa > Chordata > Actinopteri > Cyprinodontiformes > Valenciidae > Valencia > Valencia hispanica. Next base: position 39,185,279 of record OY747714.1, on the reverse strand, counting down.
AAGACCAGCGCCCCTGCGTGGCCGAACCTCAGCACTGCACGTGTGAGCGGCCGCAGCTACGTCACCGAAGCTCCCGCTATGAGCACACGGCCACAGGAGGACGAGCACGTCCAAGGTCAGTCGCTTTAGTCTCTTTGTCCTCTGTTTATGTTTATGAAAGTGAAGTTTAGACAAAGCTCGGGTCGAGGACATTATTTATTCTAGTCGTTGGTTTATTCTTTTTACTTTTTGATCAAAATTTTTTCCTTGGATTAATATATTTACTTATATTTAATTTATTTGTGTTTTTATGTCTGCCAGGGCTCCTGAGTCCCGTGATGCGCAAAGTTTTGGACAGGATTTGTTCCACCTTGCTGGAAAAGCGGGAGGAACTGAACTCACTGGATCGGGCTTCCGGGGACGGAGATTGCGGGAACACCCATGCTCAGGCTGCCAGAGGTAGGAAATGGCGACGTTTTTTAAGGAAGGAAAACTAAACGTGTTAAAAGATTGTTAAAACTTTCTCCTCCAGCCATTCAAGAGTGGCTCCAGGGCCATGTGGTTCCCGGTTGCCCGGGGCGACTCCTTTCGGTCCTCGCAGGATTGGTGGAGGAGAAGATGGGCGGATCTTCGGGAGCGGTACGGCAAGCCGTTTTATTGTATAATCATTACACGAGAAGGTCAAAAGAGTAAGTCAGTTCTTCCAAGTCGATAAAAAAGGAACATTTCATACACTTATTTTCACATATTTCAGCCTCACTTTTCATATTTAGTAGGGATGTGTATTGGTAAAAATCTGGTGATACGATATGTATTGCGATACAGGGGAGATGATACGATATATTGTGATACTATAAGTAAGACAATGTTTTGTGATTTTTAACTGTCACAACATTCTACACACTCCGACCTGTTTCATACTTTAACACATCCAGTTTTATTACTAGATCTAGTTGATCCACTGGAACAAAGAAGAAGGTGAAAACAGCCACAAACTACCAGTCATGCTTTTAATTATACTACAAAAATGACCGTCATCATTAATGGTTCTATTCAAATCCTTAAAAAAAAAAAGATACTTTTATTTTGAAAATCGATACACTATCGTGAAATGAAATATTACTACCAGTCATACTTTTAATTTTACTACAAAAAAGATTGTCATTAGTAATGGTTTCATTCAAATCTTATAAAAATTTTAAAAAGTCTACATTTTGCTTTTTAATATCGATACAATATCGGGAAATAAAGCATTTCGATATATCGGTGTAACGATATTTTCTTACTTCCCTAATATTTAGTGTGTTTAGTCTTTAACTTACAGAAACACTCATAGATTATACATTATTTTTTGTATCCATTTGGAAAAGAAAATAACAGGATAGATAAAAAATAGGATTCACAACAACTATATTGTGGATATCTAAGGGTTTATCTTATTTTCATACCAAAAATGTTAATTCTAGAAAGAAAGAAAAAATGGACTTGATAGCAGTCAGTGCCTCACTGCTGAAGGAGGAGCAGCTGCTCTGTCTCTGTCTCTCTCCAGATCCGTTCACTTTATTTTATTTTCTGTTTGCTTTTCTTGTTTTCTTTTCTTAACCTTTTCTTAGTTACTTTATCTACCCAGCCCCTGGAGTTACTGTATTGGACCGGATCTCTTCTTGGATTACTTTTTATGGACTTATCAATATGGCTTTTTGCTCAGCTGAGGATTTTGAAAAACTGCTCCACAGAATTGAGGGCATTGAAACGAAGCTACGTCGTCTGGAAATTAATTTTGATCTCCACACTGATTATGGACAGAACGACACAACGTTACCGTTGAATACAAACAGGGAACAGCCTATCAGCCCGGTGTTACATCGGTCTAACCGTGTCACAGAGACTCCCTACAGGCGCCTGAGCGGCAGAACTCTGCACTCTAATGAAGACTGGCCAGCATTAAAACGCACGGAATCATCAACCCCAGCCTGTTCTCCGAGGAAGAAAAAACAAAAGAAACTCAGGCACAGAGAAAGCTCTGAACCCAGACCTGCCGCTTCTGCTAAAAGTAAACAAAAGAGGTTTCAGCCAAAAACAAGAGATATTTCTCCATCTGGAATCCCGCTTAAAAACAGATTCACAGCCCTGAGTTCCCCGAAAGATGACGCAGCCCCCGGGACCAGTCAAAGCCACCAGGAGAAACCCAGCCGCATTAAACGGACACTTAACAAAGTAAGAGCCCCCCCAGCAAAGATTGTTATACAAGACGGATCAATTAATGGAACTGAGGCTTTTTGTAGCAAGAACACCAGAGTTTCTAGCTGCTACAAAAATACAGTGAGAGAAATATCAGAAAAAATCCCCCAAATCTTGGACCAACATCCTGCTTTGGAAAACCTTGTCATTCACGCTGGATCAGCAGATATCGCGATGAGACAATCAGAGATTCTGAAGAGAGACTTTTCTGATCTCCTACAGAGACTTGATGGACTTAACGTAAACATCCTCATAAGCGGACCAGTCCCTGAAGGGAATGATGAAAGATTTAGCAGACTCCGCATGCTCCATAAATGGTTGAAGCTGAGAAGTCGTTCACATTTATTAATAATTTCCAAGTATCTGGAAATGCTAATCATCTGTTCAAAGCAGGCCGTTATCTTAACAAGGCCGGAGTAAGGGTGTTTGCAGCAAACATTTTCTCTTATCAAAATCAGAAAGCAAAACACTTGCTCCCAAAAGCTGACCTTGAGGCGCCCATGGATATCAGAGAACAAAAACAGCAAGTCATGATGACACCACAGGACCGAACAGATAAACAACCATCAGAGATTAAGTCTTCAACTTCCTGTGACTCAGCCACATCAAATGAGTCTCCATTTAGAAACTTTACAGACAGACCGAACGAGCAAATCAAATTAGGGACACAATTAACACCTAAACTTAGACTACACCAAACGCCTGGGACTAGTGTCAATAAGTCTGGGTGCTTCCCCCACTGATTATTACAGTTATTTAATATATCCTCTGTGGGAGCCCTGTGCCCCGGGAGGGGGGGTCTGCTGTGGCTGCCTGGGTGCTCTCCAGGTGGAGCTTGGGTGGAGGTGGGGGTCTTGGCCTTGCCTCCACTGGGTGCCCTGTGTCGGTGCCTCGACTGCTGCTTTTAGTCTACCGCTGCCTGGGCAGATGGCTCCTCTGATGGCGTTTCCTTGCATGGTTCATCTATACTCGGCCCAATGTCCTTTTTTACTTTTTCTTTTAACTGTGTGTGTGCATGGGAGTTGGGTTGGGGGGAGAGGGGTATAACTGTGATCATGCTTTTAAATCTGTGGGAGAGGGAAGGGAAGGTGGTTTTATGTGGGGTCATTTTAATCTGTAAAGCACTTTGTGATGCAACTTCTTGTATGAAAAGCACTTTATAAATAAAGTTTGACTTGATTTGAGGGAACCGGGCAATAAATCCACCCTTACCGTCTCCCAGAATTCACCCGGCACCCCTGAGGCTATATCAGTGATTATCAGCAGCAGGAAACATAAACCGTTAACCACACGCTCTCATATTAAACAAAATCTCAAATCGATAACCTGTCAGAAGGTTCAGCTGCACATCATCACAATACTTAAGTTAGCTTTATTAAACATTAGATCTCTATCCAGGAAGTCATTTCTTATCAATGACTTCATCACTGAGCATAATTTACACGCCCTTTTGTCATCAGAAACTTTGCTAGATGAAAATAACGAAACAACTGCATTAATACAATCTACTCCTCCAAATTACAATTCCTTAAGCGAGAACAGAAAAGACGAGGTGGAGGTGTAGCCACCATTTTTCACAACTCAATTAACTTTAAAAAGGTAACTCTGGGCACGTTTGATTCTTTTGAATACTTAGGCTCATTTATCTGGGTGGCTAACAAAGCTTTATTTCTAAGTTTATATAAACCACCAAAACTTAACTCTAACTTCTTTAATGATTTCAATGACCTTCTTTCTGTAATATGTATCGACTATGACCAACTAATCATTGTGGGGGACTTAAACATCCATACCGACAACCCCCAAGATAGACAAGCAAAAACGTTAGATGATACTCTCCACAACTTCGGCCTGACCCAGCATGTCAAACAACCAACACACAATAAAGAACACACTCTGGACTTAATTATGAGCAAAGGTTTAAATATTTCCAACATCTCAGTAATTAATATTGCATTATCTGACCATTTCTGCATTTCCTTTGAAAGTACCATCTCTGCTAAATTATCCAGCCACAGTAAGACCACTATAAAAAAGCGTTTTCTAGGGGACAGTTCAGTAGAAACCTTTAAACGTGTTTACCCTTTCACCACATCCCCCTCATCTCCCAACTCAAACTCAGTAAATAAGTTGGTAGATAATTTCCTTGCGAAAATCTCAGACATCATGGATTCCATTGCTCCAACTAAAATGAAAGTAGTCTCAGGTAGAAAGAAGTCTCCGTGGACAAGTAATCCACTGGTACGTAGTGAAAAAAGAGAGTGTCGACGAGCCGAGAGAAAATGGTGGAAAACTCGACTCCAGGTTCACTGTGAGATCTACAAAGAGAGACTGAATAGATATCAGCTAACTATAAAAGATGCTAGGGAATCGTTCTTTTCTGAAATCATAAACAGAAACATTAATGATGCACAGACTCTATTTGCAACAGTGGAAAGACTAAATCCTTTAGTGACAGTAGCCCCTGAACTAAACTCTACCAGGGCCTGCAATGAATTTGCCAGCTTTTTCACTGAAAAGATTCTAACAATTAGACGGTCAATCTGTACCTCAATATCGAACCCACAACCAGTGCCATCCCCAATCAACAACAATGTAGAGAAAATGTCTGAATTCCACGAATTAAACCAGAACAGCCTTGAAAAAAATCATTGTCCAATTAAGCTCCTCCTCCTGCTGTCTTGATATCCTACCCACAGCTTTCTAAAGAAGGTTCTTCCTGTTATTGGGTCTGATCTTCTTCAAACAGTGAAATCATCCCTTCTATCAGGTGTCTTCCCTCAGGCTTTAAAAACAGCAGTTATTAAACCACTGCTACAGAAGAAAAATCTGGACAACACGTTAATGCAGAACTACAGGCCAATCTCTAATCTTCCATTCATCAGTAAGATTATTGAAAAAGCTGTGTTTCAGCAGTTAAATAGCTTCATAACAATGACAAACTGTTTTGATGTTTTTCAGTCTGGTTTCCGCGCTCACCACAGCACCGAGACTGCCCTCGTCAAAGTATTCAATGACATCCGCATAAATACAGACTGTGGTAGAACCACAGTGCTGGTTCTGTTGGACCTCAGTGCAGCATTTGACACTGTTGATCATGATATTTTATTGGAATGACTGGAGAGCTGGGTCGGACTCTCTGGTACACTACTTGGCTGGTTCGAGTCTTACCTAAAGAACAAGGACTTCTATGTTTCAATAGGAAACTTTTCATCAGAACGAACAGGAATCACATGTGGGGTGCCCCAGGGCTCCATCCTGGGGCCCCTCTTATTTAATATCTACATGCTCCCACTAGGCAAGATTATAGCAACCAATAACATTAGCTACCATAACTACGCGGATGACACTCAGCTTTACATTACAATGTCACCAGGTGACTCTGAACCCATTCAAACCCTAAGTCAATGCATTGACCAAATAAATGGATGGATGTGCCATAACTTTCTCCAGCTGAATAGAAAAAAAACAAAACAAATTATTTTTGGACCCAAAGAGGAATGATCAAGAGTCAGCACACAGCTTCAATTAATACAGTTAGAAACTACTGATCAGGCACGAAACCTAGGTGTAGTAATGGACTCAGACCTGAACCTTCAGGGTCACATAAAGGCAATAACAAGGTCAGCCTTCTATCACCTGAAGAACATTTCTAGGATTAAAGGACTGATGCTGCAACAGGACCTAGAAAAACTCATCCAAGTGTTAATATTTAGTCGGATTGATTACTGCAACAGTGTCTTCACAGGTCTGCCTAAAAAGTCAAACAGACAGCTGCAGCTGATCCAGAACGCTGCTGCTCGCGTCCTCACTGGAACCAGGAAAGTAGAGCACATCACCCCAGTTCTAAAGTCCTTACACTGGCACCTTGTAGCTCAGAGAATAGACTTCAAAATACTCCTACTGGTTTATAAATCATTACATGGCTTAGCACCAAAATATGTTGAAGACCTGTTGTCAAGGTACCGACCACCAAGACCACTCTGGTCCTCCAACTATAGCCTACTAAACATCCCTAGACTCAGAACTAAACATGGAGAAGCAGCTTTTAGTTTCTATGCTCCCCTTATCTGGAACAGACTTCCTGACGAGTGCAGAGCTGCTGAAACTCTGAACTGCTTTAAATCGAGACTAAAACCCATCTGTTTAGAATTGCCTTCGAGTAAATGATTGAGGTCATATGTATGAAATGTGTTCATGCTCTCTTGCTTTATTGATCTTTCTCTTACTTTATTGTGTATCATGTGTAATGTGTGTTTTCTTTTACTTTTAATTTCCATTGTTTTTTTGTTTTTTTAAATCACCAAATCATGTAAAGCACCTTGAATTACCCTGCTGTTGAAAGTGTGCTATACAAATAAAATTGCCTTGCCTATTGCATTGTGTTCATATTTCGTCAGACAAGCTCACAACACTTGTCTTCTGTGTATTTCAGCTTTACAGTCTGTTCCTCACCACCGCAGCTGGTCATGTGACCAAGGGGGGGAGCGGCGGCGCCGCCTGGGCCGCTGCAGTGCATGCTGGGACACAAGCCATGAGAAGGTGCCCAGAAAACCAACATCATCTTATGTTTGATTTATGTTTGGTTAAAGGGCTGTTGATTCCAGAAATAACAACTACTGTATGAAGTTATGATTATCTAATTATTGAAACAGGGAGTCAACATGATTGAAAGGAAGAAATTACTCATACGAGAGGATTAGCTTACCCGTTAAATAAATCAGGTCTTTGAAATTTATTTACATCTCTAACAATCTCAAGAATCTGACCAAACTACTGTTGAACCAGGCAGAAAACAAAATATTCATAACGAAAGAAATTTAATAGCAGAGTGTCTGGGTTTTCTTTCTCTTTGTGGAAGTTTCTCAAACCCTCATTTCCATTTGGTTTTAAGCTGCAAGCCCAACGGACAGCCGCATCAGGCCACCAGAGTTAATCTTAGGGCCTGAGGGCAGCTGGAATATACACAATGATGCAAAATGCATAATTTATCAAGGTTTTAACTGTTTAATTTATTTATTGTTAGATTTATTTTATTTTTAACATCTTCGAAACGTGTTTAACAACTTAACGAGGCTCTAAGGCCATTTGACTAAGAGTTGTAAAAGAAATCTAGTCATTAAAATGTTGACCGGCAGACAAAATGTTGTTACTCAGAACGAGTTAAATTAGATATTTGTTTTAACATTAGTTGTGGAACCATTTTAGAATATCTATGGCTTTATCTGTTTAAAAAAATATATTGTTGAAATTGATTTTTTAACTTCTACAAAATGTTTTTTTTCTTCTTATCTTACCTTCACTTTTTTCACAGTTTATACTTTATTAAAACAATTAAAACTTCATCTAAAAACATTAAAGTGTTTAAAAAAAAGTGTTTTCCTTCAGGTACGGAGGTGCGGAACCTGGAGATAGAACAATGGTGAGAAATGAGGATTTATATTTATATTCACAAGTTAGGTGATATAATTTAGTTTACTTTTACATCCGACCCTGTATGACCTTTAACCTCTCGGGTGTTCCCCATCTGCAGCTGGATGCTTTGTGTCCTGCTGCTGATGAGCTCATGAAGCTGACTAAAGCACCACCTGCTGGACAGATGGCTGTACTACACGCTGCTGTGGAGGTACAGTAACTATAGAACACTATCCATCCATCCATCCATCCATCCATCTTCCTTCTCCTCTGACTCACACAGAAAGCAGCTGCGGGTGCAGAGGCGACCTGCGACCTCACTGCCAGGGCTGGGCGGGCCAGCTACATCGCCGCCGAGCGGGTCACCCTGCCCGACCCCGGCGCCGTTGCTGTAGCCACCATACTGAGAGCCGTCGTACAGACGCTGGGGGAGCAGAACTGAGGCAGAACCCGGGATATTGCTAGAGATGTGTCACAAACATTGACAACTTCAAACAAACAATCGTGATGTCGGCTTACTCAGACTGGTAGTAAGGCCCTCCAAACTGTATCCGAATCCTTCCTTAAAAAAAAAAAAAAAAAAAAAATACAGAGAAAATAATCTCAGTTCACACGATTGTATTTTTACCTAAACAATTTTTTTTCCAAAAATAATGTAAAAAATATAACAAAAAAAACCAATTGAAAGGTTTGAAAATTATCAGCTGTTCTTAAATGGGGCTTACAGACACAATTGTACCTAATAAACTTAGAAACAGTTTAATCATGTTGTACTTATAACACTAATTATTACATTTTGCCCTGCAGGTAGCCGTAGTTTTTGTTTTTTTTCTAGATTCAGTGATTTATAACGGTACAAAGTAAGAGACATTCCAACTTTCTATGAAATTATAAAATAAAATAGATTCTCATTATGCATCAAGAAAATATTGGATATTAGATTTATTTTATTTTTGTCATTTGAAATGAGACCCGTTTCGAGAAAGTCTACCAAGGCTGAGCCTAAGACTTCCCCTGGAGAAGCTCCAAATTATAAAATGATGCCTTTATCTCAAAAGTAGGAAGTTAAGACTTGAAGTCACCTTTTGGGGGAAAGTAGAAGTTGTCTCAACCTTTACTTTGTCTTGATTTGCTAAGATTCAAATGGAGATATTGGTTTGTTTTCCTTTTTTTCTGAATCCAACTAAATGAGGAATGAAATTCTGCAAAAACCGCTCAACACGCACAGCTACTAACCATGTTTGAAAACATAAAATCATTTTTTTCCATCTTTTATTTTAAATCCTTAAATTTTTTTTTTTCTTCTAATTTTTCCATTTGAAATCTGAATTTTCATTTTCTAGTTGCTTTCAAATGTTTTATTGAATTTCCACCTGTTTATTTTGTTCATGTAAAATTTGGGCCAACGGTAAACAAATACATGTTTATATCATTTGAGTTGCTTTACTGGAAGACCTAACAGCAAAACCATATGATTAAAAAATGGGTGGTTTTTATTGAGTCCTAGAGAGATAGCATTCAGTACCACTTCAAAATCCGTGTAAGATTCCCTGTATAGTGACGTTCAAAGCTAATTTTCTGCAGTCTGACTCTCAACTCATTCACTAATTCACTGTAATTATTTGTTTTGTCAAACACTGTGATTATATTTTTGATTCCACTAATAAAATAAATAGATGTGCCAAAGACATATCATTTTGTGTTTTTTTATTTATTTTTATAAGTGAGTGTTGGAGTCTAAATTTAATTTGACAATTGAAATACATAGCAAATGGTTTACTCATCACCTGTTATTCTAAATTGTTGATGTTATGTCATTTTTTCTATGTTACAAGGCCTATTGCATTATTTATTCTGTGTGCAGCTTCACAGTATAACTCGCACAGTCGGGTACAGGAACTTAAAAGTCATACGCTGTGTTCATCTTTGCTGTGTCTGCAGTGGAGGAAGTGGTTTTCCTTATCTAAGGAATGTCGGCGAAGAGCAAGAGAGATACTTGAGTTTCCCTGCCAACGAGGAGGGGGATGACATATTTCTTTTCAGGGTGTTGCATCGAGCCATTGGTCCAGAGGTTCAGCCAAGACCTAATCGCCAATGATGAGAGATACTGAGGCATTCTCACCAACAATTAGCCGATTAGATTAGTTTCATGTTGCTTTTATAACATTGTATACTGCTGCGACAGACATCTTAGGGAGGAGGACTGCAACAAGAAGTCTCTAAACTCAAAGATGTAAAATATGGTGAAATTCACCTTTTAGTAATTAAAAATGTGAACTGTATAATTTTCTCTTGACTCCTCTTTCTAGTAAAACAATCAGACCTAATATAAGCCTGTGTTAAAGCACCTCGGCGGGAGTATTCATACCCCTTCAACACTGTCCCGTTCAAACCTCAAACTTTAACGTGTTTTACGTGAAAGGCCATCAGAAAGTAGTGCATGACGGTGAAGTGGAAGGAAAACTGTGGTGACAGTAGGTAGGGATGTCTGATTGCGGATTACGGACATCAGTACCAGAGGTCCCTCTAGACTTTTTTTGTTGTCGGTCATTTTGACTGAAAAGGTAAAAAATAATCTGGTCAAAATCAATTGTGATAATTTTTTCAGTTGTTTAATTTTCATTCATTTAGATTAATATTCAGACTGAACAGAGAATGAACATGGTGTCATCACATGTTGAGCAGATTACCGCTAATAGGCTAATTCTGTATTAATTATGAACATTTCACCTGCTGTGGCCTGAACGCTCCGCATGGAGCTGAACTGTGTTCCCACTTGTTCATAACGGAGGCTGAATCCGCGCTCCGCTGCCACACTGGAGGATTTCTGGAATCACAACCTCCACTTCGATCAAAGTTTTTTGAAATCTGGGAACATTTCTCCAGTTGAAGAGACCAGAAGTCTCTCTGAACGTCGGCTTTTCTGATCGGTTCAGAGGGAGGAAATCCTACGGCGTGCCCTGTTTCTGCATCAGTGGTCAAGCTGCACTGATCACTTACCGCCGTGTCCGTGTCCAGTGAAGTCAGCTAGCTAGATAGCGAGATGCATCAAGTACGGTGTCCAGGTCTGAGGTGATGCTCAGATGCTCTCATGGGAATCTTTTTGGGGTTTTAGTTACCCGAACTCCGTGTGTAAAGTTGAAAATGTCTACGTGTCTGCGCCAAGTGGTCAGAGGTGTGAATTGCAAACTGTCAAAATGACAGATAGCCTTCTGATTTTTCCGTCACAGAAAAACCAAACAGACAAAAACAAAAGAAAAACGGTCAAATTCGGAAAATATTCGGTTAACGCGACCCCTGGTCAGTATATAATCTATCTACTCATAGTTGACTTACCTTGAATAGCAGACGGCGAATTATTATCTAGCCAGCGAAAACAAGTCCTCTGAAGGCAGAGGAGAGAGGGCAGGAGGGTTTTTATAATGTTTGTGTGTGCCCGGGTTGGGAGGGACAGGCCACGCAAATGCTTACCGTTCGCTGTTCCTCCTTGTTAACGGGCTGTGTAATAAATTCTCAAAAGACTGAAGAAATCTGTTCTCATCCTTTTTATTAAGGAATTTCCGCAACAATCCTGGCGTCGCGACAGGATCCAGCAACCGGGAGGACTGAGGGGACTGGCCGACCGGGCAGAACTCCTCTCGGCCTCCAACCTCCCCCAGCCCTGAGAGAAAGGAGGCGTCTCTGCAGGATGCATCGTTTTTGGAGAAAAAAAAAATCCCTTTTTTGCTGCAATTAGAACTGCAGTCTTCGTCTACCGAGTTTCCGCATTTAGAGGCTGAAATCTTTGCTAAATTTCTCAAACTATGTCAGATTGGACAGGAAGGGTCTGTAAACAAATAGATTTATGTCTGTCCTTTGGCTAGGACTTTTTAACACATGCATGTGTGTTGATCAAACCCATCGTACCTCAGGTTGTTGGTTTGGAAGGTGATCATCCTCCGCCACAGACTTTAGTCTTCCGCAGCCTCTTACAGGTTTTCTGTCCTCCTATTAAGCTCTATCCTTCATCCAACTGTTGTAGGAAATTTAATTATTAAGAATAATCTGCTCTGTGTATTTTATGTACTGATAGTTACTGTGTGCCAGTTCTTTATGATATGGTAACCAATCTGATTATATGACACTATGAATTTGGGTCAGGACAAATCTACTGATTTAGGCTCTTACATCCTGGGTTGGCATAGCAACTCTCTTGTACATCTAAGGACGTCATATACATTGATTGTGCTTCCACGATCAAGTCCCTGAAGCCTAATGGGACTCTAATGTTCTCATACTGAAGAAATGTTTTGTGATTTCATGTTGATAGGAGTCAGGATTACTGAACCTATATAATTCTGTGTCTTGTTTTGGAAGGCAGGTCAGTATTGCATGTTCTCTGTTGACGCTGTACCTCCTTGCTTGATCAACCAAGTTTGTATTAAAACCTCAGAATATCTGAAGGAATCTCTCTCATCTCTTTTATTTAAGAACTTCACTTACACCATCAACTTCCCTGACCCACGGTGAAGGAAAGCAGTCCCACAGCATGATGCCGTCACCACTGTGTTCCACGCTTGGTTGATTAGTTTTCTGCTACACGCGTCAAATGGCATGGAGACCAAAAAGGTTCAGATTTGGTCTTTGGTTGCCGTGAGACCAGCATGGCTTGTTGGAAACTTCAAGCAGGGTTTCTCAAGACTTTTTTTTTTTTACTGTACAAATAATAAAAACCTTCTACTTCACAACCATTTATTACTTTGTGTCAGTTTTTCAAGTGAAATCCCAACAAAGCACATTGAGAGATACCACTCGTCTTTTTCTCTCTCTGCTATCCTCCTCCTTGTAACTTTCATTTCTTGGTGTTTCTCTCAACCTCCAGCCGTGCACCGACTTCCTGACACAACGCTGCTGCTCCACGCACTGTGAGCACTCCCACACACAACACCAGCCTGCTGCATGAAAGACCCAAGCTTTCAGTTTAAGAAGCTCTGCTCGCTGCACACAGAACACGACAAAGGTGAGTTGTTCCTCGCTCCATTGTGCGTTGCGGGTGTTGTCGCTCTGATAAACCACCATGATCTAACATCACTGCTGGCATCTTCAGGTTTAGGGGGAACTTTTTAAGGTTTTTGCATCACAATGTTAATCAGCATCAATGTTCTTAAAGATGTTTTAAGCAAACTGAAATGTCCACAATGTTTGATCTCCCAACCGAGCAGCATCTTTAAATTATAGGTAACCGACATGCGGGGGAAAAAGCAGTTTAGCATCCTTAAAGTGGCTCCTTCTGGTTTAAATTCACTGACTGATCAAAACAAAACAACTCCTTAATTAGATGCAGAAATATTTACATAAAAGGTGGTGGGGGGGAAATCCCAAAAAGTTGTATTTTCTCTATTTAAATCCCACAAGAATCGCTTGAGTATGTTATTTAAATTTTGATGACCTAAAGAAAGATGATGTGTGAATTACTTTAGGAAACAATCCACCATGTGCGATTTAAAGCAATTTGAGTCATGCACCACAAATCATAAATAGATTGTGACTTTAGTTAGCTAACAATGTGCCCAATGAACAGTTTCAATTGTTTCCATCTATGCTAATTAACTGACTAGTAAAAATCTGATTAATTCCAGCAAAGAGGCTTAAATTAAAGCTGCAATCCAGGCCAAAGAAAACAGAGCTAAATCAGGTTATAACGGGAAAAGCTTTTGACATGTGCGCAATCTAAATAATATATTGAAAGAACATGAAAAGTTTCATGTTATAACCTAATAAATATGTATATTGGTAATAACGTAAGATATTGTGAGAAAGTTTTCATGTTATAATGTGAAATAGCTCTAGTCATAATCTGCTTGGATGGCAGCTCTACACTTCCGTATGAAATAAAGGAGCTGATCTGTAAACTAAAACTAAAATATATTGTTATGCCAGAGGCTGTAATTCAACAAACCAGCCCATTTAGAGGACTTTTACACAGAAACACAACAGAATAGACCCAAATCAGAGCGCTGACAGTGGATTAGTCTCGGTTAGAAGACTCCAACAAATGATAAAATGAAGGAGCGGAACCCTGAGTCATGATCGTCTGTCTTTTTCTGACAGAGTGTATTAGATATTTTTATTTTATTTACCATCCCCAGCAAAAGTGTTTGTGAATCTTGATTTTTTTTGTTATTACATCTCTTTGAGGTTACTACGCTTGGGACGCTTATGTTATAGAACAATGAATGAGCCTAATTGTGAAGCGGAAGATAAACTAGACATGACTTAGATTTTGTTTTTCCACACATAAAATCGGCATATACTTGTATCAAGTTCAGGCTCAGAAAGATTAGATGGAGATGATCTGTAAGCGACAACTTTCTTGTATTTGAATAGACCGTTCTAACACAAGTCTGCCTCATCCTACAAAAGGTTTTCTTCCAGGAATCGTTCTCTATTTAGCTCTATACATCTTTCCATCAACTCTGACCAACTTCCTTGTGACAGCTAAAAGAAGAAAAGCATCACACACCATGATTCTGCAACCACCGTGTTTCACAGAGGGGATTGTGTGTTAAGGGTCATGCACAGTGTAAAATCTCCTCCACATGTAGCGTTTGCATGTGGGCCAGAAAGTTTAGTTTTTGGTCTCATCTCACCACAGCCCATTGAGAGTGTCTCCCGTGGCTTAAGACAAGCAGAAAACAGGAAATCCCTTCGATTTCTTTCAAGAATGCCTTCCATCTTGCCAGTCTTCCTTAAGCTCCAAATTTCTATAGTTCAGTCTACAGATTCTCCCACCTGAGCTGTAGATCTCCGCAGCTCCTCAAGAGTTACCACGGGCCTCTTAGCCGCTTTTCTGACAAATGCTGTCCTTCCCCTGAGTTTTAGTTTAGATATGTGACTGTTTTTGAAGGTATGCAGTTGTTTCATGCTCCTTTTATTTTAAGACGATTGACTGGACAGATGTTCAAAAGTTGAGATATTGTTTTATAACTCTTATACCGCTTTAAACGTCTCCACATCTTTGTCCATGATCTGTCCGCTGTGTTCCTTGATCTTGATGATGCTGTGTTTCTCTATTGTCCTCTAATAAACCTCTGAGGCCTTCAAAGAAAAGCTGGATTTTACCATAAATTAAATTGCTCACAGATGGACTCCATTTACTGGTTAGTTGACATCTGAAGACAATTAGTTGCATATCAGGGTAAAAAGGGGCTAATTAAGAATTCACATGCATTTTTTTTTTACCTGTATTCATAAAAAATGTAAAAAGCATACTGAGTTTTTCTTCTGCTTCCTTTGTTTTGTTCTATCGGATGAAAACATTGAGGTTAGTTTGTGTGAAAAAAATTAAAAAACTTCAAGGGGTGTGAATATGTATTTAAAAAACCACAGAATTTACAAGAAAATATGTTTAAAAAAAACTATTTTAATTAATGAATAACTTTTTGAGAGAGCATTAACTTAAACAATTCTGGAAGATTATCATATTAAAGAGTTTTGCTTCTAAAATAGATTAAATTTTGAAGCTAATTTAGCTGGATTTGGCCCAATTTTGGGTCCACTTTCACGCTACATGGCTATTTACTCAAGGCTATGTGTCCCAATTCTCTGCCACCACACTTGGAGAATCTATACAGTACAGTCAAAGCTTAAAGTGATTACTGTAACAAAAGGAGACCATTTTTGGGGAACAATACCATATGACACATGCTAAGTCATGCTAAGTCATGCTAACATGCGTTAGCTTGGCTGTGGCACCAAGAACTAAATGTACAGGACATTTACAGTTTAAGACAGAACATCAATTAAAACGAATCCCACACATGATGATCGTGCATTATTTTCTTATCTTCATGCTATCAGGTATTCAAAAACAAAAACAGTCAGCCATATTTTAATGTTTTCGGTTCTTATGCTAACGTGCAGCTGCTAAAGGTTGATGACAGTGTTTTCGATGTCTAAAAAAGAAACTCATCAGTTTCTTATTAAGTTTGTGTGGGTTTTTCCCCTGAACGCTAAGCACATACAGGCGGAGTACTGTTTTTTTTTGTCAAGGGTACATTTTAAGCCACTTGGAATTAGCACTTTATACAATACAGGTAGATTTACATACTTTTTAATTATTTGATGAATTTAGGCCCGTTTCCTGGTTCAGGAAATGAATCGTAAAGTGGAGCACTTCTCTCTAAGAAACTTAAACAATGTGAGGATGCTTCTTGATGACAAATACTGAAGTAGATACGTTGTGATTTTCAGTCTTCCTTATTTTCCCCTTTAGAAGAGTTGACATGACAATTACCGCAGTAACAATTAGAGGAAATAACAGCGTACATCTTACTAAATCTGTGATGTTACACATGTTCAATTGAATACCAAGCTTTTCTTGCTAAAAATATACATATTTACAGTAGGAGTGCCTTTTCAGGTACATAGACGTACTCTTAGCTTCCAAAAAACATGCATATTGGATTAACAGACAAATAAGCGTTTCTGGGTTTTCCTCTTGCCATTTACAGATAAAGTAAGCACCAGCCGACAGCCGCCACAAATGAGTATTAAATAAAGACAGACGGATAATGAAAAGCAATAGTTACTGTACACAGTGGCTTTCAGAAGTATTCAGACCCTTTGCATGTTTTTAACAATAAAGGAAATACATGCTAATGCTATGTGTGGTGTAAAACTAACACCATGCATGCATCACCCTGAACCGACTGAGGGCAAAGCATGGTGGCTACAACATCATGCTGTGAAGGTGCTTTTTTTTGTGAAAAAAGGGGGAGATAGTCCAAGTTTAAGGTACTTTCAAGTTTACATAAAAAACACTGTGATGGAAGGCAAACACTCAAGAGCATTGTGAACACCTCCGTATCATGGTGGTGGCAGCAGAAAGAGCTACAGTAGATTCAGATTGAATCATGTTATAAGTCTGGAGGTTTGGTTCTGTGTTGTGGTTGTTAAATGAACATCCATTCCAGATGTGAACTCCTGGAGGGCGCAGCATCTCAGCTCCGGTGCTTCTGCACACCTGCAGATCATCAGAAGGATCAGCAGGAGGATAAAGGGAGCTGGAAGCCAGTCACTTATTGCCTGTGTGTTTGCCTTTGTGCTAACATTAAGCCCTCTGTGATTCCTCCAGTATTTCCCCCAGTTATTTCCTGAGTCCCACCTTTTCCTTGTCCTCCTCCTCCAGGTAGCGGTTTCAAGTCTTCATGCTCCTGAGCTACAGATCGCTTGTCTCCAGTCTTCTACCTCCTTTCACGGATTACTGTACCTGGTTACTCTCCACGACTGGTTCCGGCTTCCTCGTTCCATCTACTTCCTCCTGCTGCAAACCAGTCCACTCACCTTGACCCCCATCCATACTCACCTTTCTCCGTCGAAGTCCTGGACTCACTCTTCATCCCGATCGTCATCATCATCAGCAGCCTCCTGTCTGGTCTTCAACACCTTCCTGGTAGAACTCACTCTCAGATCATTTTTATTCATTCTCAATCTCCCGGCGCGCCTTCTCAGCTCACCTCCAGCCTCCGGTTCGGCCACCACACCACACCAGTCAATGCAAGGCAAGGCAATTTTATTTGTATGGCACACTTTCAACAAGTTTATTCAACGTGCTTTACATGGTTAAGAGGTAAAATAAAAATAGCAGTAAAACACAGACAAAGCATATAAAGTAAAAACAGCAATAAAGCATAAAGCACACACAAAACATGATACATCAAAGCATTACTCAAAGGAAGCTCTAAACAGGTACATTTTTAGTTGTGATTTTAAAAACACTCAGTGTTTCAGCAGCTTTGCAGTTGTCTGGAAGTTTGTTCCAGATTAAAGGGAGCATAGAAACTGAAAGCTGCTTTTCCATGTTTGGTTCTGATTCTAGGGATGTTAAATAGACTGGAATTAGAGGACCTGAGTGGTCTGGGGGGTTGGTACAGTAACAGAAGATCTTCAACATACTTTGGGGCTAAGTCATTCAATGATTTCTAAACTAGTAAAAGTATCTAGAAGTTTATTCTCTGAGCTACAGGGAGCCAGTGTAAGGACTTTAGAACTGGGGTGATGTGCTCTACTTTCCTGGTTCTAGTGAGGAACACGAGCATCAGCGTTCTGGATCAGCTGCAGCTGTATGTGCATGTGGCTCAAACAGACATCTAAAACCATAACAGTTTCAAAGTGTCAAAAAATGGCCTAGTCAAAGTCCAGAACTAAATGTAATTCAGAATCTGTGGCAAGAGTTAAAAACTGATATTGATATATGCGCTCCATTCAGTCTGAGGAAAGAATAAGCAAACGTTTTCAGTCTGTCAGACTTATGATGGTAGCTGGCGGGAAACACAAGCCATGCTTTTCAGAGTTTTGAAGAAAAAAAAAGTAAAAACAAAAGCAAACAAAAAACGGTCTCTGTTAAATAAAATTGTGATAAAATATATTGAAATGTGTGCTGTAGTGAATAAAAAATGGGTACAATGGTAACATGATCAGTATCAACGGCCAATATATTGACCAAATTTTATTTACTGAATACCTTTTTTTTTCTTTTCCTCTTTTATAAATTAGACACGGTTCCTCATTGCTATTTTTGATAAAAAGGTTATTTTTTTCAAGTGGGGATCTGACCCCAACTTTGGGAACCACCTCTGTAGAGTGTCAAGATCTAAAAATAATTAGTTGAAATAGGTTCATTATAATGTATTTGTTCGTTCATAATTGAAATTCACAAATTAAATTAAACCTACTGCCACACCCAAAACAGCAGAGAGTCAACAAAAAAAAAAGGAACCAAAAAAAAAAAAAGGGTTGAGGCAGATATTTTTTAAATTTCACATCCTTGAAGTCACATGCTTGAATAACTCAGCTATGCGGCTGTTTGTCATTGTGTTTATGTTGGGGTTAGAGACACACACTGTTGGTTAGATCCCTCTGTATCTGTCTCATGTTCTGTGTTTTAAAGCTCTGCGTTCTTGTTTTTTTTCTCTGTTACTCCCCCTACTCGTCTCACTGATGGTGATTTAAACCCCGGCGTGTTTATTCTCTTTAAACCCTCACGGTTTTGTTCACGCAGGAAATGAGGAGATGTTTGCGTTCATGGTTTTACTCAGCCACCTGTTCACTCGAAAAATAAGCGGATCAGCAGATGCTGCGGTGAGGGAGTGAGGGCAACGCCAGGAAGCTGATCTGTCATTTTCATATTGCTGTTCTGGCTGATTGTTGTCTCCCACAGACATGCATATCTCCCCCCTCTTGTTGCTTTAAAAAAAAGATTTTTTACTTTACTAAAAGTAAAATTCCTTTAGACTGTTTGTGAAGATTTTTGTCCATCTTTGTGCTTCCCAGATGGAGTTTGCTTGCAGTCACGTTGTATGTAACTGGGGTCCAGATGGAGCAGGTAAGTCCGTCCCCCTCAAAATGTCCCAAATATCTTTCATAGCTAACTTCTAGGGAAATTTAGATGTGGAAAAATTACAGTCATTTCCCTCAAAAGGGATAAACACTTTACCCATCATCACTCCTTGTAAAGTTACTGATTAAATTCTTGAAACATGATGTTATGATCCACTGTCAGCTGATGAAACATTGTAACTCATAGTAAACTGCTTGTTCTATTGAACTTATTAAAGCTTTAAATACTTTTTTTTAAATCAACACATGTGATATTAGAATAATTTTCCCTCCCGTCACAGGATCTGTCTATGAGAACAATACAATTCTACAACAGCAAACAGGTAACTTTCCACACACTTGAGCAAAAACACACAGTTTTCTCCAAGTTCAGTGCTTCTTAACACTTCTACATTTTGTATTCTCCCGAGCATAGTGGCAAAATAACAGGAAAATATATTAAAGAAGCAACCCCGATGCCTCTGTGTGTGTGTGTGTGTGTGGGCATGCCTGCAAAAGCAAGAGAAGAGAAAGACAGTGTAGATATGCAGATTGCAACTCAACAAGGGGAAAGTCCGTGATGTCAGAGTAATTTTAATGCAGGTGGAAAAAAATCAGACTAAGAAACATAAAAACAATAAAATCAACCCAACGGTCTGAAACAAGAAGGAAATAAAAAAAACAACAGAAAATACCAGAAACAATTAAGAAATTAGCTAACAATGTGCTGCTGCCAGCATTTGTTTACTATGCTAGCGCGAAAGGGCGCATGTTGCTACCTACCGTTGCGGAGTCGAATGCCCTTCATTAAATAATTTGATTTCTAGCGAATAATTTCGGTGTAATTGGACACTTTTAGAGACTGACGTGAAGCACTCATCCTTCTTGCTCTTCACACTGAGCAGCGGTTCTGCCTCTCCCGGCCCAGAGCGCTAACAGCAAGCAGCCAGTCCTCGAGTCCCGTCCACCCAGACCCAGCTGCAGTCAGAGCAGACGTTTACCCCACCGCTTCAAGACTGCAAATGAATCGCGCATGTGCGAAGCCGCGGCTGGCTGATTTTACCCGCTAGGTCAGGGTGGGATGTAAACATAAAAATATCTTTCTCTAAAATTAACGACTGCACACTGAAATAAAATCACCAATTTCCCTCACACAGCTCAGTCACTTACTCACCTCGTCCACTGTGTTCGCGTCTCTCTTTTACAGTCGTTAAACAGTCATGTCTCAGTCTAAACTGGACTCTCCGAAATACAGAAAGAAATGGGAATCGAAACCCTGAATTTAAAAGCTGGTTGAAGCCGTTCATTGGAGATGTTATGTAAGTAACTAGGACAGAGAAACAAACAAAAAGATGTATAATTAGAAGCAAAAAAACCCCGATGTCAAATGTCAAAAAATATATATGTAAGAAACAAAGAAATAGAAGCAAACTCTCAATTATTAACTTGACTTTCCTGCAAGCTCCCGTTTTTCCTCATATTTACATGCACAACGGCTACTGCTAACTTGTGATTTAGCACTGAGGTCACTTTTACTTTCATCAGGAGAAGAATCTATGGAAATCTGCCCATGTCATGGTGTCTGTGGCAACTCCAAAACGACAAGATTCCTTTTTTACTCTCCTTTTTAAAAACATAATAATTTGAGATAAGCCACCCCTATGTTTTTTGATGCATATTTGACCCCCGACACTTCTTGTTTCGTCAGCTCCACTTCCTCCACCGCTGCCTCCTCGTCGTTCGAGGAAACCTCGACCCACTTCCCTCCCTAATCCACCTTTTCTCCCCTCTCACCTTTCAATCACCCCCCTCTCCCTCCCCCCTCCTGTTCCTCCCAGACGTAAGTGGCATTTGACCCTCCTTGAAACTCTTAAATCATTAAATATTTGTACATTTTCTATCCAATTTGTTTTGCTTCTTTCAGTTGATTTGCGGGAAGGAGAAAAGCGCTTTAAAGTCAACATCAACGTAGTTTCCCTTGGTGTTGGAAAACTGGCCGACACGAGCCAAGGTCAGCACACACAAATAAAATATAGGTAATTTGTCCTTTAGTTTATCCTGTTTCTGTTTTGCTGAAGCAGGTTTGGAGACCTTCCAGAACCCGGTGATTTGTGGGAAATGTAGTGCTGCGCTGTCTTGCCTAAGCTCAGTATGGAAGAAGGTAAACATTTCATGCCTACTGCCTGGTTTTGGTGTTTCATCCCAGGGAGAAAACTAATTAGCATTTTAACTCGCTCCTCTGTTTTGCAGTTGTGGGTCTGTGAGTTCTGCGGACATGAAAACGGTGTCGATGAAAGTTTGGCCCAAGTGTGCATCGGCCAGCGCGCGGGTGTGCGCACCGACGACCTTTACCTGCCGAGGAAGAGCGAGGATGACTACCAGAACCTGGAGGACACTATGGTTGTTTTCTGTGTGGACATTTCTGGCAGCATGACTGTCACAACGGAGGTGTGTGTAAAAGAAAAAGCTGAAATTGCAGCCTACCTTTCTGCTGTGTCTTGCTGTATTAGGCGTCACCAAAGGCTCTGACACAGTCTGGAGATGATTTACTTGGTCAGCCTCAGAGACCTGCTGCTGAATCTGACAGTAAACATTAGACAAACCTAAACTGTCTTTAGAAGCAACTTTAGAGCAAACAGCAAGAAGATCTGCATGTTCAGAATCTCCAATAAAATTATAAAAAGGTCTGATTAAATACCAAGAACACCAAGCACATTGTACAGCTCCGTATCTGATAACAACAGACCAAACGGCAGTACGTGACACCGATGAGAAGCAGCTAAAGTAAAGCTGTCTTTGCCACAACAAAGATTCAGTAGATACCATCTCTCAGCTTTCTGTTTCACAAAGATGTCTTCTATTAGATTCAATAAGAATGCCCTGTTTGTCGTTTTCATTGCTCTCTTCTTAAGCCCGCCTTGCTTTGGTAGTTCTGTTGAATAAACGTAACTTACAAAGAATGGAGAATTTATCATCTGGAAAGGCGTAAGCATACCTTTCTGTGTTTTGTGCATTTGTAACATGAAAGGCACATCCAAACTTCTACGCTTTGCTGTTTTAAGCAAAAAGATAAAAATAATTGTGAGCAGAAACATCTATGTTGGACCCCATTTAACCACAATAAGGTCACATTCTCATGTGCAACCATGTCCTTATGATTGCTCTTTAGGTGACATCAGACAACGGCTCTACGGTGCACATATCCAGACTAGAGGTGAGATGTTCATTTGTTGCTGCAGGATGAAGTCGATACATGAATTAAACTCCATGTGAAATATATCTGTTGTGGATTGGTTGGTTTAAACGGGTTTGTTGTGGTCCAACAGGGAATCCAGGATGCTCTCCAGAGAACGCTAACGTACACGCTGCAGCAGACGCCTCACAGGAGGGTGGCTCTCGTCACCTTCAATGACGAGGTAGTACTGATGTACTGATGTGCTGGTCATGTTGTGGCTCATAAGAATGATGGGGGTCTGCGTCTATCTGTCCGTCCCTCTGTCCAGCATTTCTTGGGCCTGCCCTAGCATCTATTAGCAGTGGGATGTGGCAAGAAAACATCCAAAAGGAGTCACCCCGGGGGGATGATCCGTTGCCCTGACCCACCTCAACTGACTCCCTTATAGATGTGAAGGAATAGTTTTCTAAGTTCCTCTCTAATGATCAAACCCCTCTACTTATCTTAAAAACTAACCCATTAAAGAAACTCATGTCTGCCGCCCATGGGTGGTTCTAGACAGGGGCCAACGGGGGCCGGTGCCCCTGTAAAACTGATCCTGGCCCCTCTTATGGCCCCTGTATTGCAGAGATAATACTATATCACTTTCTTATGGTGATTTGAAACCATAAGTAAATCATCTCTTGGACCGATTTCATTTCTTACCTTTACAGTTTTATTTTAACAATGAGTTAAAAATTAAGAAGTTGCACTTTAAGCTTCAGTCATATTGAGTTTCATCAGCTAGATTAGGAGCCACAAGTGTCTCTTTGGCTCATTTAATATATTAAACAATTAAATATTTAAGTATTGTTTCATTCTTTTGTTTTGTCTCCTCATGAACAAACTCTGGCCCCTTCCTGGCCCCCCTGGTAAATTTGGTCTAGAACCGCCACTGATGCCGCCTAAACTTAGATTTTTCTTTTGGGCATAATAGATCATTGCACTCCTCCACTGAAGGGAGAGACTCCCAACCTAGAAGGACCAATCCACCTATGGTCTTGGACTTAGAGGAACTCCCTGTCATCCTGGATGCTTCACAAATGGCTGCACGGGGGCACGGTGGCGCAGCTGGTAGCGTAGTTCACCTCACAGCTAGAAGGTCCCGGGTTCGATTACCGCCGGGGACGCTTTGGGTGCTGAGGGTGTGTTTGTTCCCCCGCATCATCGGCACCCACACCCTGGGTGGGGTTGGCAAAAGGGACTTTCTGTGTGGAGTTTGCGTGTTCTCCCTATGAAGTGAGAACGCTGACATAATCTGAAACCAAAAGAAAAAGTTTTGAAACCTTGAAAATCAGTGGTTGAAAATTTAAAACCTGAAATAAAGTTTTGAAAGTCTGAAAATAAGTTTTGAATCTCTGCAATCATTTATTTTTCTTAAATTCAACATGTAAAGTACAGTGTTTCAGCCTCACATTGTCAGAGATTCAAATCGCTTGTTTCACCCTTGCTGTTTTTCGAGTATACATTTTCAGAGTTTCAAATATGGCATTGTTTTCCCACCATGTTAAGTTTGCAAAAAACTTTTGAAACCTTGTAATGTGAGATCTGAAAAAAATTCAACTTTGCAACATCCGCCTTTCGTACTTTCGTACCTCCGCTGCAAGGTTGCCATCACGTGATTTTTGGCAGTGATCTCTCGCTGCTTTCCAATTTAAAACTCTGAAACTCTCACTCTGAAGAAAAAAAACCCCTCAATGCTCCGGTCACATATAGTCCAATCACATGTAAGGTCAAGTAGGCCTGACAGCGTGACATGCCAATGACTGACAGAATGCACGGTTCTTGTCACTGTTGCCCCGGAGCGTTGAGGGTTTTTTTTTCTTCAGTGTGAGAGTTTCAGAGTTTCAAATCGGAAAGCAGCGAGAGATCACTGCCAAAAATCACGTGCCAAAAATAAAAATGCTAGTACAAAATTATGATTGCAGAGATTCAAAACTTATTTTTAGACTTTCAAAACTTTATTTCAGGTTTTAAATTTTCAACCACTGATTTTCAAGGTTTCAAAACTTTTTCCTTTGGTTTCAGATTATGTCAGCGTTCTCACTTCATATCTCCCCGTGTTCCCTTGAGCAGCTAATGTGAGCTACTCCCACAAAAACATGCACTAGTCCTGTCGCTGTATACTGCCTCCTCCTGGCCGGCCATGGCGCCTGAAAGGTTGGGGAGGATCTGGCTGGAAAAACATGAACCTTCCACGCGCTACGTCCAGCCGGAGAAACCCCTCCCCGTCAGCTGAAAAGAAGGGCCTGCTCACTCCCCAAGCATGAAGGAGGCTTGGGTTTCAGTGCGGGGCCCTCCTGGGGCTGGCAGAGGGAGAGCAAAGCCCAGGACTAGAACTAAGGTAGGAGCACTGGGTGATAAGTAATGGGAAAAAACCGTGGGATAAAAAGACAACAAAAACCAAAAAACAAATGGCTGCACACCATTCTGATATGCGCCGACGATTTTAAGACGGGAACACATCAGCATCATCTGCAAGTTGAGACACTTTGGTCCCCAAACCAGAGACTTTTCTCTCCACAACCACGCCTTGAGATCCTGTCTACGAACGTTTCAAACAGGATCGATGATTCGTGTCAGCTTTGTAGTCCAACTTGCCCCAGAAAGAGTTTGACCCTCTGTTGAGGCAGACCCAGAAGAATTTAGCCAGGGGGGCTGTGGCTGATTTTTACACATGCTTATAATACATAATTTGAAAGATAAGACTCTTGTGATTCTAATTATGTATGCCGATCAAGGATACTGTAGATACAGTAAACGCTTATGACAAACCACTCAGAAAGATAATGTGGAACTCACTGTTCAAAGCCATTGACAGAACAAAAGCCACAAGGCTAAAAAAACCCTTCACACTGTAGAGTAAAAGAAATAAGGTCAGAGCGCGTCTTGCTCTAAGCACTCTGATGATCTCTACATGACATATTCCCTAATTGCATTTTACTAACAAGTAACTATACTTCAATTAATTCACATTACTTTGAAATATTCCCATCACAGCCCTTAGCACGTTAAAGGCAATGCACAGCAGGAGTGCTGCCGTGGGTGTCGTGGATATACCTTTAATACACATTGTCTTCTCTTTGCTAAAGTGTGTAGAGACAGATCAGGTTACTGGACTTCAGCCTCGGGTATAATAACAAGCGTTGGCTCTTATGAATAGAACAGGATTGCTTGACACCCAGTTCCGGTCTTTCCTACAGGCGACATAGGCGCTTGCCTAGGGCGCCATCTAGTGAGGGGGCGCCAAATATGCGTCAAGAAAATTTTTTTTTTGTCTATTTTTTTTTGTCTATTTTTTTACAGTTTTTGGCATCCCTCTATCTATAAACATACTTTGAAATAAAAATAAATTAGGTTAAACCTTTTATTTTTTGTTTGGGTTCTTTAGTGTGCACTTTTTGTTCTCAGATGTTGCACTACAGTTCAAGTTAAAAGTTTTTTTTGTATATTTATTATTGAACAGCTTTATTCTTTTGCACATGTTATAGTTATACTATCATTATCTAAATAAATGTGCAATTCTTTGGACATTACTTTTTTTTCGTGGGCAAGGGGCGCCATCAGTCAAGCTCGCCAAGGGCACCAAATGGTCTAGGACCGCCACTGTTGACACTGTACCTTTAAATGAAAGTAATCGAGGTGTTTTTTTTAAATTCACTTCTTCTGCCACCAATGTCTGTTGTCATTTAGTTTCTTACTGTATTTTAGTTAGACATTTTTCAGTTTTTGTCTTTAATATATTGATGGCTGTTGGAGGACAGGTCCTCATTTGGTCCTCATTTAGAACAGTTGTGTATCTTTGTGCTAATTTTCACAGTAAATTCTCATTGCATATTATATTACTAAGCTGGAATATTTGTTTTTCGTACAATTTTTGGGGGACAAGTTTTGCCAATAAGTCGTTGACTCAGAATCTGCGGCTCTTAATGGCCCAAGGTGAAATGAAACCTTTGTAAATGAGGCATTTAGAGATGAAATGGGATTTTATTGGGTTAAATTTCACGCTGCGTGTCCTTCAGGTTGTTATATACGGCGATGGTACCCGCACTCCACTCACTATCAGGGACTGGGCATTGGTTGACTACGAACACATCTGGAACCAGGCTGTGGGTTACAGCATCCCTCACTGCATCGCTGAGACATACCAACATCTCACCCAGAGAGTCAATGAGTAAGAAATTCAATTTAAACAGTAAACAGATCCTGTTAAATAGGTTTTGTTCTGGTTCAATATAATATTTCCAAAATCTTCTGATGCTTGTTTGCACACTGTAAAGCCAGGAACACTGTAGTTTTATTTTCTATTTCCGTGTCTTCCAGGCTCAGAGAGCACGGAGCTACAGCTCTCGGCCCGGCAGCCTTGGCTTCTGTAGCTTTGGCATCAAAATACCCCGGCTCCAAGGTAAGTGAGGACTAAACCACAGTAACATTGAATATTTCCCAACAATTAGAGTTTCCTGCCTCACAATTTGATTCGATTACATTTCAGGTGCTAAAATTCCATTATAAATTATTGTTTTTGTTGCATCTTTGTTTTCCCGTTTAGGTTTTTTTTTCTTCATTTCTCCCATGGCTACTTTCTACTTCCATTAATTGAAGTATCCATACACATTTATGTCCTGTTTTTTATTCATGTCAATCCATAACTAAAACCAACTCATGTCCAAAATATGTTTTATAATTCATCAAGGTCATATTTTTCCATGAAAGCTAAAGGAAATGTGTGTTGGCACTAGAATTATATTATAGGGTGACCCTATTTTGATTTCCATAGAAGAGGACACTTGGTCCAATCCCAAAACACTTCAATCATATTCTGTTTACCTAAAGATGTTTCATTTTAACATATTCAAAGTATTCGTCCTCTATCTGGTTGTAAAGAATAATTAAATAAATTTCAGATCAGCTTTTACAGGTCAACTATTACAGAAATCACTTTGAAACCTCTGTAAACAAATAATAGAAATATTTACTCTTAGACTCTATAACAATATTTGGCTCACCTTTTAAGTCATATAGGACAACAATTACACAAAAATCTCAAATTATATTCTGACAAAATTCTCCCAAAGACACTTAAAGTTTATACACTCCTGTACAATTTAATACAGAACTCTAACTTTGCACAGCATTTTCATAGTTTTTGTGTCAGTGTGCCCACCTGGACCATTGGCACCTGTCATAGAGAAACAAATATGTCAGCTATGAGTACGGTGCTCTGCGCCACGCATTCGTTGCGACTGGTATGAAGGGTATGAGCGCTGCAGCTCAGGGAGGACGCACCGGACAGCTGGTGAAAAGTGGACAAGTCCAGGGAAAAAAGGGTGTTGCTGCTAACGTGATACTTAACAACACCACTGAAGTTCAAAATATTTGCTGTGGTTTATAAATTTTGCGCTGCATGGCTGAAACACTAGCAGCAGCCAACCTATATCTGCCGCTCTGTCTCCTAAAAAAGTTCCGGGCAGCAGGCTTGACTTTTTATGTAATTTAATTACTAGGAAAAATAATTGATTTTGAACTCTTTTGAATTACTATCGATTTGGCACATTTCACATCGCAAATAATCGATTTTTGGTAAATCACAAGGACACGTGATTAACGAGTTTGTTAGAATCTTGGGTTTGAACCGGCAACCCACCGGTTACACAACAAACCCCTACTTCCTGAGCCACTCCTGAGTATGCTGTAAGCTTCACAAGAAATGTTAAACTTTTATCCTAGAGGGTCAGTGTCCCGCATCTTTTCACTCCGTGCCTGGTTCAACACACCTGAATCAAATGGCTGAATTGTCTCCTCGGCAGTCAGGTTCACCAAAGTCCTAATTATAATCTATCAATTTGTTTCATTTATTTGTGCGTTAAAGCAGAAACACATCAGAAAATCTAAATCAGCTAGTTGCATCTGATGATAAATATTCCTTTTAGATAAAAATGTATTTCAATCCATTATCAATATCTATTTTAGTCCTATTTATGTAGCTATAGGTGATGACTCAAGATTCTTACACCTGTTGGAATCAGGTTAGGTTTTTGTGAGTCTATCTACCTTTAGTGATTCACAAGATGCAACTTAGGGGTTTAGAGAGATGAGCAACCAGCAAGAATCGAATGTTTTGTAAAAATAGAGGTTCTTGTGCATCATTTTTTCTGAGAAGTGGAACATTTAATTCAATCGACGACTCGTTCTATTGCAGGCCTGGCCAGTGGTGTGATGACTTTATTTCAATGTGTGTTGCAGGTCATTTTGTGCACTGATGGCAGGGCCAACATCGGACTTGGTGACATGGAACAAGCTCAGTCCTCTTCCGCAGAATCTCCATATTTGTATAGAGAGCTGGCTCTGCAGGCGGTAGAGAAAGGGTGAGAAAACATCAAACACACTAACTTTCACCGTGAAGTCCACATTTGGATGTTTATATTGAACTGTTAAAAAAACAACAACATTTTTTTACTTTTTTCAGAGTCATAATCTCAGTAATGTCCTTTAAAGGGACCGATTGCAGCTTGGCCGACATTGGGAGATTGGCTGATGTGACTGGAGGAAGGGTGAGACACAAGATTAAGTAGATTTAGTTTAGTAGATATTTTGGCACATTCGCTCACATCTAAAATTATTAGAATGTCTAGAGAATAATAAAGTACCTCTGCTTCTCATATAATAGTCTCTGTTTAAAGTTTGAACCACAGGGAGCTGATCACAAACAGCTGCTAGGCAGCTCATGTGATTAACATGATGGCAATATATCAATAACAATAATATTTTATCTGAATATTTGGGTTTCAATTTTTGTTTGTGAATGTGTTTGGGTGAGACATGGGAACACTTTTACACAAAAAAATAACACAGCAGAAGCAACAGCAGGACATCTGAACTTTATTAGCTTTAGTGTTCCAGCTTTAACCATTGCTTTAATTAGTTGCTTCTAGAAAGAATGAAGGTCAGTCATTATGGTAGGAAAATAAAAATACGCTGGATAATTGTTTTTACCTGATCGTCACTCAAGGACAATAAGTAATAAAATAGGTAATTTGATCATAAGTTGATTAGAAAATAGTTAATTTGTAATTTGACAGATTTCTACTGGTAAATGAAAAAACAAATCTTAAACTTCAGACCATTAGGAATTTGTGGCCCAATTTTACAATATTCAAAGTTATAACATGGCTAAACTCTTATTTTGAAAAGACTCTGTGAGGTTGATTTTAAAAGTCCATATGACAAACATTTTTTAAAGCCCATTGTCAAGAAATGTGTTTTTCACTTGCTAAAATTAAACAGGGCCCATGGTTTACCCTGTAAGTAAGGATTGGCGACCACAACCGCCTACGAATGGCGGAAATCTGATACTTGAGACCTCCTGTTAAAACCCTCATAACTGCCTATTTTATTAGTTCAAACACCAAATATGCCATAATATCCATTAATACGCACACTGGAAACTGTCTTTGCACTACAGTAGAAGCTAACATTCACGGTTTTCCTTTTTTTTTTTTTTTTGACAAACGGATGAGATTTATTCTTCCACATCGGACTGAGGCCACGCGGCGGCTGTTTAGAAATGCGGGCATAAAGTTGGGACTCCAGGTCCTGAAGCCAAATATATGTGCACATTTTTAAAGTGAGGGCGACAAAGTAGGAAGGAGACGAGGCATGCATCTTCCAGCGATGTTAAAGGAAAAGGGGAGGGCTGGGCATAGAAAAAGAGCGCTGCATCTCTGTTTGTCCATTGGCATTTGAAGTCAAACAGGTCTTTATCCCCCTCCTCCTCAGTCTCTGGACTTTTCTCCCCGCTCCCATCTTATTTCTTGACACATGACGGCCAGCTGTGGGCTCCACAGGAAGCGGACACGATGATGTAAAGGACCACCAGAGCCACCAGCACAACAACAACAGTCAGTTTGAGGTTCTTCATACACATGGCCTGCGCAAGGTTACGACTAGTGGTTTTAAATGTGACCGACGCATCGACCAGATTTTCTGTCTTGTCTATCAGCAACTCCAGCTTCTCTCCTCTCTGGGCTACCAGGTCTATATCGTGGACCATAATACCCTTTAGGTCGTCAACTTGCATCTGAGCCTCAGTCACACGATCTGATCCCCGTGGGTCTGAGTGGTGTTTCATCTGGGCTGCAAGTGTAGGGGAGAATTCACTGTTCATGGCATAATGTAGAGCAGTTTGAGCTCTGGACCCGTATGTAGTCTGGAAGCGCTTCTTCACTTCACCACGGAAAGCCGAATGCACGCGACCTTTCAAAGTCATCATCTGTGATGCACAGGTAGATGATTCTGTCATGGCAGATGTAATGAAAGAGATAGCTGCCGTGGGTGTAGGTCAGTTTGTTGTTCTCCGAAGGAATTTTGGCCAAAATCTGTTCCGTGACTTCCAGGAAATTCCCGCCGCACCAGGCATGCTTCGCCAGGATAGTGGTTCCACGAGCCACCACAGCAAAAAGGATTGCCATGGCAACAGCTGGTTGTTGTTTTTTTTGCTGTATTATCTATAGTGTCAGTGATGCTTCCTCGTTTAGCTCAAGTTTCTACATCTGAAAGTGTTT
This sequence comes from Valencia hispanica, assembly GCA_963556495.2. Lineage (NCBI taxonomy): Eukaryota > Metazoa > Chordata > Actinopteri > Cyprinodontiformes > Valenciidae > Valencia > Valencia hispanica. The sequence continues at coordinate 39,154,511 of OY747714.1, read as the reverse complement.
CAGCTGCTAGCACGCTAGCTAATCCTTTTCCAGTGACTTCTGCTTGCAAAATTCGCAGCACCGTAAAACGCTGTTTTTTTATGATTATTCCCGGGTAATGTAGTTTCTTCTTCCCTGTTTGGTCACGACTGGTAATGCCGTACGTTCAGCCAATCAGCACCTAGGGAAATGAAGGATGTTTCTAGATTGGCTGGTTTGCGAATGCCAGCCAATAGGATGTCAAGTAGCATATGAATAGTAGTTATGAATGGATAGAAATGTATTGCTAATGCAACATACAGGTTTTCAACTAAGCTCATATAAAGTTTTGTCCATAGTGGCACCGTGTGAAAAACAGACAGCCGTTCTGTTTCACAGCGAGTCCCGATAACTGTCATGTGGGAAGGCGCTGTCCAGGGTCTTTAAACTGCGAGATGAGATTTGCATCTTTTTGAAGGAAGAGAGCAGTGATCTTGGCCACAAATTTTACTGAAACAAGTTTTTAATGAAATGTGCATACAGTGACATATCTCTGAAAGCAGTGTTCAATTAATCAAATTCAGTGACGCAGGGCACAAACACACACCTCCACCTGGCAGATAAAGTGACATCACAGCAGGCCTTACACCTGGTACTGAAAAGTGGATGATTGAAGACTTCAGTTTTGCAAAACAACCTTTACAATTGTTCCCCCCCTCAGAGTTCTTTGTTTTAAACCAATTGTGCACAGAGAGGCATTAAAAATGTATTGAAACAATGTTAGATATTGGTACACAATAAAAATAATAAAATACCATAATAAAAAAGTAATAATTATACTGGGGGTGTTTGTGAACATTTTCCTGTAAACCAAAGGAGGGCCCAGCAGAAATAGTTCAGGAACCACTGTCTTAAGGTAAGACTCAAACCAGCCCAGTACTGTACCAGAGAGTCCGACCCAGCTCTCCAGCCGTTCCATAGTATATCCTGATCAACAGTATCAAACGCTGCACTGAGGTCCAACAGAACCAGCACTCTATTGATGCGGATGTCATTGAAAACTTTGATGAGGGCGTTCTCAGTGAGCACGGAAACCAGACTGAAAAATATAAAACGATTGGTCATTGTTATGAACTATTTAAGTGCTGAAACAGCTTTTTCAATAATTTTACTGATGAATGGAAGATTAGAGATTGGCTTGTAGTTCTGCATTAACATGTTGTCCAGATTATTGTTCTTTAGCAGGGGTTTGATAACTGCTGCTTTTAAAGCCTGGGGGAAGACAACTGACAGGAGGGATGAGTTCACTATTTGAATCAGATCAGACCCAATTATTTTCTTAAGAAAACTTGTGGGGAAGATATCATAACAGCAGGATGAGGACCTTGATTGGGGTATGATTTCTTCAAGGTTTTTTGGTTTAGTTTTTCTGAATTCAGACATTTTCTCTACATTGGTGTTAAGTGGGGATGGGTTTGGTACTGATGTACAGATTGACCGTCTAATTGTTAGAATATTTTCAGTGAAAAAGTTGGCAAATTCATTGCAGGCCCTGGTTGAATTTAGTTCAGGGGCTACTGTCACTGGAGGATTAGTTAGTTTTTCCCCTGTTGCAGAGTCCGTGCATTATTAATGTTTTTATTAATGATTTCAGAAAATAACGAATCCTCTGCATCTTTCAAACTTAAGTGATCTGTTCAGTCTTTCTTTGTAGATCTTACAGTGAAGGAGGAGTCTTTGCCGTAGCTCTTTCCCATCTACAGGCAGACAGAAACAAATATGAATTTCAGCTTCAAACAAGCAGTCATTATGCAGAAACTCCTTTCAAACCTGACTGTTTACATCTCCACTGTGTCTCTGTAGGAAACATGACTGGTCAAATTTTGACAAAAAAATACAGAGTTGAATGTAGACACCCCATACTCTGGTCCTAGTGAAAGTAGGCCAAAACACCAACGTTTTCATATGTAAACTGTACATGCCCTGCCTATTTGCGATTCAGTATTTGCTGATTTTTCTATGGAATGTAACTAAGTTATTTGCGAAGAATCTGCCTATTTGCAGATCTTTTCGTAGCGCATATGTAACGTATTCTAAAGAAAATCCAGCTTGGGAAGCTGAATTAAGTGGGTGCAATGCTACTTGACATGCTATCGACGGTGTTTGCAAAGCAGCCAATCCAGGAGCTGCATTTTCTTTTGTTTACTGCTGATGGGCTGTACCCCCAAGAGCGGAAAGAAGCACTAAGCACCACAGTGTGCGTAATAGTGCATTTAAGGTATATTTGGTGTTTGAACTAATAAAATAGGCAATTATAAGCATTTTTAGAGGGAGTGTCACATATTCGAGAATTTCAGTCATTCAGTCCCTGTGTCAAAACCAACAGTCTGGGATATTACCACACCGTTAACTTAAACTATGGTCATAACCTCTCCACAAACCGTGAAACCTAAATTACTATTGTGTAGACTGTGAAGGTGTCAAAGATCCAGGTTAACCAGTGAAAGTCCAAACCTTTAAGACCAGTTTAAACTCTCTGTGGTGTTTCTGTTGTAACTCTATGTGGTGTTTCAGACTAGAGCTCTAAAGAAGGATTTGTTTCATTAGTCCTATTAATAATACTACTAACACCAATAACAATAACAAGATCTGTAGTATGACTTCATAAAAAATACATTTATAAAACTTTTAGGCTCTTTAATTTTCTGTTCTCCACAGGTGAACATTGTTAGCATCGGTACCGTGGCAACGGAGATCCAGTCCATCGCGGAAGACAACGTTTTAGCAACCGGTGTCACTGCAACCCTGCTTGCTCCTGATGGAGTGTGAGTGGTGATTTAAATTAAAAATACACCAATAACCCGCAGCAGCATCATGATGATGACTGACTGAGGAGTGACTCCCACAATCTCTTTTTAGAGTCAGCAGTATACATTAGCCAACAAATGAGCTTTCTGTTTCCAATGTCCCATTGAGTGGCCCGTCCTGACCTCTTCACTCATAGATGTTAAAATAGGAACTGGACCTCATGCTAATAGAAAAAAGGTGTGATTGTCTGATGGATCACTTGTTTTCGCTTGATAAACGTGTCTCAAAGCAAGGAAACAAGGGACACCAGGATGTACTTTAGGATGAAAGGCTTTTTTATTGTTTGTTATTTTGACCGACAGGGTCAAAAAATATCCGATCATAATCTATTTTTAATCATCAGTTTTTAAATTGATGATCTGAACCCGAGTGGTGTCTTGTTATTGGACTTCTGTGCTCGTCATGGATTGTCCATAACAAACACCATGTTTAAGCATAAAGGTGTCCATATGTGCACTTGGCACCAGGACACCTTAGGCCGCAGCTCAATGATCGACTTGGTTGTCGTCTCATCGGATCTGCGGCCGCATGTTTTGGACACTCGGGTGAAGAGAGGGGCTGAGCTGTCCACTGACCAATACCTGGTGGTGAGTCGGCTCCGATGGTGGGGGAGGACGCTGGACAGACCTGGAAGGCCCAAACGTGTTGTGAGGGTCTGCTGGGAACGTCTGGCAGAGTCTCCTGTCAGAAGGAGCTTTAACTCACACCTCCGGCAGACTTTGAACACGTCCCAGGGGAGGCGGGGGACATTGAGTCCGAGTGGACCATGTTCTGCGCCTCCATTGCCGAGACGGCTGACCGAAGCTGTGGCCGCAAGGTGGTCGGTGCCTGTCGCAGCGGCAACCCCCTAAACCCGCTGGTGGACACCAGCGGTTAGGGATGCTGTCAGTCTGAAGAAGGAGTCCTACCGGGTCTTTTTGGCTTGTGGGACCCTTGAAGCAGCTGATAGGTACCGACAGGCCAAGCGGGATGCGGCTTGGATGGTTGCTGAGGCAAAAACTCGGGCGTGGGAGGAGTTTGGAGAGGCCATGGAAAACGACTTCCGTACGGCTTCGAAGAGATTGTGGTCCACCATCCGGCGTCACAGGGGGGGAAAGCGGTCTGCCACCAACACTGTTTACAGTGGGGATGGTGTGCTGCTGACCTCGACTCGGGACGTTTTGGGTCGGTGGATGGAATACTTCGAAGACCTCCTCAATCCCACCAGCACGCCTTCCAATCTGGAAGCAGGGTTTGGGGACTTGGAGTCGGTCTCTCCAATCTCTGGTGCTGAGGTCACCGAGGTCGTTAAAAAGCTCCTCGGTGGCAGGGCTCCGGTGTGGATGAGATTCGACTGGAGTTCCTCAAGGCTCTGGATGTTGTGGGGCTGTGTTGGTTAACGCGGCTCTGCAATATTGCGTGGACATCGGGGGCAGTTCCCTTGGATTGGCAAACCGGGGTGGTGGTCCCTGTTTAAAAAGGGGGACCACAGGGTGTGTTCCAACTACAGGGGGATCACACTTCTGAGCCTCCCTGGTAAGGTCTATTCAGGGGTTCTGGAGAGGAGGGTCCGACGGATAGTCGAACCTCGGATCCAGGAGGAACAATGCGGTTTTCGTCCTAGCCGTGGAACACTGGAATAGCTCTACACCCTCAGCAGGGTCCTGGAGGGTGCGTGGGAGTTCGCCCAACCGGTCTACATGTGTTTGGTGGACTTGGAGAAGGCGTTTGACCGTGTCCCTCGGGGGGCCCTGTGGGGGGTGCTCCGGGAGTATGGGGTACCGGGCCCCTTGATACGGGCTGTTAGCTCCCTGTACGACCGGTGCCAGAGTTTGGTTCGCATTGCCGGCAGTAAGTCGGGCTTGTTTCCAGTGAGAGTTGGACTCCGCCAAGGTTGCCCTTTGTCACCGATCCTGTTCCTAACTTTTATGGACAGGATTTCTAGGTGCAGCCAAGGCGTTGAGGGGATCCGTTTTGGTGGCCTCAGGATTGGGTCTCTTCTTTTTGCAGATGACGTGGTCCTGTTGGCTTCATCGGAACGTGATCTACAGCTTTCGCTGGAGCGGTTCGCAGCCGAGTGTGAAGCGGCTGGGATGAGAATCAGCACCTCCAAATCCGAGGCCATGGTCTTGAGCCGGAAAAGGGTGGGGTGCCTTCTCCGGGTCGGGGATGGGATCCTTCCCCAAGAGGAGGAGTTTAAGTATCTGGGGGTCTTGTTCACTAGTGAGGGAAAAATGGAGCGGGAGATCGATAGACGGATTGGTGGGGCATCTGCAGTTATGCGGGCGCTTTACCAGTCTGTCGTGGTGAAGAGAGAGCTGAGCCAAAAGGCGAAGCTCTCGATTTACCGGTCGATTTATGTTCCTACCCTTATCTATGGTGGAACTCTGGGTGGTGACCGAAAGAACGAGATCACGGACACAAGCGGCTGAAATGAGTTTCCTCCGCAGAGTGTCTGGGCTCACCCTTAGAGATAGGGTGAGAAGCTCAGTCAGCTCAGAGCTCAGAGTAGAGCTGCTGCTTCTCCACATCGAGAGGAGTCAGTTGAGGTGGCTCGGGCATCTGGTCAGGATGCCTCCTGGACGCCTCCCTGGTGAGGTGTTTCAGGCACGTCTCACTGTGAGGAGGCCCAGGGGAAGGCCCAGGACACGCTGGAGGGACTATGTTTCTCGGCTGGCCTGGGAGTGCTTTGGGGTTTCTCCCGAGGAGCTGGAACAAGTGGCTGGGGAGAGGGAAGTCTGGGTCTCTTTGCTTAGGCTGCTGCCCCCGCGACCCGACCCCGGATAAGCGGAAGAAAATGGATGGATGGATGGATGGATATATTATGATACTAATTTATTTGAATAAATATTCAGTCCGAAGAAGCTGAACAGAGGACTACATATAAACAAGGAAAATTTTACGATTGCAAGAATTGAAATCCCACATGGGCGCAACCAAACATGTCAAGTGGGATTGCTGCAGAGGTTTTTGATTTTTGCCTCAGACCAATGACTTCTCACGGGGGTTTCGATGTTGTTCTGGAGGCTGAATCTGCGCTCCGCTGCCAAACTGTCGACTGGAATTACAAGTGCCACTTCAGCTAAGTTTTGAAACCAGGTATTATTTCTTTAATTGAAGAGATCAGAAGTCAGAGACTCTGAATGAGCCATTTCCCCACCTGTAAGCTATCGCTTCAGTGGGAGGAAATCCTGCAGAGTACACAGCTTCTGGCCTCCACCGGGCTCCTTGGAGAGCGCGGCTCCCGGTTAGCGAGATGAATTGATTACAGTGTCCAGGTCTAAGATGATGCTCACATGCTCTCATGGGAATCTTTTTTTGATTGATTTAGTAATCTGTACTCTGTGTGAAAAGTTGAAAATGTCTGCACCAATTCAAATTCAATTCAAATTCAAAAATACTTTATTGATCCCAGAGGGAAATTAAGTGTTGGTATAGCTCATATGATTAATTCTTTAAGGAGTTGTTGTAGATGATGAAAGCTGTGGGCAGGAAGGATTTCCTGTAGCGGTCTGTATTGCAGCGAAACTGAAGAAGCCTCCGACTGAAGACGCTCTGTTGTTGTATGACAGTCTCATGAAGAGGATGCTCAGGGTTGTCCATAATTCTTTTGATTTTTTGAAGAATCCTTCTTTGCATTATCCTCTCCAGTGGTTCCGCAGTAGTGCCAAGAACAGAACCAGCCTTCTTTATCAGGTTGTTGAGCCTTTTTAAATCCCTGGCTCTGATGCTGCTACCCCAACAGATGACGGCTGAAGAGATTACACTCTCCACAACAGACTTGTAGAAGATCTGCAGCATCTTGCTGCAAACCTTGAAGGACCTAAGCTTCCTCAAGAAGTACAGTCTGCTCTGTCCCTTCTTGTAGAAGGCTTCACTGTTCAGTCTCCAGTCCAGTCTGTTGTCCAGGTGAACTCTGAGGTATTTATACTCCTCAACCACCTCCACTTCTTATCCCATGATGGAAACGTATCCTTGACTTATCCCAGTTTCTTCTGGAATCTACAGTCATCTCCTTTGTTTTGTTCACATTCAAAGTAAGACGATTGTTTCCACGCCATGTCACTAAGCGGTCCACCAGCTCTCTGTATTCAGCTTCTTGTCCATCTCTGATACACCAGACAATTGCAGAGTCATCTGAGTATTTCTGCAGATGACAGGTCTCTGATTTGACAAGTGGTCAGGGGTGTGAACTGTAATCTGTCAAAATGATGGATGGCCTTTAGGATTTTTTTCGTTCATCGTACAGAAGAAAATATTCCATTGACTCAACGCCTGGTCTCGCCATTCATCTGGATGCTCATTCCCTCATCCTAAAGATGGCTGTAATTATAAGCTGGAGGAAATTTTGTTTTCTCAACTAAGTGGCGCATTTTGGTGGTCCAATGTTGCCTGCTCAGCAGCAAATATTGTGTGGGTGAAGTCTGAGGAGCAATAATACAAGCTTGTGAGGTCCATTTCACTCCAGAACCCCCGAATCCGCAGGATAAATAAATCGGGCCAAGGAAGGTAAAAGTTGCAAAAATATTCAGAACCTTGATCTTTTTCACATTTTATCCCAACCAAAATTGTAATTTAGTTTTATTTGGATTGTATGTGGCAGACCAACATGAACTAGATCCGCTAAGAGGTGGAAGGAAAATAATCCATGGTTTTCAAACTCTTTCACAAATAAAAATCAGAGACTTGAGGCGTTTCGCGGCACAGGATTTTATTAGTGGTATTAGAGTATATGGAGAAGTACTTTGTGTTGGTCAATCATGTGAATATGTATGCAAAGGACTGTATCACTGTTAAAGAACCTACCACTGATTTTAACAAACAGTAAAGCAGACCTTCCAGCTTCAATGGGAATTCAATCTTGTCATTAGCAAACATGGAAGTTAATTTATTCTAGGTAGCTGGTCATAATGTTATGGTTGATTGGTGTACATCGAATATATGAAATAGTTCTCACGGAACTGAGCAACCAAAACATCTCCTGTCTCTCTGTGTAGATACTTCCCATACGAGGATGAAGACAATCACAAAGTGGTGAAAGAGATCGGAAACGTCACAAAGGGCCTTGAGATCACCTTCGAGTTTGCTGTGAAACCAGATTACATGGAATGTGAGTTTCCGACACGCTGCATGGGACGCGATCTGATGCTGCCGGTTAGGCAGTTATTAGCAGCAAAGAAAATTGCTCCAGGTTGTGTTATCTAAGAGATGTTGTTTGGTTATAAGTTTGTCTCCAGAGGAACACACTTCCATTCCAGCTGCAGCTCACCTTCAAGACCAGAGACCAGCAAAAAGTCACTCGCATCATTACAGAACAGCGGCCAGTGACTACCAGCAGGTAAAAAAAAATATTATTTCCACAGCAAGTCAGAAACTGATTAATCTTCTAGATTATTTTACATTGACTTCAATTGGTCGGTTTTGTCTAAAGTCAGATTCTTCTGGGGAGACTCAACGTGACGGTGCTAGCTGTTCACTGCGCTCAGCTCTGCGCCAGTTTAACCATGGAGGGCCGAGTGAAGGAAGCACAGAGGCAGCTTGCAGCTCAACAAGACCTGCTGAGGCACATCAGGTACTAACAACTCTGGCAGTCTGGGAATCGTGATGAAGACCCAACTTTCTCTCTGAGCTTGCCTTTTGTCCTCGGAGACGCTGCACACTATATATATATATATATATTGTCTACTGAGCGAACCTAAACATAAGCCGCACCAGAAAATACATTTTGTACATATATAGGCCGCACTTAAATATAAGATGCAGGCTTTCATGTTGTGACATGAGTTATTTACACACAGGGGTTGGCTGGTGTCGAAATTCAGCTAGGGAGCTTGGAAGTTTCTTTACAGCGGGTGGGTTGTGGATGAGAAAATTATTATTTTTATGAATACCTCAAACTTTCTGGTGCCGAGGTGATTTATATTTGGAAGCACTGTGAGAAGAGAGCTAATGACGTCTGGTAGCAGAGAGCAAACAATATCAAAATAGTTGACAGCAGAATCCAGCGCAGCAGCGAGAGGTATTAATCACCCGCAGCTGCACCAGTAGTGCTTACAAAGATCTTCTATAGAGGAAGATGCCTCACTCACATGCACAAGCACAGCAGGATCATGACAGTCCTCAACCGTGGCTGCTTTTGGAGTACAAAAACAAACTTTCTGTACACCAATCTAGAACAGACCGGCCTTTCTGGAAAACTCCCGAACCTCGCCCCTGTTTACACAGAAAGATGGAATACGGAAGATTTTTTGTTTTGTTTTAATTTAAGACATGCTTTCAAAAATCGGCTGTACGGCACCAACACGTCAGCAACATGCCTGGTTAGAAAAAAGCCTACCAGAAAAGTTTTGGTCACTATCTTCATGTTCCTCTTCCTCACTAAAGCCAACGTCTCACCACTGATTCATTGATGTCAAGCTTACGTGCAGTACCTCTATCTCCTTCTTTGATGGCCAGCTCGATTGCCTTTCCCTTAAAAGTTGCATCACTTGCATTTATTTGTGTTGTTTTTATGATTAGGGTGTGTGCATGATGTGCAAAATAAAAGATCAAACTCAAAACTATTGTCTTCTTTGGCGCATAATCTTTCCCCACATGTCTGTCTCACTTTTGAGCTTCCCCCCCTGGAGCCCATTAGCCAATAAAAAAATCTATAAATTAGCAGTATCGTTGTATAGGGACGCAGAGTCCAAAGCTAGTGCAAAAAAGTAGCGGCTTATAGTCCGAAATTTACGGTACACCCATTCATTGTCCTCCATTTATCCAAGATCAGAGAGAACTCAGGGTACTCCCCAGCAGAGTTATGTTGCCCATCCTGTGTAATCTGGGTATCCCTCAGTGTTTCCTCCCAGTGGGACATGCCAGGAAAACCTCCAGGGGTAGGGGTCCAGGAGGCATCCTGATCAGATGCCCGAACCACCTCAACTGACTTATTCCTGGTGTGGAGGAACAGCGGATCTACTTCTGGCTTCATAACGTGGTCATCCTTTTAATCGCGTTTAGTCCGAGCCTTGCCTTGAGGCCAGTTTGCCACAGGAGACTCTACCAGGAGCCAAAGTGCCGTGCAACATACCCCCCAGGTTCAAACCCCTCCACCACGTTAGGTGTTGATTCTATGGAGAAGACTTTATTTAAGACATTTTTTTTTTTTTACTCTTCTCCTGATTGATACCTGTGGGTACCAATTAGACAGCCGCTACGCAAATGGAGGGCCCAACACAAAAGAGCCAACTCATCGGGTCAAGAACCGGTGGTTTGTTTACGTCTCAAGGACACTTGTTTGAGGACAGCAGTGTTTACCTTTTGGACAATGAAGAAAAGTGATTTGAGAGAGGAGTGAAAGAAGCCATCTATTTCAGGCATAAAAAAAACAACCAACATGACGACAAAGGAGGTGGCAGAAGATTTCATCCTTCTAACATCTACTCTGCGGCCCTAACTCGTTGCCCCAGGCAGTTTTACAGTGACCAAAACAACTCGCATGGCAAATTGGGTACATGTTTGGATCATCAAGGAACAACTCACGTGTCCTAATTACTCCCTTCGTGACCTTATTACTGTAACTGTTCTGACTACAACCTAAAAGCCTTTTACTTCCAACCATGTTCAGAACCGAAGAAGCCTTTTTGAATGAGAGATGAAACATCTTCAAGAAAAAAGAGAAGAAGAAGAGATCCATGTGGGAATCTTTCAATTCCATTTAAAGCATCATGAGGTCATCTAGATCAACGTTTTGTTTTTTGGATAGTCTTCATACAGTTGATAAAGGCTTAAGTTAGAAGCTTGTTTCAAATCGTTGGGTTTAAGTGTGTGTTTGTGTACTCTCACTGTTTTCTGTCTCTGTCTGTACTGTAGTAAGTTGAGGCCAATCCAAAAGGAAGAGAGTATCTATGGTAACTGGATGGAAACCATGAAGACTGTTTGTGGCGACATAAAAACAGACTCTCAGGTACCTGTGCATTTAACGTGATTCCAGCTAAATCTCTTTGACATAAAAGTAAAACCTGTTGGTTTAAGCCACACTAATGAAATGCAGTTGAAGTCTGAGGTGGAAACATGCTATATAGGACAAAATTAACAAATTTTAAATCTGACTAATTAAGATATTAAAGGTTTAGAAATTTAATGCGATAGTGCTTTCTAATCAGTATACATTGCTGCACAATGGCTAGTGGCACCTGATAACATGTAGATTAAAAGATTATTAGAAAATGTGTGTGCTTTTTTTTCATGATCTATATATAGTTTAAATTGCCCTAAATATCCCATAAATGCCAGTTTGTTCCCTTATCTTGGCACAGATTATGTCGGACGAAGCAGCTGAGGTGGTGTACCAGATGAGGAGAGCCAGCAGCATCACCAGCAACTCCACAGCAGAGGTCCAGAAGAAGACTTTAGTGAGGAAAAAGCCCATGGAAGCAATGTAAAAAGATACTTTTGCATAGAGAGAAATAAACTATTTCACATGTTCTAGTTGTGTAAAAGCTTCCCATTTAATATACAACCAAGACCATTTTTGGGTCTTTGATTTCATAGTTTAATACTGAAAGTGGGAGAATGTGATTTTTTTTGTTTTTGTAGATGACAAATGTGGTTTGAGCACAGCTGTCCAAAATGGATGGTGTTCTGTGAATAGGTCGTTTCATAGACATTAAACCAAATATTATGTTTCTGTTTTAGAGGAAGCTCATTTATCTGCACACTTTGATGTTTTTTTAAAATATAAATAAAGTCAAATAAAGACTTTTAAGTTTTATTGGAAAATAAAATCATGTCTTTTTCAATTTATTATCATTTTTCCTACTGAGACTACCCGATAACTTAATTTGGTTTGAGGACCTATCCCCACTATTCTAAATATTTCACCAAACAGAGATTTTCTACTCAGTTAGCTTCACTGGAGTTAGTGAAAATATTTTTTTAAAAATGGTGTTCAAAGTGGTGATTTATAAAACTGAGTTTATGATGGTGTATACATGGACTGTAAGAAGAATAATCAAACAATAGTGCATACTCTGCACACACACCCACTCAGGCATTTGAGGCTAGAAATCCAAATAACAAAGAAGGTTTTAATCAGCTTTTTTTAGTTTTGTTCCACATCTGCCCACTTTGTCCTCGCTCTGTTTCCGTTAAATTGCTGAAGGAAGGTAAAAGCTTTCAAATAAATTGAAGCTACAATTATTTTTTAGTTGAGAAAAAAAATCCAGATTAGTGTAGCAAGACCTTAAAGTAAAGACTTGCTGAGTACCTTGATTGAGAAAGCTTCAGCTCAAATCAGCTGCTAGCCTGAATCGGAGTAGCCTTAGAGCATTTCAATCAGTGTTTCTGTAAGGTCTTAAAATCGTTAGTTACTGAATCAGACCAATTTTAGGCCTTAAAAAGTCTCAATTATGCCAAAGCTATTCAAACTAAGTCTGAACTCACATTTAGTGATATCTTAAATGTTTAGTTTTTTTAATGTATGGCTTTTTATATATTTTTTCTTTGTGCAACAAGCATGTTTCAGAAACTGATTTATGACACGTTTAAGAAATAAGAAAAAAAAAAGAAAAATCAAAGCATTTTACTATCCACCAGTAGATCTTTCATCATGGTAAAGTTTATTTAACAGGTTTTGGCTTGAAATTATGATTTTAATACTTGCCAAAACCCATCATAAGTAACTGTATCTTCTGAGCTCGCTTTGAACTGATAATCTACAACATCAAATTGACCAAGTAAGCTAAAACTTAGAGTTAAGTAAAATCTGAAGATACAACTGTACTTGAAATTAATCAGTTGCTTAGTTGGATACTCCATGTTTTACAGGAAAAAAAAAAAAACCTCTGACATTAGCTTGTTTTGCTGTCAACAAGTGGCTGAAACGATGAACTGCAGATCAGCTTGGGTTTTCTGATTCATTGAACTGTTATGCGCGTCATCATTATGCAGCGTAGCAGGTGAACTGAGCAGACCGGTTCTGGTTGAAAACAGCCCGTCTGCAAGGGCACAGGCTCAGTTATCAGAGTGCTGGTGTTGGGCAACAGTTTGTCCGGTGGAGCAACCTGGAAGCGGCTGTGAGGAATGTAGAAGAAGAAGCACACCCGCTGGAACGGCTGATCATATCTGTCAGTGACGGAAATGTACCTGAGGTCTCAATGAGTCACTGCAAAACAATTTACCTCAGTGTATTAACACTGAGCTAAGTTCACAAGGTGCATTGTCTGGAATGTTCCTTGAGTGTACAGGGATGCCCAATTTTTATGCCACAAGGACCAAAGCTGTCGAGCTAAAAGTAGCCGCAGGCCACTGTCATGATCATTTTGGGGGTTTTCATTGCTTGTTATTTATACTTTTCCATATCTAGTTCTTTTCTGTGGTTGTTGATGCTGGTTAGGTCCTGGCATTTTAGTTAGTTCTTTAGTTTCCTACTTATGTCTTATGTTGTGTTTGTGCATTTGGGTTTCTCTCTTGTGCTAGTGTTAGCCTTGTGGTTCCTTTGTGTTTTGGTTCATCTCCCTGCATGTTCTCTGTGTTTATTAATCTCCTCCCCTCAGTCTCCCTGCTTGTTCTCCTCCACAGCTGTTCAACATTCCCGTGATTTATCTGTATTTCAGCTCCTTGTTTTAGATTATTTCACCTCACACAACTTCCATGTCCTCTTCTCTTCATGCTATAAATTGTTAGTTTTCATCTTCAAAAATTAACACTCTTCACTACAACTATATGTGCCTCTGATCTGCCTGGATTTGGCTCCGACAAAAACCCCAACCATGACAGCCTCAAAATGCAGTTTTTTATTTGTTGTATTAAAAACGCATAAGCAATTTTAATGCAAAGCCTTTCCATATAACTGCTTGACATGAACTAAACCCAGTATTAAGAAACAAAGAAGTCTCTGAACAAAAAGAACCCATAAATCATTGCCGTCTTGCAGGTTTAACCTGTTTAGACAAAACAATAGGAAACAAAAACAATGTCCTTGATTTTTCGGATGATGTTTTCTACTATCTCTGTCTAGATTCTATGTGTAATATCACCAAAAGGAACAGGATATGGGTCAATTTGGCTTCAAACATTCTTGCTTTCTTTAGTCATGTTTACTAAAAGTATGCACTTGAGCCTGATTTTGAGTAAAAGCCGCTTAATATTGTGGTCCTATTTACTATTAAATCGAATTAAAAGTTGGTAAAAGATAAATACCTTCTGTTATACTATTTATCTGGATCAACCGCCTGAGACCAATTTTGTGCATTTATTGTACTATATAATCATTCCCGTATCACTGTAAAAAATATCTACTTGGTTCTACTTAAATCATAAGTTAAGCAGCTGCCTCAAACTTTCAAGTAAAAACAAAATGGATTAATGAATTGTTTTAACTCATTATTTTGAGTCTTGTTAAGCTGTGAATTGCCTTCTGCGAGTCAACACTTTCACTTATTCCCATTAGTGGGTTCAACTTAGTAATTTCAATTAAGTATGTCTTTGAATTTTGGTAGCAAGTTAAAATGATCTAAAATAATGTCTTGTTTTAACTTAATTAATTATAAAAACACACAAATTTGAGTACAAAACATTTTCTTTTAATTAAAACCAATGTTTAGCCAATACAAGCTATACATAAACACTTCAATCATGCAATCCTCTCAAACTTGTAATCAATACTTTTTTCGGTATCAAACTTCAGCTATACCTGTAAATAGCACCTGGACCTCACATAGGACAACCCTGCTCTATACCATTATTAATTTCTCACCTTTTTTTAAACCATTTCACATTTTGGCACACTTCAACCACAAACGTCATTGTATTTCATTGACTTCCACGAGAAAGACAAAGTAGAGATTTATTGTGAAGTGGATTGTAACTCTGGAGGAGGTCACTCTTGGAAATGAGATTGGATCTCTCAATGAGCTTTTTGTTTTTTTGTTACCTGGTTAACCGAAGAAAAAAAAAACAACTACACATCACCGTGAACACACCATCCAACATTAAAACATGGTGGTGGCAGCATCGTGCTTTGAGGATGCTTTTCTTCACCAGGAAAAGGAATCTGGTCAGAGTTTTGTAAGACGGATTGAGCTAAATGTAGGACAATCATGGAAGAAAACTGGAGAGGCTGCTCTGAGGTTCACCTTTCAGCAGGACAACAGTAAACATACAGCTAGAGCTAAAAATAAATGGTTTAAATCAAAGCATATGCATGTGTTATAATGGTCCAGTCAAAGTCCAGACATAAATCCAACTGAGAATCTGTGGCAAGACTTGAAAAGTCCATCCACCCTGACTGAGCTGGAGCTATTTTAAGGACGACTCGAAAGAGTGGAAAACTATTACAAGGAAAAAAGCTGAGCAACAAGTGCTCAGAAACCGAATCAGGAAAACATAGGTACAACTTGTCTGACCGTCTGAGCCATGATGCGTGAAGATGTCACGTCGTCAGCCAAAAGGAGTGCCAACTGTGGGAAACATTACAAATCCACGTGCTGCTAGACAAACAACTACAAATAAACACAACAAGACTCCAGATGTAGAAAACCCCTCATAATCCACACTTACCATGAAGTCAAAACCAATTAGTTATAGCTAAAAATGTGTAATGACACAATTATTGAACATAAAAGAAAAGAATGTAAAAAAATAAAGAATAGAAAGCCACGAAATCAGCTGAAATCTGTCAGTTTTTGGAAAGCTTTCCTGCTGCTATGTCCAAATCAGTATTAGCTGGTTTAATATTAAATGATTGCCTATAAAAAAGTTTTTTCCTTATGCAGTGATACAGTCTGTAAAAACAAAGTCACTTTCACAAAAAAAACAACCTTTCTTTTGTAAAACATACTAATGGCACTAGTTAGAGCTGCACGTCTAAGCTCCTGAATCGTCCAGAGAATGGAGCTATAATCTGGGTTTTGGAAAGAAACTCATTTTACCATTAACATGCCACAACCTTGCCACACTCATACGATTTCTGACAGATGAGTTGAAAGAAAAATCAAAGGAGTTATATTCAAGAGCAAAGGCACACTCGTAGAGAGCTTCAGAAAGACCTGATAGTACAAGTTTTTAAGTTTTTCCGATGAAATCAACGAGAAAGGCTCCAATAGTCTCTGTGCACTCTCGCTGTCAAAGACTCCACTCCAGAAGAACAAGCGCAGTGAAACTTTTTTAAAGGTCGTAGCAAAACATTTGGACAATCCAAGGAAACACTAAGAGGGTATTTTCTGATCAGATGAGTCCAAAGTTGAACTCTCTGGAAGTCATTGTGCACTGAAAAATGTGACGTTTGCTGCTGGGAACATCGTGGTCTGGCCTGTCCCACAGCATGCAGTACTGGTAGACTTCAAAGAAATGAGGATAGGATGAATGGAGAAAATGTAACCTGAACATTCTCGGTAAGAATCTAAAGATGAAACAAGTGTGGATTTCCAAGCAAGACAATAGTTTCAAACTCACAGCAAAGGGAACTCTTAATGAGTTTCAGGGAAAGAATGTCAAACTGCTGGAACGGCCTAGCCGGTCGTCTGATTCATATCTGACTGAAAATCTGTGAAAATAACCAAAAATTAGACTGCAGAGAAATGATACCCAGAACCTTTTAAGGTTTATAAACAGTTTGTATGAATTAATTGGTTTAAAATCACATCAGAGCAACACATGTGACTAGTCAACCCGAAGAGATTTACTAGACGGTTATAGGTATAATATGCACAACGTAGCCATAAACTCCTGAAAGCAGCTGCCCAGCTCGCCTGTTCCTAAAATTATCTACAGCAGGTTAAATGACCTTTGAAAACGTCAAACGTGTTTTCCAGTAAGTATATTTCTAATATTTATATTGGCATGAAATCAACACCAGATATCAACCGCAACTCCAGTAATCCACACCCACTAAGAAATCAAAGTTCTCCAGAAATGAAGTTACAAGTAAAAACCTGGAATAAGTATCAAACACAATCACAGTAATGTATGAAATACTTTGTGAAAAAGCCTTTTTTGCACATGACAACTTTGAGGCGCCTGCTGAATGAAGTCACATGCGTAACTCAGATGTATGGGGTTAAAACAATATTTTGGGTTATTTAGCCTGTCATAAGATAAATAAATGGGGGTTAATTTTTCAAATTCATATTTACGTCCAAATACTTTATTTATTTAGTTTTGAACTAAATAATTAGTTAGCAAGCTAAATATTTAGTTTACAAATTAAATATTTTGCTCCAAACTAAACACACTGAAAAAAGAGAATCGGTGATCCAACTTAAATAAATTGCGTTAATTGGTAATTTTTAATAGAATTAAGTTTATCCAAGTAAATTTGTTAAGTTGTCAAGTTAAACAAATGTAAATAAATTAAGTTGGATGAACTTAATTCTATTACTTGTGACCAATTAATGCAATTTCTTTAAGTTGGAGCTGCATTCTCTTTTTTCTGTGCATTTAGCTGGTCAACTAAATATTTGGTCTACATATATTTAATACTGAACTAAACACTTAGTTTGCAAGCTAAATAGTTTGTTTGAAGCTAAATATTTATCTAGGAAGCTAAACTGGCTATAGCTAAATCTTTAGCTCCAATCTAAACATTTAGCTTGTCAACTAAATATTTGATCTACAAACAAAATATTTAATAGTGAACTAAATACTTAGTGAGCAAGATGAATATTTACTTTGAAGCTAAATATTTTGTTTGAAGCTAAATATTTATCTAGGAAGCTAAACTGGCTAGCCAAATATTTGACACTTTTTCCCATAGTACTTTCCTTTACTTCGGGAGCTCATGTAACTGAGCTGCCTGTAACTGTCTAATAATTAAATCCCTGAGGGTTAATAATAGCATGAGAGGATTCATGTTTAAGAGTAAAATCTGCTTATCTGTAAAATTGCACAAAAGAACAAGAAATATGAAAACATGATACATTTTGAAGACTAATTAACCTCCAGCTTAATGAGGTACTCTGAGTAAGTACAAAGGTGATGTAATGATGTTTGTTGTGTCTTCATTTATCCCCGGTTCCAGGAAAAGCTTTACCTGTGACAACAACGAAATCCAGAACATCTCATTAAAAATAAATTCAGGATTAGATGTGATGACTTTTGGCCTACTCTGCAACATATCTGAGTGCGAGTGTTTTCCTTTTAACTTAACCAGTCCTACAACATTTACCTGGTAAAGGGAGAGACGGGCGAGTGGGAGTGACTTTGGAAAGAAAAAACACGTGTGAACACGTACACCTACTCACGGGTTTTTAGCAGGTTTAAATCCCAGACACGTTTAATAGGTGAAAGCGTGAAGAGGTAGAACAGGCCTCAAGCATCTCTGGAGGGTTTTGGACTTAGAGCTTCCGCTCTGTTAAGGTATCAGCTTGTTATTCTGAGCTAGCATTAAACTTGAAGTGATTAAGTAACTAATTGCAATGAGTAATTTGAGGGGATTAAAATCGTCTTTATGCATTTTTTTTTACCATCAGCTGCAGTAAAACTGCCCCGAGCACAGCTTAAAGATGAACAATCTAGAGCAATCCCCTCGGCATTTAAAAAAACAAAACATGTAAACTCTGGAATGTATTTATTTATTTTCTTTCATTTTCTTTTTCTTTTAATATTTGTTTTGTAATTTTAATCTTTTGTTTTTTAACCTGTAAAGTTAATTGATGTATTAGGTATGAAATAATCAGTGTTATCAGTACGACCAGTCTGTGCTCAGCTCTGTTTGCCTGTGACATTTATCAAATTTTATTTTGTAACACACGCTTAAGCGTAAAAAATTTCCTGATCTTTTCTCAAAGGGATTTTAGTTTCACAGTGACGGGGATTTACAGAGAAAACATGAGAAATAAACTTGTGATTTGTTGATTATCTTAGTTTTTCTTCTTTTGCTATAAACATAGTGAGTTTACCAGTTACCTTCTTTTGACGTTTTTTTTTGTCTATCTGCTGGTTTCTATGCCATCAAAAACATTTTATATTTAAAAAAAAAATCCATATCTATGCCATCCTAATAATTCTCTATTAAACCATTCGGAATGATTACATTGCATAAAACAAATTACTTACTTAAGTGTAACCAAACATAAACTGAGAAATGTTTAAAAACAGAAGAGCAACATCCAAACAACAGCTTTTTTTTTTTTAGGTGTTTCTGGTCTGCAGTGGTCAGTCTGTCAAAAACAGTGACCCGGGGTCCGGATAATGGGTGGCAGAGGATAATATATTTGTGGGGGGGTGGGGGTTGGGGGTAAAGGTCAGTCCCTTTAGTCCAGTCTAACAGATGAGAAATAACTGCTGAACATGTTTGTGACGGTTCTGATAAAAAGTCTCAGAACAAATAGCTCTATCCAATCTGTTGTTCGCAGACCGCCTGGTATTCGTCAAGGTTAGGGGCCAGAGCCGCCCGCGAATAACTAAAATCTGAAAAAAACTTTAGACCCTTTCTGAAAAACGCTTATAACTGCCTATTTTAATAGTTCAAGCAACAAAGATAACCTAACATGCACTAATACGGAAAGTGGAAACTGTCTTAGTACTGCTGCAGAAGCTAATATCTACAGCCTTCGTTATCTCCACTCTTGAGGCTACAACCAATCAGCGTCAAAGAAAACAAACACAGCTGCTGGATTGACTGCAAACAACAACAAATATCGTGTCAGGTAGCATTGCGCCCACCTATAAGTTTTCTTTCAAATATTTTATATATGCTCTGAGAAAAAAAAATCTGTGTATTGGTGGATTTTCCACAAATAACCTGAAATAGCGTTCCTTAGAAAAGTCAGCGGATAGGTGAATCTGGGAGTACGGGATCACTAAAAGGCAGGGGTTCGCTGTATAAGGGGTTTATACAGATCAGTCAAGGTGCCTATGCTGAACCCTGTCCACCAACAATGGGTACAACAATTTGTCTCTGATCTAATTGTTGAATCCCGTTTACATCATGGTGATGGTGTTAATTACATTGGAAGCACATGTCTTCAGGATGGGCCACGGGAAGAAACCATGCCAGCGGAAGCAGCATGATGGTGTGGGAAACACTTGGGTCCATCAGTGTGGACTGTACCTTCACATGTGCTACCTATCTAACCAAAGGGCGTGTTTCCACTATTGGAACTTCAGGGTAATTTTACCGGGACTTCCCGATATGTGCGTGTCTCCACTACACCGGACCGGGCCAAAAGGGCTATTTTCAGGGGCCATTTCAGGAACCAACCGAATGGTAAATGGGCTGAACTTATATAGCACTTTTCTAGTCATACTGACCGCTCAAAATACTTTACACTGGAGCCACATTCACCCATTCGCACTCACAAACTCGCACACATTTATACACGGGGAACCTGGAATCAAACCTAAAACCCTCCAATTACAAGCCAACTACCCACCGAGTCACAGTCGCCCCCCCCTTCCCCACCAGTCTAGGGGTGTATACTCAGAAATGGCCCAGTGGAGTCGCTGGGCGGGAGCTGTGGTCAAGTTATGTTGATTGGTTGTAACTCAGAGGGAAATGAGCAAACGTCGCCAAACAACCGGCTTTGTAAAATAAGAGTTGCTGGCGAAGCAGTTTATAGCAATATAGCAAACAGAAACACAGCAACAATCCCTGCTTCTTCAATGTCTGTCTCTTGTCATTGCTGCTGCTGTGGGCCACTTTTGGCGCTGATAAGTGACGCTTCTTTCTGCTGAAAGAATTGTGAAATGCGGATGTCTTTGCAAATTCCTAAAAGGGCCACTTTTGTATGGAGGCACGACGGCTGAGAGGAGCGAGCCAACAGATTACCCCGTCAGATAAAGATCCGGTAAAATTACCGTGAAGTTCCGATAATGGAAACGCGGCTATTGTTGCCGAAAATGTACACCTGGTTATGAAAGAAGTACTCCATCAAGGTTACGTCTTTTTCAGCAGAGTAATATGACCGGTCACAAACCAAAAATTATTCAGCAATGATTTGAGGAGCCGAATGACAAGCCTAAAGTGGCTTTGCCTCCTAATTCACCAGACTTTAATCCATTCGAACATCTCAGGGATGAGATGGATGAACAAGTCCAATCCATAGAGGCTCTACCTCGACAATTTCTGGACTTAAAGGATCTGCTGCAAACATTTTGGAGCCAAATACCAATGTATACCTTCAGCGGTGTAATGGAGTCTATGCTTCAAGAGGTTGTGGCTGTTTTGACAGCATGAATTAGGATCAATACATTATCAGTAAGGTAGTCATAATGTTATGCCAGACCTGTACACATGCCTTGAAAATACCTTAGAGTCCTGTCAGTCAGCAAGGTGAAGCAGTTCATCCAGGTCTTCCCCTGCCACTACCTTTACTTAACCATGGTGTTTGATGGCAGGTTATCAGCTAATCTACTGAACACCATCAGAGGCAAACAAATGTATCTCACCCTCATGTGAAAAAAGAATGTGCTTTCATCAGATCCTCAGATCTAAATGTTTAAAAATGCACCTACAGGCCAAAGAACATGTCTTCTCATTTTTGGATGCCCTCCATGGAAGTTAGCATTTTGTATCGTCCTTTAAGGTCTGAGCAGTAACAGGAAGTCAGATTTATTCAGATAGAGACTCTGCCAAGTCTGATGAGCACGTCCAGTTGTTTTCCAGACGATATGCAACACAGAAGGGTGCTGTCATTGTTATTATTGTTGATTTTGTTACTGAACTCTGAGGCACAGCAGTGATACAGTGTTTTGTAATGATACCTGAAACTGCCCTTATGGCTTTTGGTAGATCATTGATCTTGACCAGCCTTTAACCATTTTCCTAATTCCTACTGGTGAGAGAGACACAGGATGCATCAAATCATTAGAAATGTGTGTATTCCTTTCAAAATATTAATAATACTAATGCTATATTACTTGTATATAACTTCCCGTAACAAAAAAAGGACGTACATGCCCAAGAAAACCCAAGACAAAGACCCAAGGAAAGACAAATTTGATTGGACATCATCAAAAGGCAAGACAATTTTATTTGTAGAGCACTTTGAACAACAAGGTAATTCAAGGTGCTTTACACGATTAGGGGATAAAGTAAAAATGGCAACAAAGCATAAAACACACACAAAAAATATGATACATGAAAACATTATTCAAAGACATCAAAAGTTGAATACTTCTAAAATCTCTTATAAGAGGAGGGGTGTCATGGTTGGTTTTAAAGTCAATAAAGGTTAGGCTTTCAAAAGAGCTGATATAGGGTCATTGGTAAGGAAGGAGCATCGTCTGTCCAAAACCTGAGACCTAGCACTGAATAGCTGGTAAATGTCAAGAGATCTCAGTGTTAGCGTATGTAGGGTAAAGGTCATCTAAGACTGTAGGGTTAACAATTAGATTTTTTTCAACTGTTTCAATAATTTGGCATTAAAAAACATTCACCAAGAGTTTGGTTTATGTTATCGAGACCTAAAGTTATTTTCAAGACCCTATGTGTACCACCCCTCCCCCCTCAAACAGCAGTTATACGTTTTGCCCCATAACACCAAACCCAAAACAGCAATTTAATTAAGCGTACTTGAAGAAATTTATAAAACGCCTGTGATAGGCTATTGTATTGAATGAGAAAAATATTTGCAGGTTTCAAAATGTGGTAGTGTAGTACTTTATGTACCTGTTACATGGACATAAATGTGTTTGAATGTGCTGTACGTGATAAAGCCAGGACAGAATCTTGCCTTACTTCATACCTGAAGGTTTTTGAACATCCTAATCTGATTGTTTTTGTGATAAGTGTGTGGAACGTAACATAACCACCATCCTATATTTTTAGTTCATTTTATTAACCCTTTATTTTCGCTGTTTGGATTTTTGTCTCCTGTCCAATCCACAAAGTTTCCTACTTTTACAGCAGCATTTTTACAGGGTTAGCAGTGTTAAAGAAGACAAAGCGTAGGTTGGATAGCATTTAATTTTACATTGATCTTCTTTCCTATTTATAAACAAATCCATTTCCTATCCATATACCGTATGCTGTTGTTGTGTATCGAGTTATTTTATCTTGTTAGTTGAGTATTTTTGATGAATCATGGTGATGCGGACCCTTGCATGAGTATTAATACTCCTCAGACTTTTTCACTTCTTGTTACATAACAATCACAAACTACAATGAATTTTATTTTCAGTCGACAGAACAACACAAGGTAAAGCATTTTTGTAAGGGTTTTACAAGCAGAAAAAAAAAGTGTGGCATAAATCTATAATTAGTAGACGGACCTTTCTTTGCCATTACTGCTGCAAGTACTTAAGGGTTTTGTCTCTACCAGCTTTGCACATTCAGAGACTGAAACTTTTGCTCAGTCTTCTTTGTAAAATAGCTCAAACTCTGTCAGATTTGAATACAGAGTGCCTGTAAACCTTTAAAAAAAAGATTTCTTGTGGGTTTTATTGACTTTAGAGAGAGTAGGACAAAGACATGCAGTAAAGGTCCCAAGGTTGTGACTCAGACCCAGGATGGCTGCGATGAGTACTATAACCTCTGTACATGGGACGCCTGCGCTACCGATTTAGGCCATTTCAACATATGGACTGCTCTCTTGTAGCTCTCATTGTATGTTTAGGGTCGTTGTCCTGCTGGAAAGTGAACCTCCACAAATGGCTGAAGTCTAAATGATCTGAAACCCTTAAAACTGTAGTTTTTTAAAAAAATACAAAATGAATGCCAATCTACTGTTTGAAACTTTTAAATCAAGCCCTTTACCATTTTTTGTGTTGTACCAATACCCCAAACTGTTAAAAGAAACTTTATTAATCACATAAAAGTGTACATGTGGTAAATATTTCCACTCACTAAACTTGAATATAAATATTGAAGGATTTATGTAAACTACAACAAAACTGGATCTTCCTGAAGAATCAGTTTTCTATGGAGAGATTGTCTAATTCATGCTTGTCCCTCAGTTTCGTTTCAGGATGTCTTTATATAACAGTTTTTTGACTGAGGACCAGTTCACGTGCTCTATATGCCTGGATGTCTTCACCAATCCTTCATCCACACCATGCGGCCACAGCTTCTGCATGTCCTGCATCAGCAGATACTGGGATGAGTCTGAGGTGTGTGATTTTTGAAGCTTCCTTCTATCGTTTTGTATTAAAAAAAATCTTTTACGCAAATTTTTGTTCTCTTTAATTTTCCCGTCAAACAAAGAACTATAAAACAGTTTTCTTTCTAGTGTGCCACATTGACATAGATGATATATTTAAATGAAAATTTGTTAAACTGGAAAATGGGCTGAGACATTTCTGCCACTGATTTCGATCATACATACCATAATATTCCAGTGGAAACAGGCAAAATGCTGATCAACAATAAAAAGAACGAAACATATTTGCTAATTTAAGCAAAGATTTGTCAGTTGATTTTTTTAGAAGGGCATAATTATCCAGATGCAATTTTTATTAAAGGGGCTATATGCAACCTTTTCCCCAAAATAAACCTAACAATAGCCTTTTTATTTGACCATTTATGACTCAAACATCTCCTGATGAGCATACTGACACCTTGTCAGCTCACAGTGTATGCACCTACAAGCCTGTATCCAATTTTTCCTATTTTCTGTCGGGTCGGATTTTCCCGCGCTGTCTGCGGATGTGACGTCAAGCGCGTTCATGTTAAATGTTTCAGATCACTCTGCCACTACCGGTAGTCAGCACTCACAAGCAGTTAAATGGATTGTGCGAATACACAGAAGAGACCCAGGACAACTTTGACACCAACAGTAACTCCACATAAGACTAAGAAAGTTAAACTCCTGACAAGTGCCCGAAAAAGATCGAAGATTGAAAGCGACCGGCGCACGAGCGCGCTGCGAGAGCGAGCAGAAAAGAAGAGCAGTTCATTTTTTTGGCCACAGGTGTCAGTCGCGAGTTAAAATTTCAGAAAATTGCATATAGCTCCTTTAAATGTAAATAATTTAAATATTTAGAAACCCCTCTTTTACATTGTTTTCTTATCTTGGCCTGTCTCATTTAAAAAGCAACCTTCTTGGTTGAATTAAAAATAATAAACCTAACTCTGACAGGTGTATGAACAATTTTGGGCTAAGTTGTATGGGACTTTATACCCAAAGTTGTCCTGCATCATGGTAATTATGAGGACATTATGCAACCTGCAAACAATCCCCCAATCCCAAACAATCAACACACATGGGCCCCATATGTAAATGTTTGCTGGAGAGCGCCTTACTGCGATTTTATTTGATTATATGGCACATTGGGCCTGGATTGGGACCCATCTAAGGCCCATCATAAGACCGTCTGGGCAAATATACTTTAAGCCAACATAGAAACTGAGGACAACAATAGCAGGTCCCTATTTAGGTAACCCAAGTGGCCCCAAGTATTAGACCTGCTTCTACCCATCTGGATCCCCTTAATTTTCTTGACTGGGCCTGGTTTGGGACCCATCCAAGGCCCATCATAAACCCATCTGGGCAAATATACTTGGAGCCACCATGGACACTGAGTTAGAAATTAGCAGGGCCCCGGTTGGGTTCTACAAATATTAGCCCTGTTTCTCCCTTTTTGGACCCCATATGTGTGTTGGCTGGAAAGGTTCTTGTTGTCAAGGGGAGGTGACGTTTATAGTTCAACCGGGGTTTATTCGTGGTTTATCGTCTATCTGAGTTTTGAGTAAAAGTAAGAACAAGTCCAAGTGTTAATCAAATGGGGCCCTTTTAATAAATTAATGTTGCAAATCTATGCAAATGGTTTCACAAATAGAGACAACAGACTTTTGGTACATTGATTGTAGTTTAGCTCCTTTAGCGCTATGGTTATTTAACATTTGGTCTAACTGCTCTGTTAGACTGCTCTCACTTTTCAGTGACAGTTTAGATAGCATGCTAATAATGCTAGCTTGCTAATTGTTAGCATACTCAGCTAACAACATTTTGTGTACTTCTCAATCAAAGCTACACTGTTCTGTCAAACAAAACAGCTTCAAATTCAATATATTTTAAACAAATTTTTTTTGTTATTTTTATGTGTGCGATTTTGCTAGTACCAAGTTTTTAAAACCTAGCAAAGATTAATGGCATGTTGTATTTGTAGTTGGAACTCGGAAATTCTGACTTTGGATTTGAAAAAATCAACTAGAACGCCCCGTGAAATCGGACGTCCCACTCGGAACGTCAAAGATTTTTTCTTGCTCCGACTTTGACTTTCAATATAGCCACTCATTGCGTCAACAACAGTAAGTTGTGGTAGAAACAGGGTAATTTTACAAGACACACTTGTAAGAATGTGTCTTAAATCAATGTTGCATGTAGAGCCTGCAACTCTAAACTTAAAACAAAATAAAAGCAGTGTTTGCAAATGAAAAGTGCAGCTTAAAATGATGTTTGTAAGAGGTCCTACTAACAATGATTACCTGGGCCTCGCCATATTGGAATTCCGACTTATCTGTCAACGTTGACTAGAACTCTGTTTTCTCTGGTGTGACGTCAAACCAAGCTCCAACTTCCAACTTCCGAGGTAAATGCACCCCAAAAACGGTGTTTTTCAGCCTAGCAAAGATTAAGGCTAATTTAAAGTTACATAACAATACACAGGATGCATTGCTTGTGGTATACAGGAAATATATTGCAGTAAAGCCTTTTCGGGATGCATAAATAAAATAATTTTTGGTTGATTTACCTGGTTTTATTTTAATTTGATGATCACAAGGGCTATATTTAACTTTTGTATTGTACTGTCATTCCTCATTTTCATTTGTCTGCTGCCCTTTCTGATTTTATCTCCATTTTAATTCTCCTGGACATCCTTTCACCAATACCACCATCCTCCCCCAGATTTGCCGGTGTCCTTTGTGTAAGAAAACCTTCCAGAAGCGACCAGACCTCCAGATCAACAGGACTCTGCGAGAGATAACGGATCAGTTCAAATCTATGACAGGTGGAGGGTCAATGAAGGACAAGAAGGGGGGGAAAAAGGGAGGACAAAAACATCACAACTTCTTGGCAGAATTAAAAATGAAGCTGCCAAAACCTCTGCCGAAGGATGTTGTAGATCTGACAGGCACAGCTCAATCCAAGGGTAAGTGAGCCAAGAGGATTTGATAAATCTCTAAAACTAAGAAAATCTACAAAAGCCATCATACCTGGAATTATAAATACAATACATAGGAATAAAAGTAAATGGAGATCTAGGCAAGCAGAGTACAGCAAGCAGTGTGGCATACATGATATGAGGGTTGCTGTAGAGGTTTTAAGAGTCTGAAATATATTTAGATTTTCCATACAAGGTTTTGAACGATAGCCGCACCCTAATTTAGCAAAATTGTGACTTTATTGTTTCTGTGATCAAATGTTTATTAGAATCTGACGTGAAGCTGGCTTATTGTGTGTTAATGCAATTTAAATTAAAAATGTTCCTATTAACCACCACTAGTTCCTTTATTATGGGAAAGCGTTTTTATTTCACAAGGTTGCCCCTTGGAACCTGTCGTTATTAGGGCAAAGCGAAGCAAGGGTATTTATACGCACCATTCACAAAGTGATTTACTCAAACTCAAAGGAAGCATTGCATTAAAAAAAGTTACAATTAAAAGGAAACCCTAATCACCTGTTGGTTTAAATGACATACCAAAGGTCTTCAGATGGCCAAAGAATTAAAGGGAAAGGATTTTAGCGCGACAGTAGTCTGGTAATTGTGAGGAGGCAAAGTGCATGTTTCCTCAAGCTCAATAAGAAAATAAACCCTATGTTTGCCAGATGATGGAATAGTCAGCTCAGGATCGCAAGAAAATCTCATTAATCTCAATTGTCTTTAGAGGACTTTTATCTTCATAGAAATTGTTATGAATGTGTTCAACAGAAGAGTTCAAAGCAATAACAAAATATTTCTTTGAAGGTCTGCTGTGGTCTGTATTATGATTTAATGACTTGTGAGTTGTTTTATGTGGAAGAAATGCTCTAGCGCTCCTGTTTCAGGAGGTGGAAGTTTGTCGGAGGATTAGGTGGAGGGAAACGACAGGATTACGAGTCTAACTCATTAATATTAATGCGAGCGTCTTGCCTCTGATTGGCTAACAGCAACGCGACTCTTATGCTGCCTTCGAACAAATAACTAACTTAGCGTTATACTTCCCTGGTAGTGCTGCAAGACACATTCCAACAGTTTCTTCCTCGGCTCTTCTTTCTTGGGTAAAAAAATGCTACATTGTGCTATCTTCACAAATAACAGAAGCCTGAATGTGTTCCACCATGTTGTGGAGTTGCTAACAGTTAGCTTTTACGGGCAGAGACGCGCGCTGCTCTCTCCTGGCCGCAAAATCAATACAGCCTTCCCGTGGGCAGTCACAAGCCAAGATAGGTAAGACCTTTAATACTACTTTTCCCTGTGACGTAGAAGAGACTGGCTTTTTTTGACTCGTTCGTTTTATCCCGTCTATTTCCTTTTTTGTGAATAATGCAAGGCAATAGGGGCTGGAGAAAATGTTCTCGTGCAGCATGCATATGCAACTCAGAGTGACTGATTGTATTTAAAAAAGAACAAGTATTACACGGTCTCTCAGAGAACCAGACCTTTAACATAAGGAGATAGGAACAAGTCAGCTATTAAGCCCTTTCTGGACTACCAGAAGGTACAAAACTAATAAAGACCAACCGGTGGCAAATTTTAGGAAGTGGTAAAGTTACATTTACCTTTAAACTTTATGTCTACCCTTGTTATTATGTTCTAGTAATATTTGCATATGCATTATCTGACTAAACCATTACTGCTACCATCATAAACTCCATTTGTTTATGTTTGTGATGGTAGGAAAGAAAAGGCCTTTCCTGGCATGCCTCCCAACAAGTTTAGATGTAGATAGTATCTAATTGTTGTTATGGAGACTTGGTTACCCAAAGATAACACATTTGCTACTGTCCCCCAGCAATGAATTTTGGATACAGTTTTTTAACCTTACTGCCCTCCTTATTGTCCCTGTTGGCAAGTTGGGTCATTTTTCGGACTTTGCAAGCGAGGAACTATTAAGCATTCTGTAAGATTGTGCCGCTGATGGTGGCAGTATGTTGGAGTAGTGCTGCTAGGTCAATTCTGATTTGTTCTTTTTGACAACTTTTGTTCGGCTTCTTTTGTTTGGTGCTTTCTTGTGCAATTATTCCCTCTGGTTTGGGATGCAGTCCAGTTGGATTTTTGCTTGCCATGATGTACAGACGGCAACATGGTGTTTTTTTTGTGGGAGCAGTTGATTAGCATCTCAAAAGCTCAAATATTACCTGTACTATTTCAATGCACTTCAATTTATTTATATAGCCCCGATTCACAACATGTCATCTCAAGGCACTTTACAAGAAAAGTCATTTCAATTTCAATCATACATACATTCCAATGAGTTTAAAAGATTTCTATTTAAGGAATCCCAGCAAATTGCATCAAGTCATTGACTTGCTGTTGTGCCCCATTCATGCAGACTCCAACCACAGCAATCCCTCATACTGAGCAAGCAGGCAGCGACAGTGGAGAGTAAAAACTCCCCTTTGACAGGAAGAAACCTCAAGCAGAACCAGAACTCTGGCTCAGTACAAGCGGCCATCTGCCACAACCGTCTGGGGGTTCGAGAAGACAGAGCAGAGACACAGAAAGAACAAAAAGAACTGATGTAAGAGTACTTTCTATATTAAAGAAAGTAAAAAGCTGATAACAGGACAAGGGGGATGCTTACTGGGAGCATCATCCCAATCGATGCCCCCCATCCAACAAAGCATTGCAGCTGAGCAGGATACCAGACCAGGTGTAGCTGCTGTGGAGAGAAAAACATGACCCCAAATCCCAGGGGCATTGATCATATCCCCGACTCCAACTTCTCTCTGCCCGACTTTCTGAAACATACAGGCAGACAGAGATTTAAGGAGCAGCAAAAGCAAATGAGGTGGGTTAGCAACAAATGATGGTGTCATTCGGGATATGTTGCTGTAAAATATAGTCATGTATGACAGTGTTACAGCAAGTGTCTTTAGCCAGAGGCTTCTTCAGATTTGTTGCAAGACTCACCGCTATCAGAGATCCTCCCTGCCCACAGCATTACCATCCACAACGACTCCTCGAAGATACCTGGATGATAACAACAACAAAAAACTAAACCCAAAACAACAGCAACTTGCAAATGTTTCCTATATACAATATCTCATTGTTCTGATTGGTTTCATAACCATCTCTCTGGAGAATGCCGATGTCCAAACATGCAAACACACCTTGGAAGGCTGCCAAGTTCAGGTGGTTTCACGTTCTGCAGGAGATAGACGACTTTCCTGTCAGGGTTAGATAATCCAACAATGATGGAGCGTTATAGGAATGTTGACATGCTATCCAATAGATGAAGATGTTGATTGACAGATTCTGTGTTTTTAAATAATAAAAAAGATACAGATGTTGCACATTAGAGAGGCGGAGTGACTAGCGCCTAACCTATTTCTTCTTCTTTTGTTTTGGTAGCTCATTCTTTCCCAGGCGTGTCCATGTCGGCTTTGCACCCGCCGGTCACAAACCCAATGGCTTTATCGGTACCAAACCATCGGGGGTCTTCCAGCTTAAGCCACAGCCCTGAGCTTCTTCATCATAACTATCTTCATCATGATTCCTCTCATATGATATCGCGCTCCAACAGCCGTAGAAGGTTCACCCTATGTGGGGCGGCTAGCAGCAAGAACCTCCCTCTGTGTGAAATCCATAATAGAGGAATATTGGTAAAAAAAAAAAACAACTAACTTTGTATTTTGTTCACCTATTCTCTGTATTATATTAGTCATTACTGTAGAAACTATAGGATAAACATTTAAATACGAGCTGCTTCTTTACAAATTTCTTCTGTTCTTGCTTTTTGTTGCATTTGAATGTTTTAAATAATCAAACAAGTTTAAATATCAGACCAAAATAATGGACTATGGACAAAATGCAGTTTTCAAATGATAATTTCATTTATTAGAGATAAAAAAAGATATCAAATCAACTAGGCTATATGTGAAAAAGTTATCACCCCCTAAATCTAGTAAGTGGTTATGCCACGCCTTTGGCTGCAACAGCTGCCATCGAGCATTTATGATAACTAAAGATTTTTTTTTATATTATTTTTTATCACTCAGAAGGAATCTTGGCTCCTCTTTCCAGAGTTGTTTTAATTTAACCACAGTTGAGGGTTTTTGAGCATAAGCCACCTTATTGTTCTATTGTTTGCCACTCAGAAGTGAACTTGCTGGTGTGATAAGGTTCGTTGTCCTGCTGCATACCTACAGGTGCACTTACACTTAAGGTCAGGAGTTTCTACAGAGCAAAATTCAGAGTTCCATTAATTGCATGAGATTGGCAAAGTCCCGAAGAAGCGAAGCAGACCCAAACCATCATACTAACACCACCCTGTTTGACTCTTGGTCTGATTTTATTTTTGTGAAATGCTTTTAGGTTTAAGGGAGAAGAACACCTTCCAAAAATTTCTGCTTTTTTTCCCGTCAGTCCACAGAATATTTCCCCAAAAGTTTTAGGGATCATCAAGATTGTTTTGGGGGGGCAAACCAGAGAAAGTCTTTTTTTTAATCGACCAGGAGTAGTTTTAACCTTTCAGCTCTTTGGCTATGTGCACACTGCAGGTCTCAAATGCTCAATTTAGATTTTATTTATTAAATCCGATTTTGTTGTGTGGTTGTTCACACTATAGCTGAAATACGACAGCAAACAGCATTTTCCACCTCAGGCGCAGATTTGCGACGTCTGTCTCGTGTCTGTGATTTTGTATAGAGACAGAACGGATGAGAGGAGTGGACCAACGGATCAACCCGTTCATACATCTGGTACAATTAAGATGAAGCTCCAATGATGGAAATGCACCTAATGGCTCTCACTGCGGTTCACTAGGATCCCAAAGCCTTAGAAATTTTGTTTTTTTGTAACTTTATTTGGGCTAATAGATGTTAATGACTTTGTTACTTAGCTGTTTTTGAATTTCTTTCGATAAAGAGGGCACGATGTGTTGCATTTTGAGATCACTTAGCCTACTTCATGATGTCGGACAGGTTCTATTTCAGGGATTTTATGATTCTAGAGGTCTTGCTTACTGCAAAGTCACAAAAAAATAAAACAAACATCCTCTCTCTGCTTTCAGCTTTATTGTAAATCAGACCAGATGTGCATCTGTCCTGAATGTGAGATCGAGGACCACAACGATCACGACACCGTGACTGTTGAGACCGAGTGGATCGAAACCAAGGTAGGGAAATTAAAAGGTTCTGCCGATGTTTGGACTGATTTCATCTCGTGGGGAACAATGAACAGCGGTTGTTCAAGGAAGCGCAGCGACAAACTACTACATCGCAAGTGACGACTAATAGATGATAGACGCTGATCACAGCGACCAGTTTTACAGGGTGGAGGGACACACTTCCACTAGGCCTAAAATCAGCTTTATGACGTCATGGACACTGTTATCGTGCACTAACAACCACAAATCATCAGGGAATTGGGTGCCTGTCAAAAGTAACTACATTTATACCTGTGAAATTTGGAAGTTAAAGCCTCTGAATAGTCATCTCGCAGAGAAGCAAGCTCAATTTACTGAATACAGGCTTTAAGACGGAGTTCAGATTTTGAAGATTATGTTAAGAGGTTTCAATGGTCAGTATCTTACCTGAAGTAAGAAAACTCTCTTAGCGTCTGCTGCCACAGAGTAGCACAGTCAATTCCAAATATGTTAAGCAATGGGCAGAGTACCAAAGAATTATAAATTTATGAATGCCCCTCTTATTAGGGGCTCGATCTGTTTGTGGATTCTTCAGTGGAAGGTAATAAAAATAATGGCTAATTTTTTTTATAGAGCTTATCTGAAATATTCTAAAGGAAATGCAGCTTGGGAAGCTGAAATGCTCAATGCTACATGACAAGCTATTGGCTGTTGTTTGCAAAGCAGCCAATAACAGGAGCGCCATTCGTTTTCCTTGCCGCTGATTGGCTGTATCCCAAGGGGCGGAGATGAAGAAGACTGTAGATATTAGACTGTTTTAAGGATGTCAAAGAATGGTTGAACACAATTTTTTTTACACTTAAATCAATGGTCCCTAGCCTTTTAATGTCAGACAATATTTACACAGACCAGTGGATAATTGCAACAAAATTAAAAAATAAGACTAGCATAAAACACGGGGTTATTTTATAATATAATAATGAATGTAGATCTAATTTGTGCCCGTAACTTCATTAGACCCCAACATCACAACACGAGTAACATCCTCTCTGCTCCTAACGCTCTTTGGTTCCTACGTTAATATTTAAACATGCCTTTAAAATAAGATTTACCTCAAAAATATAAAGGGCATGAAATATACAACTCACCACAACGTTGAATCAGTGGCGGTTTCTCTGTAACGCGACGGTCCCGTCTGGGGCAGTTTTAAAGGTTTCATTGCCTCAACAAAAAGCCCCAGTTGCCACATCTTAAGCAGAGCAGGCTTGGAGTGTGGAAATCGTCCGCTGCGATAAATCCATATATGAAATAGGACTCCTGATAGAGTCTGCTAAATGGAGCTTTCTTTTCCTTGGAAGTCGTAGTATCTTCTTCTGTCTCTTCACTGAACCCTTTTCTTTTCGCAAAGAACCATTTCAAAGACCCGTGTTTTTTAATCATTTTGCTAGCTTGTGGGTTTGTTTTTAGCAGTGGCGTATCACGTGACCAAGGCAAGCGTCTTGACGTGCGTCAAGAGTGAGTTATAGCCGGATGTGGGGTGTGTGAGTGAGGGTACAGCATCATTTTTTTGGGTGTCTTGGTGAGTCAGTGAGAATGTATGGGTTTAAGAGGGAGGGAACGTATGACTGTGTCTGTATATCTTTGTCTACCTGTCAGGTTGGATCTTGGTCTGCCCCCTCGCCTGGCGCACCTCAGGCCTTACACTTAATGGGGGGCCTATTTCCCCTCCGTCACTCCCCGCCGGTGACGGGGGCCCCTGCCTGCCGGTGCATCGGTGTTCAATCCGGTTCGGACCTGGTGCCTGCCTGGCCGGGCCTGGGGGGGCCGGTGTGTCGGTCGGCCGATGCGCTGGGCCGATATCTTCCTTTGGTTGGTTGGGATCCGGCGTCTCTGCTCGTTCGATCACCTGTTCTGTGCGCACCTTGCGTGGCCGCTTCATTGGCGGGTTGGACCGGCCCTGGCCCTCGTTGGATGCCTGGTCTCGGTGCCCTGCGTTGCGAATCAGGACCCGGGAGCTGGTACAACTTGGTGTCCAGGTGCCGGCTGAGCCCGGCCTGGGGATGCTGTCCGTCCCCTGCGGCTATCGGTGGGGCGCTGGGATGTTGGCGGTGGAGATTGGCCTAGGGTGGAGGCGGCGCGTGGTGGCCGGGGGGCCGGCCGCAGCCCCTGCAGTGCCGGGGGCCCCTCGGCGGCCGGTCCCTTG
This sequence comes from Valencia hispanica, assembly GCA_963556495.2. Taxonomy (NCBI): domain Eukaryota; kingdom Metazoa; phylum Chordata; class Actinopteri; order Cyprinodontiformes; family Valenciidae; genus Valencia; species Valencia hispanica. Next base: position 39,120,348 of record OY747714.1, on the reverse strand, counting down.
TCGGGTCCCTGATGGGGGGTGGGGTGCCCCTGGGCCCCGGCTCTCCCGGTCCATTGACCGGCCCGCCCTGGCGCGGCCGGTTGCCGGCGGGGCCCGTGGGCTCGTCACTGCTGCCCCCCAGGCCCCTGCATAGTGGCCGCTGGATGTTCCCCTGGGGTTCTCCTTTGCTCCACTCTTGGGGGATGCGGTCGGCCCCACCCGGGTCCGCCTGGGGCTCTGGGGGTCCTTTGGACATCTTTGCTCCGATCTCCTTCATGTCTGCATCGATTCCTGGGAGACGGATTGATGCCTGCTCACACCAGCTATCAAACACTCTTTTGGAGAAACCTTATATGCACCAGCATGCTAACACACACACATAGATGTGGGGTCTCTGGTGTTTACAGATGTATTCATGGGCTGAGGTTATCATTACTAGAGCTTGATTAATCGGTACCATGAGTTTTTCTGTGACATTGTTGTTGTATTTTTATATCTATTTTTGTGTGATGTGGTTGTGTAATTCTTAGTTCACGATGTTTGGTTTGTTTTGTCGATGTTCCTTTTTCGTGTTTTGTTTTGTTTTGTTTTTCCCCCTCTCTCTGCCGTCCTGTGGGTATGGAGGCAGACTTCAATGTCTTCCTGTGTTTTCTTTGTTCCCCTTCCTCTCTTGTATTTTCAACTCACCCTCTCTCTTTACTTTTTGTTTCCTACCTCTCTTCTTCATCTTCCTTCTTTCTTCTCCTTAATTTTCCGTCTCTGTGTCCATAACATCAGGAAATAAAACCCCAACAATTCATAATAAAGATTTTTCACACATAAATCAAGTGGAGTACTATAGCAAGAGCTGTACTGCTCCGCTTGTGAAAGTAAATCTGTTGGGCTTCTACTTGGTACTCAGACACCAATTCTGAGCTCCACACTGCCAAGCAGGACACGTAAAAAAAAAGAAGAAAAAATAGAAAAGAGTTATAGCCGGATGTAATGGAGAGAATCCTGTCATTTTTCTTAAATAATACAATCACCTTTCAGTCACAGCACACACTAACAGGTCAATGGCTTTCCAAAAGATTTTTATATATTTTTATTAGTTTAACAAATCACTTCGACTGCTTTTATAATTATTAGTCAGGAGTAAATAATCAGAATGCAAGGGGGGGCAAAGTACCTTAGAAAGTAGTTTAAAACAGTTTTGCTGACAAATCTAGGGATATATAGTAGGGTAAAATGTTAACAAAATTACCTTTTCCATTTGCGGTCATTTTTCTAAAATAATACATCGTTTAGACTCAGACAATAAATAAAATGGAAATACTGCAAGTTATTTATTTTTTATGTGTGGCCCGCGGGCCGGGGCCTGGGGGTTGGGTACTCTTATTTGAATGATTCAAAAAATAAGGCTGTTCACCCCAAATGGAAAAGGTGATGTCTCCCAGTTAGATGCATCCTCTTCGCCTTTCCATCTTCGCCACACTGTCCCTAATCTCTGTATTTAGTTGGACTGTGCACGTAATATGGACTCTCAGGCTAACTCCATAGTCAGGTCATGTTTTTTTCAACAGAGACATGTTTCTCTTTTGCTTTTCCTACGCTGCGTCATGTCCTTGCGCCTTGCGGTGGCGGCTTACAGCAGCTCTCTGTCGTAATATAGTCCCAAGTCTAAATTAGCTCCTGCAATTCCTTTGTGTTACTTCTTACTTTCATTTGCAGTCGATATGATTATTGAGGTCACCAGGAATAATTAGGATCATTGTTGAGTAATTTGAATCACGTTTGCACACAAAATGCTAGCTGCTCCCATTCAGTTACAGTGTTTATGCTAAGCTAAAGCAAACCGACTGCTGCCAAATAAGGAGAATGACTGGGCTGGTTACAAAATGCTTTTTTCCTCACTTATCTAACTCTGGGAAATACGGCAACAGACAAAATTTTACCTATCGGTGGAATATCCCTTTAAGTCTATCAATAAAATAGTTGTACCCCTTGAGCTTTTTCACATTTACTATGACAAACTTGAGAGAATTTAATATGGATTTTATGTGGGAGATAAACACAAAGTAGAGCATAAATCTACCATGGTTTTCAGGATTAATAATCATGCAGTGAGTAAAGGTGGTTGATAAAAACAGAATCTAGATATTGGATTGTTAGCTTCATCCTCTAGGAAAAACTAATCTTTACTCACAAAAAAGAGTTTAGCCTCTTCAATACCACTAACGCTTGTAATTGATGTGACTTTACAAACATTAATATTTCAAATCACTAAAATAAAGTTCATTTTGTTTGATTGCTGCTACCCATATATCTTTAGAATAGGAGAGTCACAAGGAGTATTCATTAAAATGTTTCCATAAGATATCGGACACACCTCCAAAAACTGCTTATGTCATCATTTGTCATCAGTTCCTTTTGTGTAAACAGGTACAAAAAGTTATTGGCAACATTACAAGTTGCCATGTAATGATACCTTGCAGATATCCAGGTATGATGTTATTTAAACTTGTTAGACCCTAAAGGAGTACTTCAAATTGAGAGATTGCATCTCTTTTGCATATTTACATTCAGTTTTAGGTAATAATGAAAAGCCTCTGATAGGAGGACTAGATGGCTCCAAAATGTAATCCTTACTGTAGATGACTGAAGTAATTTGGAGACCTTAAGTTAGTAAAATGGTTCAGAGTGGCCATACTGTAGCTGCTTAGACTCACCTAATTAAAGGAACGAACCAACCTGCAGACCAGTGTTCCCATTTAAACAACAACACAACACATACAAAGCCTGTTGATGAAGAAATGAATTAATAAATCAACTTAAATAGGAGAAATCCGTGTCATAAAGTTGGCGGAGGTTCTAGTGAGTCCAACTCATTACTGGGTGTGTTTATAGGGGTTGCTGAGGGACTCTGAGCAGGAGATCCAGGACATGATCAGCGAGAGGAGGAGAAAGATCGAGGAGATTAAGATGTCCGTGACGGAACTGGAGGTAAAACATGCTCAAACTGCACAAATTGAGGTTGAAACAACGTCTTTTTAAATAATTTAATCTTCTTTCATAATCAATTCTTTCTGCTATATATGGTCTGATTCAAAAATGTTTTAATCCTGCAATTTTTTAACCTTTTTTTTCCTCATCATCCTCTCCCCCCAAAACCTCCTCAGATGGCGGTGGAGAGGGAGACATCGGGCAGTGTGTGTCTCCTCTCGACGCTGGCCTCTGCCATCGAACGGTCCCAGGCGGAGCTGATAGAGGTGATGGACAACAGCCGCAGGGCCGCGGAGCATCAGGCCGACGCCATGGTACATCAGCTGGAGAGGGAGATAGAAGAGCTCCAGAAGAGAGAAACCGCCTTGGCCGAGCTCGCCAAGTCAGAGGACCACGTTCATTGTGTCAAGGTTGGTCAGAACCCAAAGTTAGATCAAGGAGAAAAACTCTGGACATTTTCTTTATGCGTTTGTAAATGTTCCCCCAGACGTTCCCTGGCCTGTCCACGCCTCCGGTCACCAAAAACTGGTCCGGAGTGTCACTGAATACTGACCTGGGAACAGCCACCATCTACAGATCTTTGGCAGCAACGGTGGAAAAGTTTCAGCAAGATCTAAAGAATATTCTAGAAACAGGTTAGCGTAACACAAAACATGTGGCTCGAAGGAACCAGACTGCAGGAAAACAGATTAAACAGTTTACACTAGTAAAATAGCAGGCCTTATGTTGGAGATGGGAACTTTAGTTACCCTAATTAAGCATTAAACACTGCCCTCTAGTGGTGAAGCGTACAATGAACTTTTTCTCCTGATCGAATCTGAAGGCCTGCAATTTCTCTTTCAAAGTTTACATTCCTAGCACGAAATAATTATCGGCTTTTATCTGGCCTTTTTAAAGAAAAACACTCTATATATTCTCGTTGCAAACAGTTCATGTTCATAGCTTCATTGTTCCCAGCTCCTGATGCACTTTGTTGTTTCTGTCCAGGTTTTCCCTCTCCAGTATTGGAAGCCAGTCTGGTACAAACAAAGCCCGGTTTGTTTTAACTCTGAATTTACAGAAATTTTACAGAAACATAATTGTAACACTTTATTCAATCAGACAAATAATGTTTTTCTTACATGAAATTACACAGGCAATGGGTATTTGTAAGACATAATATATTTTGTGTGTGTGTGTGTTTTTAATATTTCTGTTGGTGATAAGAAGATGCAGAAATTTGCATGTATGTTATATTCAATTCATGACATCTCCTGATGCACTTTGTTGATTCTGTCCAGGTTTTTCCTTTCCAGTATTGGAAACCAGTCTGGTACAAGCAAAGCCCAGTGAGTTTCTGGTCTGAATTTAAAGTAGTTGAGAATGGCTACATTTCATTTAATCAGATAATGTTTTCCTTACATGAAATTACACAGGCTATTTGTAGCACATGAATATATTTTTTTCTGTGTTTTTTTTCCCTGCAGGGGAAAAGAAGATGCAGGAATATGCACGTATGTTATAATCAAATCATCACAGCTAACCTTTCTTGTTTGTTAAGAGTTTTATTTAAAAAAATAGTTTTAAGAACTTCCCAGGATTTAGCTAAATCTCAGGTCTTTACCCCTCAAAAACACCCAGTAAATATACTTTACTAAGACAGAGATCTCAGTGTAGCTGTGTCTATACAGCTAAATATTTTAGAACAACTTAAAGTTTGACACCTGTTCAGTTAGGGACTGTTGCTTAAGTACTATGGATATTTAGAACAAATTTTAAGTAATTGCTTCGTTTGATCTACTGTACAAATTCACTTCCAAAATGTCAAATTTTCACTTTAGCATTATGAAAAATTAAGAAAATTTCCAGCACATATCAAATATATTGTTTGCCTCATCTGGAAAAGTACTTCTAGAATCTGTCTGGGAGCAACTGGAAAAGTTACTTTTTCCCTTACCCCACAATTTTTTAATATTCTTTCTCCAGTGTGTAAATTATGCTACGCTGTTTGAGAGTAGGTGTTGAGAGGAAGGCAGTTAGTGTGATTACCTTGGTAAAACTAAAACATTTTTCTGGCTATATCAGATTTGTTTTCTCTCTTTCCCCTCAACACTTTCTTTTATAGGGTTAGAGAACGACAACCATTTCAATTCTTCCAGGGAAGCTGGTTTGCTTAGCTTAGCAGAAATATAACATTAGGAGGAAAGCAATTAGTCTGGGTTCCTTCCCAGGGATTTTAGAAAACATGTATGCACGACATGATTATTACAAAGTTAAAATGTTCTTTTTCCTTCCCACATTGTTTTCTTTCCACTCCAGAGTTTATACAATGCATCATTTTTTGGACAATTACTTCAAAAATAACTAGCGTTGCTTAGCATGAAAACTAGCAGGAAGGAGGAAGACAGTTAGCAACAGGAAAAAAAAATCTGTTTTCTAAAGATGCTTTTTCCAAGTAAAATATGATTCTTTTAAAAATATTTTTTTCTTTAAAACTGCAACAACGTTAAGAGCTAATACTTAAAGAAAGTTATTGTTACAACCAAGTTTACACTAGTCTAATGACAACTAGGGTTTTGGTTGCGTAACGGAATCATGCAGATAGATACACGTCTTCCTAAGAGCCAAAATTCAAATGTAGACTTTACCGAAGTAATTTCAAATAGAAAAAAAACAAACTTTTCAGATTAATCTTTATTAGCAAAACAATTGCCTGAATTAGCATGGTTCTACGCTTTGCGTCAAATATTCCTAAAGATTGTTAGTAAAAGCAACATTTGTGTATTAAAATAGACAGCTAGAAGACTAAATAACAGAAGATTAATTTTTATTTAATCTTTGTTCAACACAGTGAATGTCACTTTGGATTCCTGTACTGCGCATCCAAGACTGATCCTGTCAGAAGACTTGAAAAGTGTGAGCTACCTATTCAGTGACTTAAACATTTAATCAGTGAGACATGTTTTATATTAAGGTTTTAGAAATTCTGGCTAATAAACCGTTTTTGTGCAGGTTTGGTGTGTAGATCGACACCACCACGTGCCAGATACTCCAGAGAGGTTTGATAAAGTTGTCTGTGTCCTGGGAAGAGAAGCAATCTCCTCTGGGAAACATTACTGGGAGGTAAACAGCTCTTCAAATCAGCAGTTTTGGCAGCCAAAATAAAAAATTACCATTTATGAAGTTGAGAAGCATTATTGAGAGGCTTATTCTGGGGGGGGACCAATAAACAATCTTTTTATTTAACCCATTAGCGATTTCATATGTTGACGGTACGTTGTGTACTTCCGAGTCACATCTGCCTTTTTTGGTGACACCCTTTCTGTATTGAATAACAGTTTTAAAGCCAAGATTCTTGAGATTCTGACGATGTATGCCAATCAAGGATAAAATCATAACTGTAGACAGTATACACTTTTGTCAAACCACTCAGAAAGCAAAGTAATGTGCAACTCACTGTTCAATGCAAATATCATTGACATAACAAAAACAGTCTTTTTACATCCAGAAGGGTCCAGTGAATGTACTCCAGTAAAATAGTTAGTCCACAACAAGTCTTATGTCTTAATCTGCCACTCAATACCTTGGTAATTACTAGGGATGTGTATTGGTGAAAATCTGATGATACGATATATATCACAATACAGGGGAGACGATACGATAAATTGCGATACTATTGAGTAAAACAATATATTGTGATTTTCAAAACGTTGACTGTAGGAAAACTGTGACAGCATTCTAAACTCTCCAACCTGTTTCATACTTTAACACATCCAGTTTTATTACTAGATCTAGTTGATCCACTGGAACAAAGAAGGTGAAAAAAGGCCACAAACTATTAATAATGGTTCCATTCAAATTCTAAGAAAAAAAAATTAGCACATTTTTGAAAATAAAATATTATTTAGACTCAGGTAGTAAATAAAGCGGAAATACTGTAAGTTATTCATTCTTTCTGTGCGGGCGTGGGGACCTCTGCCCTATAGCACCCTCTGTTGGGTGTCTTGGGTCAATACATTTCATGGTTGCAACTTAATTCACACAGGCATTGTCTTGGACAGGACAGATATCTGAATAGGAGGGCCCGGCCCACCGATTGGGGTTTACCGGGTCTGTCTAAGAGGCTACTTTCTAGAACCGAACCGGTACTTGCATCTTACCTTCTGTAAACTAAGTTGTACATTTTTAAAAGTATATTCCGAGTAAGGACTAACCTGCAAGTGTTGAGAGAGTAACACCACACATTCTGTGAAAGTAACATGTAAGCCTTGGATAAGTTCTGAAAAGAAAGTAAACAGTAGAGATAATACTTTTGTGAAAGTAAGGACTGAAAAGTGATCTGTAAGTTCTGAAATGTAACATGAGCGTTTTTAGAAAGTAACCCGTTAGAAGCTATGAAAGTTACACTCTCAGTAAAGAAGTAACTTTTAAATTTCATAAACATAACATGTACATTGTGAGAAAGTTACTGGAAGTAAGCTGTAATTTCTGGGTAAATTCAAATAAAGTATCCCTGTATGTTTCAGGAAAGCAAATGTTATATGAAAGTAAGTTTTGAGAAAGTAACTATTTAAATCTCGTGAAAGAAAGTTCCAAACATAGACCTGTGGGGTTTTGGGAAAGTAAATGTTTATATTCTGCGAAAGAAACCTGTAAACTCTGTGTAAGAATCAAAAATTCACCTTTAAGTTCCTTGAAAGAAACCTGTAAGTTCTGTGAAATTTTAGGATATATTATACATTGATTTGTAACTATTTAAATGTGTTACTGGAAAAAGATCTAAACTCTCAAGATTAATTGTTGATTAGCTTTGTTCCAAATTGCAGCCTCTCAGAAGTTGTACTACTTGATGGGGAACATGATTTGCTTCCTGTGAACAGGTGGAGGTGAATGGGAAAACAGACTGGGATCTGGGCGTGGCCCGTCAATCAGTCAACAGGAAAGTGAGAATCGATTACACCCCAAACAACGGTTTTTGGTTTCTAAGTTTAAGAGACAGGTGAGTTTAATTTGATAAGCTAGTTTTTAAAGGAGGTAAATGTTGGTAGATGACGTCATTTGTTGAGCAGCATATTACTATTTAATAGTTGTGTTGCTTTTTATGGCAATTTGTTGGACTTGATTCCATTTAGCACCTTAATAAAAAATATGTTGATTGATGTTTAAATTATTTTCAAAAGGTATTTTTAACCTGACAAACAAGCCTCATCGACACGCATGTTTTCAATTTAGGGACTATGACTGTGATGTCATTAAATATTGCAACAATAATGCTGTTTCCAGCAGATCTGCTCTCAGTCATATACATTTTACATTGTCAGAAAGCAAAAACATGTTTTTTTTAGTCATGGTCACAATTTAGGTACAATTCGGGTTGAGGATCTGGTAACATGGGAAAAAGTTAAAGGGGGTGGAATTTTTTGCAAGGCACTTTGCATTGAGGATGTTTTCAACGTTTAGCTACATGAATAGCTTGAGTTCGTCTGAAAAGACTTTTAGGTTGTTTTTTGTAGCAACTTTTTAGTCCTAAATAGCATTGCCTAATTTTTCAATTTAGTCATGAAATAAAACACTCATGAATTTCACAGTTCTTAGAAAACACGAACTCAACTTATAAATGCAAGATGAACACAAGCATGCATCATGGTTAGTTTTTGGTAGGACCCAAATGCAGACAAATGTTACCAAACGATTTAACGAAAAACAAGACAAGCTCAAAGAAACGGCTCTGGGAGAACAGGATATCAGATGGGAAGTGTAACAGAGGAACCTTAAACACTAAGGAAAGAAGAGTGATATTGAAAGCAGGTGAGTTAATCAGAGGGAGTGAGAACAGCTGTGGGAGAATGTGAATATGGGAGACTGATCATCTCAAAGAACACAGAGGGAACTGAACTGAAGCACAAAAGGATCTACAAATCTAAATGAGAAAAGTCTGACACAAAAGAACATAAGAGAACGTACAAGAAATAAGTCAGAAACTAAACAAAAAGGAATGAACCAAAATGGTAGGACCCTAACAACAATAATAAGAGACAGAGTGAAAAGAACTGAATATGACAAGACATTAATAATGATAATAAACCTAGAAATAGTCAAAACACAAAAGAAAACCAAAACACAAACATCTGTGGATCGTGGCATAATAAACATTAGCAATGAGCTTCAGTCCTGTTGTTTTCCTTCAGTAGTTAAATTAACTTAAATGCTGTACAGTAGGTATACACATACAACAAATAAACAACAGATAAAAACCTGACTGATAGGAAGGGAGATACTAGCAACCTCTGCAGGACGCACTACACCATTACCAGAAAGGTGCTAACAAAACCGCCTCATTCTTAGTCATTTTCAGTGGAGGAAATTAACTACCAGTCATTCCTTCATGTCATTTAGGCAGTCCAGACGTGGCTGGAGGGAGATATTGGGTTTAAATTGTGCATAAAACTAGCAATTGACGGCATAAAAGTGAAATGAGATCCCATGTTTCCTAAAAGTTTCACCCAATGGAAGGATATATTACAAAAAAACAAAAGGGGGCCTAAAATAGAACCCTGAGGGACAGAGTTTTACATGTTAAAACCATGTATCTGGCTGTTTTTGCTCTCTCATTTTAATATGGCTGTAAATCCTTTGCAGGCAGACAGTCCTGATTTGTAACGGTTTCCTTCTCCACCCTCAGACACAAATACGCCTTTCGCACTGAGCCTTGCACAGACGTTGAGATGAACCTTCGACCTCATAAGATTGGAATATTTGTGGACTATGAGAAAGGACAGGTGATAATTTATACATAATCTGTTTTTCATTGGGAATCTAATCAAACCAGGGATTGTTAATGGTTGGATACGCTACATTAATGATGGGTTGGGTGAACTGAACTGCATGTCCTTCCTCTTTTCTTCTCCCTGCAGGTATCTTTTTACAACGTTGACGCCAAAGTCCACATCTACACGTTCCACGACATCTTCACCGAAAACCTCTTCCCCTTCTTCAGCCCCTGCACTAATAAATCAGGAAAAAACGAAATGCCTCTGATCATCACCCCAGTAACCATGACGTAAAACCTGCCGTGTTTTTTTTAAGTTCCCTCGGATACTTTAGGAGTATTTTGTTTCTTTTTTACATCTTTATGTGAATAGAAAGCCACTGCGATCATTAAAAGCTGCAGATCAGAAGGACTGTTTCTGGAGTTGAAGTCGCCGGATTGAACCATATGGACAATTGTTCCACTGTGTTCTTTTGATGGGTCAAAAAAAAACAAAAACAAAAAAAAACAAATGGTACCAGAACAACCCAGATTGTTCTTTCTTTTGGACCATATGTTGATAAAATGTCTGTTGCTTGACTGCCAGCCTTTACAGAAACTTTGAGGCAGGTGAGTATTCGCCGTAGTTTTGCAAGATGATTGCTACCCTCGCCAGAATGTGAAAAAGGACAATAACTTCTGGCTGCATTTGGATTCCCTCATGTGCACCATATTTTACCTCTTCCATTAATGACTTATAGATGTGTCCACTTTACTGAACACAACATGTACGTTATTTATGTTATTTAGCATAACGTCAGATATTTACAGTAGAGGACAGAAAGTATGGTTGCTGAAGAAACGTGTGTACAGAACATTTTATATGATTCTTCGGTATAGGATTGTTTGTTTAAATGTCATTCTGTTACATTAAAAGGAGAGTTTAGATGTTTTTGAAGTGGGGTTCTGTTGAGGGGTTGTTAGCAATTAACAACTTACCCACAGCTCATAACTCTCTTGGCATCTTTATTTTGTATGACAAGAAATTAGAGGCTAAAGCTAAGTGCTAGTCTGCCTTGAGCCAAGAGGTCAACGTCAAGGTCAAATTTATTTACATAGCACATTTACAGTAGCACGAGTTGCCCCAAAGTGCTGAACAAGACATACAAAAGACAGAAAGTAACATACCATCAATTAAAAAATAGATAAAATGAAGATACAAGCACATTGATAGATAAAACAAGATAAGTTAAGAAACAATTAATCACAATAATTAACTATTAAGATGCAAGTCAAGTCAACCTGCATTAAAAGCCAGATCAAATAGTTGTGTCTTAAGTATGTGTGGTCCTTATGTGAGGCGGTAGGCTATTTCATAACCGAGGACCTGCCACCCAAAAAGCTGTATAGGCAGATTTTTAAACGAGCTTTAGAGACAAAAAACTGTTTATGCTTCGTGGTTCAAACAGCCGAGGGAAACTTCAACCTCTTCTAGACTTCTTTTTTGTATTTTATTAAAAGGAATTCCAGTGTAATTGAATTGTGAATGTAAATAAATTGTATACATAGAAAATTTGGGGGGATTTTATGTGTTATACAGAACTTTTTCCAACCTTGGCACATCTTGGTACAAGTGACCGACCCATGCCTGCTTTATAGTCCCATCTGATTGAAGCCACACAGTGGTTTTAATACGATGGTGAGGTGGAGATGCCATGAGCGAGATCCACCGGAAGCTTGACATTGGTTGCAGAGCTAAGATGGCGAGTAGGAGCAAAGTGAGGGGCGTTTCTGCAGTGCTCCAGTATAAACAACAGCACCAGTATCACTACATGTAAAATATTGCTTCCACCATTTTTACCCTTTTTGTTCATTTGTTTTTGTTTTTCAATTGTGTTATGTATTATGAGTTAAATAGTAAATAACAAAACAGAATATTCTGTGATACTTCCTCAGAAATGTCTTCTTGTGATTGAATCTCACTTATAATGAGGCCACTAAGTTGTTACATCTACTTTTAAAGACCAATTCATGCACAAAATTCACCTTTTATCTGCCGTGTTGATTTAGGATTGTCAGAATCCGCAAGTTCCAGTAAGACACTAAGTTGTCCAGTAATCCTGTTTAGGGAGCTGTGTTTTTCTGGTCACTGGTTTTTACCAAAGTCAATGAAAACTGTTTTGTACGAATAATTTTGTATGAAAAAAGTTGTATAAAAAAATGGACATTAGTGGCGGTTCTAGACAAAATTTACCAGCAGTGGGGAGTCAGGTGTTTTTTTCATGGGGGCCCTCAACATTAGAATAAAACAAAAACAAAATTAAAAAAACACAACCAAATGTCATTTAATATTATTTGATATATTAAGTGTGACAGTGAATCCCCTCTGGTGGCGCTCTGTCACACTGCGAATGAAGCAGGGATTTGGAGCATGCTCATTGCTGTCTCTCTTTATATCACCAACATACATGTTTGAGTACACATGTACTACACATGTTGACGTTCCACAGTGTAATATATTTAATGAATATCAGTGACATGTTTGGTCTTTCTGATCGGCCATAAATGTGCAGGGTGAGGCAAAAAGTACCGTGCCGCCCTGACAGGGGGCGGTGCTGAGCCCTATAGGCACAAAGGGCAACATGTGATCTTCTTCTACGCATTGAAAAGGCGGAAAACAGTCGGAAAAATACCAAACATAAAGTAGGAATGGAACCGCTACGGGACAACTTTTCTCCTTGGCTATCATCTATTAAAGCAACCAGATTTTTAAAAAAAGAAAAGGAAAATGAGAGACAAACAGCAGGAAGTGATGGAGATATTAATGGATAAGGATATGTGTATGAACTTCATATAAATTACAAATAAAGGTAACATCATACACAATTTTCAATTTTAATAGGAAAGAAAGACCAGCGAAAGAAAACATTTAAGTAAAAATAAAAAATTCAATTTGACCTTATTTTAAATATCATTGTAGCCAACTTTTCTGGTTGTTTTATTGTTGAGCAGTATGGAATTGACTAAAGCAAAACTAAAAGCTTTTAAAACAGCTAAATTATTATGTTAATGTCAAAACTGAATGGCCTATATAAGCTTCTATTTCCTATTTGTGCATCTGACTCCAGAGAAGTCGCTGCATCAAGCCCAGTGGGCCCCTGTCTAGGACCGCCCCTGACTGACAGCGCTGAAGTTTCACTTTCACTTTCATCGCATGTCAACCTCCAGATGAAGGTGAAACAATCTGTTCATTGCGGATTAAACAGCTTAAATCTTAACTATTCTATCAATACTATTCCTCTTTATCATTTATTTGACGTCACGGCGTCTGTTAAATCACGAGGAATGACGCCAGGTGTTGAAAAGGTGTCGAGAGAGGATCGGAGTAAGCTTTTCACCATTTTGTTCATTCCCTAAGAGAAATACCGAGTTTTAAAGCTGTGTTGTGTTGATGATCGCCTAAACGCTGACTTATTATATATAAATATATTATATATATATATATATAGATATTAAAACTCCGCTTACTTTTGACTACCTGGCTAACTAGTAATGATTTAAGGCAGATTTCCGTGCTTGAATAGGCCCGCGGAAGAGATGAAGACGAGACATGTTTGTATTTCTGGTCTGAGCAGCGACACATGAAGACGAACTGCTCCTTTTATGTATTTAACAGATAGATGTTCACTAATGGTCGTTGGACATACGGATATAAGAACACATAGGAACTCCTATTAAACGTCTGTTCTTTATGATTTGTGAAATATTAAAGTAGCTTTGATATTCCCATAGTGATTCTATATCTCACACTGCTGCTGAACATACGTCATACTTGCTGTGGCTCTATGTTGAGAGCAGACTGTGTTTATGTTTTACTGAAAATACAAATGTCTGGTGACTGAGAGCAGATGAAGTGAATAAATGTGCAGTGCCCTATGATATTCATACTCTAGGAAAATCTCCACGATTTGTCACGTTAAAACCCCAAACTTCCATGTATTTTATTTGTTTGCATGTATTTTTGTTGTTGTGATAGGGTAACAAATTAGATTTGTGGAGTCCATGACTAATAGTCAACAGATGAGCTGAGCTGTGGATCTCTGCAGCTCCTCCAGAGTTACCATGAGCGCCCCCCCCCCCCCCCTTCTCTGATTAAAACTTACCGTATCCAGCCCGTTGGATTAGGTGGGTGGCCATGTCTCGGTACGCTTACAATTATGCAATAGTTTTAAAATTTCAGATGTTGGATGGAACAGAGCTCTAGTTTAAACCTTGGAATATTGTTTCATAACCCAACTCTTCTTTAAACTCCTCCACATCAATAACCTCGACCTGTCTGCTGTGTGCCTTGGTGTTCATGATGCAGTTTGTTCTCTAAAGTGTAAAACCTGTGATGCCTTCACAGAACAGCTCAATATATGCTGAGATCCAACTACACATTAAAGGCAGTTGATTGCACTAGATTTCATTTGGAGGTATGAGCAGAGGCGGAGCTAGCCATTTGGGTGCCCTGGTTCACAAATGCTTCGTGGCGTCCCCAACCCCTCCAGTACATTTAAAGTGCAGGTTGCAGGTTAGAGCCCCCCTTAAACCACTGTTTAGAGAAATATATTGTATAAATAAATATAAATTTGGAGTCTTTTTTTGTGAGAAGATTTAACCTCCGCCAGACCGGAAGTAACGTAGCAGACGGGAGTCCTGTCAGCTCGATCAATAGAAAACTATGGATTTTAATGCTGACTCTGACACACAAAAAAACTTAAAATGTTTACAACTACACATATGAAGGACCACAACCATACAGCTATGAGCCTGTTGCGCGCCCCAGAGAGCAGAGAGAGACCAGAGGGAAGGATTAATGGCCAAAACCTTGCTGAGTGAAGCTAATGTTATTAGCCTGGGTGATGCAAGCTAGCTTTAAAGTTTCTTTTACAACCCGCATATCACGTTGATTCTCATCTTTTATATAGTTCTTTCAACAAAGCTGTAATCAACAGATGTTAGATAACAAGACTTACAATGGTCCCGTCTGCGTAGCGCTGAGCCTGATCCCTGATCGCGTCTCCCGCCTGCTACAGGTCCAGAGGCAGCCGCTGACAGTGAGCACCGAAGGCACTCCGGCTGGCGTGGATCGCACCTGATCTTTGCTTCGGTATCACATGTTAAACTCCATCACATTGCTGAGATTTTAATCCTGCTGTCTGAAGTGAGCGCCACAAACGATTGCGTTTTTCATAGCCAAAGCAGAAGTTAAGTCCAGGCTTTTCAGCTGCACAAAACACACCCAGGTTTTTCTTATTTTTGGAAACCTGTGGACTCCATGTCCTGAGAGGCTGGTGTGTTTGTACAGCCTCTTCAAACATAATAATTTACCATCAAGAAACACGCAATCTAAAACTAGTGAACACACTGACTCTCAATAAAATGACCTCTCCAATTGATAACTACGTACTGAGCTGAGGCAGCGCATAGCATACGATTCCCCTCTTATACGTCACAGGTCAAGATTATGAAACTTTTTAAATAAAATTTGTGCCATTATGCATTGTGAAATTCAAAATGCTCTCAATAAACGTTTCAAATAGTAATTTTTGGACAACATTTTATATGCATTTTAGAAAGTATTTAACCTGCAATATGCTCTTTAAACTTTTTTGTTGGTGGAAAATCAAGGCTAACAAACACACACCTATGCTTAACATCCTCATATGTGGTGGGCTGGTCTCTATAGCAGCCTTTTTGTCTTGCATTGATATGAAACTAATGAGCAGGGGTGCAGCTGATCACTTATAGCACTATTTGAATCAAAATGCAGTTAAATGATCTCTGTTTCTCTGCAGATTGAGATTGAACGTGTGTTTAAACTGACGTTGATCTGAATTTGGCATCATGGAACCGCGTGAGGACAAAGGAGAGGGAGTGCCTAGCTCTAAAACCACTTCATGCAATGAGCATGAGGGCCAGAGGTGAGTTATGCATCTTCTAATGTCTGTGACTCTTCAACTTGTCAGAGCTGAGCAGTCCCATCACTAAACTAACTTTACTTGCAGAAATCAAGCTGAAAGAGAATGTGATCCTGTGGAAACAGGCCCATTTGTCCCAAACCAACTTTCAACTACAAAGAGGTAAGCTGTAGCTAAATCACACATGTGTAATACTTAATATGTTTAATGTGAGCAGACTTTGTTCATATTTATTGTTCATTATTATTCATACCTCTGGAAGATTTAGATTTATTATTACTTTCATGCATCTAAGAAGTTTGTTTCTGACAGTAAAGGAGACATATGTCTCTTAAATGATGATTTCAATTTTAAAATAAATAGTTTTTTTTAGTTACCTTTAAACATAAAAAAAAATAACCCTTCTCAATAAACAGTGGAAAAAAAAGCCCGTCTTATAATTGCTGATCAGCGTTTTCCATGTTTCCACTGATATTTTGATGATTTCTCTTTGGCGATGAGCTCCAAGTCTGGTTGAAAGGTCTCCGTGTCAGAGCATTGGTGATGATTTTCACATTTGAGACCAAATTGGTCGCATTCTAAAGCCCTGCAGTCAGAAGAAAGATGTTGGTTATTTAAAAAGATTACTTGAAACTAGGGCTGTAAAGTCCTAGTCGACTGGTCGACTTATTGGTCGATGCGTTCTGAGTCGACCGAAATTCTGATTGGTCGATTTTATGCTGTGTTAATTTGAAATTTGATTGGACAAGAGACATTTTATGAGAGCTGATCTGTCCTGATGTTAGAGTTGGATACAAAAGCGCTGCCTCTCGTGTGATATTGCTTTAACAGTCTACAGGGAGATCGAAGAACGTCCACGTTATTCAACGTGCTGTGGCTTCAGTGCTTAATTTGTAAATCATTAGGTGCCGGTGTTACGTCAATCTGTGTTTCCCCGTCAGGATGTGTTCCCCCTACAGCTCCGCGCCGTGCAAGGGGCAAAAATCGTGCGTACTCAATCCAAGCTCGCCCCCGAACTGTACACGCCGCGCTCTGCTCGTACACAGGGGAGCGACGGCAACGTTGAAAGCTCAAACTTCATATTTTGGCGAAGCCAAACCCTCTGCTGCTGTCCTCAATTATAGTGTTCTGTCAACAAATAGATAGATAGATAGATAGATAGATAGATAGATAGATAGATAGATAGATAGATAGATAGATAGATAGATAGATAGATAGATAGATAGATAGATAGATAGATAGATAGATAGATAGATAGATAGATAGATAGATAGATAGATAGATAGATAGATAGATTTCACTTTCGCTTTCACATTTTTAAAAAGTTTTTCTATCCTTTCAATAATTTCTCAATTCTGTGAAAAATAACGTACAGCTCCGTGAACTACAACCAGAGGCCTCCCAGGGTCTACACAGCCCGTCACATCCACTTCTCTCTGCAATATACAAGGGAAACACATCCTGATGGTCCCATAAACTCTGTCACATATTGTTCCCCCTGCAATATACAAGGGGAACGTTATATGACGGCTCTTTAAAACCGTGTCACATATTGTTCCCCCTTCAATGTATAAGGGGGAACGTTCCCCTGTATATTAGGGGGGGACATTATATGACAGGTCTTATAGAGCCTTCAGGATGTTTCCCCTGTATATTAGAGTACATGTCTTGATCTGGCATGTTTAATAAAGATCATTGTCCCTGAATTGCCTTGCCGTTTAGTGCAATTGCAGTAATCATGGCATATTATATTACGCAGATGCACACAATGCAAAATACTGTCAGAGCACCCCCCCGCAAGTTAGTTGATTTTTGGTCGGAATTTCAGGGTTTCAGTCGACCAAGAGTTTCTTTGGTTGATTACAGCCCTACTTGAAACGTTAATCTGCCAGGGGTATGAATAAGTTTGGTCTTGACTGTAGAAAGAAGTTCCAGGAGGCATTTCTGAGTACAGTAGTTGCAACCCATGCAGCATTATCTGTAACACCATGTAGTTGCTGGATTATAATAAACGTTGGTTCAATATGTTGCTAAGAAATGTGTTTTTCTGAATATAACATGACCTTGCAGCTACAGAAGATTCTATGCACAAATACTAAGCTATATTAAAACTTTATATCTAAGTAAACCATAACTTGGTACAAACAGGTGTGTGCTAGGTGGCAGACTTTTCTCAAATTGGTGCTGGATGCCCATTCTAACCATCCATGATGCTTTTCCACATCAGGGCTCAGCAATCTCTCTTCCACAATCTTCTCATCCACAGGAAAGTACAGGAACCAGAGCCTAGCTGTCTGTCCTTCAAGAGCGACCTCTCAAAAGACCCTTTGTTCAATTTTAAACTCGACCAACCTTCAGATGCAAAGGGGTGAGCTTTCTGGAAATTTTCTAACTATGTAATATGAGCAGCGCCGTGCAGAGACCTTTAGAGGGGCAGGTGCTCGAGGTTAAAAAGGGGCACATAGAACAAGATTTTAAAACGGTTTACGACATTACTTATAGTATACCATGCTGAATAACAAATGATATTCATCAAGAATCTAATAGGGAATCGCAACAATAATATTTCAACATCATCAGATGGGGACCACGCAAAGCAAAACTAGCCTATTTTCTTTATCTGATGCAACAATGATGCTGTTGCTGTTGAGACGCTGCTGCTGGACTGTGATGATCTGAGACTGTAGACGTTGAAAAGACTACAGGAGAGATGGTAGCTGATTAAACAAGTGTTATAAAAGAACATAATGGAATAGTTTTACTTGCTGCTGTGTCTAACTAAATAAACCATAACCTCCACAGCAACTCAGCTGCAGACAGCTGTAAAGATCAAAGCAGCTCAGAGGGGCAAACTCTACTTTTCTATAACTCGTGTTAAAACCTCTGAGAGATTTTGATTTATAAGGTGGAGAAATGAAATAAATTCAATATATCTTCAGCACACAGCCATGAGGTAAAAATATTATAAAACATTAATATAATTTAATTATAAAAAATATTTTTAATTTCTTTATTAGGATAAGAATAGTTTAATTTATTTGAGAAATCCATTTCACGTTTTATTAAAATTTATACCTGTATAAATATAATTCTTTTGGACATTTTAACTCATCAAATTGTGGCACGTCTAGCTTATCATATCTGCTGCGTCCTAAATTGTTTGCGCAGTACTCTTTCGACTACTGTTTGTGACATTTATAGATGTGAGCTGCAAACCTTTTAGCAGCTGAGATTCTACAGCAGTAACTTTATTTCATTCAAGGTTGCTCCCCCTCCTGCCCAGATTCTGTGTGCTGCGGTCAGGACGCACCTGATAGTAACATTAGATGAAAGTAGCAGAGAGCAAACCAAATGCAGGCTGTACCTGCACTTTGAGGAGTGTTCCTCTGATGAAAGTTGCTGTGCCATTACTTTATATTTTTTATTGATGTTGTGAGAATGTCTGTGTTGCATTTTTTGGAAAAAGATTCAAATAAAAAAAAACTACATGCTGCACTTTAAATGGTTCTCTAAACTTTTTTGAAATGGTTGTTCTGCTGCAATGTATCGGGAAAGTGAAAATGAACAAACAAACAGTCCTTTTGACAAATATAAAGAAAAGAAAATGACGCATGTCAAGGATGAGCATTGGTTAATGGTCATCATGTGACTGACGGCAGCCAGAAGACTTTATTTATCTAAATTAATATTTATAGTTAATTGTTACTGTTGATGGGCACAGGCAGGCCTCCAAATACACACACTTCTAAAAAGAAAATCAAAAAAGGGCACTTGGGGCATCATGGAGGAAAGGGGCAGGTGCCCAAGCCCCCTCCACCCACCCCTGCCTGAATATGAGCCTAATTGAAAGGTTTTTTATTTCAAAAGGATGTTATATGTCTAAACCCCTTAACATTCCTGCAATTTCTGCCCTACATATTTTAAAAAGTCATACCCAAATTGAAAATTAAAGCTTTTCTTGAACTTTTTTGAGTAGAAACAGTGCTGGCTCGACTATAGATGGTGAAAAAATGATCTGGGGCTAATGTTGTGGTGACCAATCACAGACGCGCGCTTTCCGTTGCGTTCGATGCATAGTTAAAAATATTGGGCTCCACTCTGAGCGTCCTTGCGTAAGTGACGGAGAGCATTTGCGTCGATGGATAATGGTGCTGCCTGTCTCCACACCTCCGCTGATGTAGAAGTATAAACTAGGCTTTAGAATTGCAATACAATGCAATTAAATTCACTCATCAAAACAACTTCTTGTAAATCCATCACCAGTAAGAACATTTAAATTATGTACTGATCTTTAAGGGTAGCTTTATATCAGGCCTGCACAATATTAGAAAATCTTTTTATGGTGATTATTGATGACGACATCTGATGCTTATTTGTCACTCTGTGATCTTTAGCATTTTGAGCAACATTATTAGTGTCTGGTGTGATCTGCTGTTGTGAGACTCTGTCCAACTTCGTAAATATTATGAAAAATGCAAGTTCATTAGTACTAACCAAACATTTGTGCACTTCTAACTGTCCTTTGCAATATTAATATTTAAACACTGATATTGTGTAATGATATATTTGCAATTAATGTTATCCAGCTTTACTTTACATATTTATATAGGTGTTCAGAAACTCCCCTCTATGAAGAACAACTTAGAAAACCCTGCACGTGTCCACAAAGAAATAAACAAAAATAACTGAAGCGCTGTCAGAAACATGTCAGACTGGTACATGTGATATAAAACCACACAGACAGCAGTGTAGTGTTTAATAACATCATATTGGGCTAATTAACCATTTATTCTCCTTAGGACAACGTTTGAAGATACTGGTTTGTCTCTTATGTAACCTCTTGAAAAAAGAAATATAAAAACAGCCTCAGACTAAACTACTGAATATAGTTACAGTAGCTACAGGACAGAAATTCATCTTATTTTCTCACAACCACATGTCACTTTACTGACTTTTACACTGAGTTTGCACCGACATAGTCGAAGCTAATTCTTCATTTCACTTTAGACTCGAGGAGAGCTCAGAAGGTGGTCAACCTTCCCATGATCATCGAATGCAGCTGGACTCCATATTTATGGTCTGTATAGAGTACAGATCCTACTTTTTCCATCTCTTCTGTTAATTCAACTCTAGGCTGCATTTTGTGCATGATTTGATTGTCTGTCAGCTTTTTGTCAGTGGTTATTAATGTGTTCATCTGTTTTAGGAGCTGGAGGAAAAGGTTGTGACATATGTGAAAGACGAGCTGAAGAATATCCAGAAGTTCCTGAGTTCAGATTGTCCCGACTGTTTTGAGGGTCAGGAAGAAGACGAGTCGGGATATGACGATGAAAAGCAGAGGAGGAGCAGCCGCAGAGAGGCCCTTTTAAAGATCACTCTGGACTTCTTGAGAATGATGAAGCTGGATGATCTGGCTGACCTTCTGCAGAGCAGTAAGACAGTTATTCTTCTACAGAAATTATGAATATGCCAACTTTTTTGAAATACTGGAAGAAAAGATAAGAAAACATAGATTCTTTGAGAATACTGTTGACACCAGTTCTAATTTGCTTAAAAGAATAATTAAGCTTCCCACCCTCATCAATCGGCACGACTATGGTGAGGGAGGCTGGGATGGCAGGAGTTTGTACTTTAGCCGGTGGGTTGTGGATTAAAACCCCTTCTCTTTACGTGTCAGCTGTTGTGTCCTTGGGCAAAACACTTCACCCGCCTCGCCTGCTGTTGGTGGTCAGAGGGCTCAGTGGCGCCAATTGTATGGCAGCCTTGCTTCTGTCAGTCTATCAAAGGTACAAGTACAAATACTTCGTTACCTTACTTAAGTAGAAATTTTGGGTATTTATACTTCACTGGAGTAATTATCTATTGGACTTCTTTTTACTTCTACTCCTTACATTTCCAAGCAATTATCTGTACTTTCTACTCCTTACAATTTAAAAATAGCCTTGTTACTCCTGTTTCATTTAGTCTTTTACGATAAAGAAACACAAAAAAAACTATCCAAAAAATGCGCCAACTGGATAGAATTTGACTGTGGTTTCATAATAGTTTCTACCATTCTGACACCCTCTTTGTATGCGATCCATTGCATACACTGCACACAGAGGTCACGTTAACCAAGTATTTTCCATAATCGTCCGTTATTTTAGAACGGTGACGGACAATCTGAATGCCACTTGTTATTTTGACAGATTACAATTCACAGCCTTGAATTACTTATTTGGTGGTTTTTGGTGGTTACTTATTTGGTGTTTTTTTAGGTTGGAGTTAAAGCGTGGAGTACAAGTAACTGAATCAATAAATGAATAATAAAAAGATTCCCATGAAGCCATCTGAGCATCATCTCAGACCGAGAGGCTTTGGAACGCGATTGTTACCGGTGCAGCTAGTTAAAGACGCGCTTTAAAGGCCCCGGTGTCGTGCCAACCAGCCATGCAAAAGTACGGCACACAAAATGCTACGACATTTTCTACTGCTGAAGCAATAAGAAGCTGGGTTCAGAGAGTCTTTTCTGACTTCTGATCACTTCAATCAGAGAAATGTTCCCTGATTTCAAAACTTTGGCTAAAGTGGAGCTTGTAGTTCCCGTCTCCAGTGTGGTAGCGGAGCTCGGATTTAGCCTCTAAAATAGTGGTTCCCAACCTGAAGTCCCTTGAGCCTCTAAGGGGGCTCATTAGAGAAAGCAGGGGTTTGGATATATAATGCTTCACATTTTATCCACCTGGTGACACACAGAAGGAAAGAAACTGTATAAATATTGATCTATCTTGAGTCATCATCTTTCTGTCTTAATGAGGTAAACTAATTAAAAATAAATACAAAATATAAAAAAAACCTCAAAATGTGTGTGTAGGTCACAATAGTCCAGCCAGGGTATGTTGCCGAGTTCAAAGATGTTGGTGGTAGAGACTCAGGCAAATGCAGCATTCCAGTATTTATAGGCAGCTAGTCATCATATCTTCCACTCCATGAAACAGTTATTAATGCTCAGTAGTCCACATATGGTTATTTAATGTATTTGCATTGCACTAAAATGCATACATTTTAATGAACATATATGCAGTGGAAACAGGTAGCCTGGTGTATTCCAAATGTTTCAATATAATTTTTTTTATATAACATTATAATAATTATGTCCTTAAGTAAAAGTTTTTTGGGGGGAGGTGTGGCTTAACCTTTATTCTTTAATGTCATTTTTTAAATTACATTACTTTTACTTTTATACTTTAAGTAGTTATGAATTCAGTGCTTTTTTACTTTTACTTGAGTAAAAAACTGGACTTGATACTTCAACTTCTACAGAAGTCTTTTTAAACCCTAGTATACTTCTACTTGAGTATTGAATGGGAATACTTCTGACACCTCTGCAGTCTACATCAGGGGAGCTGTGGCTACAAATGTAGCTTATGGTGCGTTCCATTTACCTCAGAAGTCAGAATTCGAATCTGGGTTTGACTTAAAACCTGAGTAAACAGTTCCAGTAACATAGTCGTAGAAGTTGAGATTCCATTATGGTAAGGCCCAGGTAGCCATTGTTGGCAGTATCTGTTATAAACATTGTTATAAGCTGTACTTTCTACATGCAAACACTGCTTTTATTTTGTTAAGTTTAGAGTTCAGGCTCTACATGTAATACTTATTTTAGACACACTCTTAAAAGTGTGTCTTGGAAAATAAACATGTTTCCACCACAGCTACTATTGATGACCCAAGGAGGCGCCATATTGAAAGTCAAACTCGGAGCAAAAAAAAAATCTCCAACTTTCCAAGAGGGAAGTCCCTCTTCGGGGGCATTCCAGTTGATTGATTCCCACTCAGAAGTCAGAATTTCTATGGTCTGACTACAAATGGAACACACCATTACCACTATCAGCGTGTGAATATGTCCGTGGGCGAATGACTGAATGTAATTTAAAGTACTTTGGGGTCTTTTGGAATAGATAAGTCAATACACAAGTACAGGCAATTAACCATTAACAAGCTTTCGGTAGTGACCAAAAGAACAAGAACACGGATAGAAGTGGCTGAAATTAGTTTTCCTGCAAGGTGTTTCGGCTCTCCCTTAGAAATAGCGTGTTTTATGGGAAGACAATTTTTTCTTCCTTACATATGGATGAGGCTGGAATCTGAATCGGCGTTTCTCATATTTTATTATGGCCAGTCTTGTACATGAGCCCGTCTGGGCCAAAGCTCGAACTCTCTCGCACCGCCGATCATGTCTGCCCTCTCTGCAAGCAGCTTCTGCCTTCAGTCTCTCAATATTATGTCTTCATTGCAAGGTTAACCAAAACACTCCTCACAGCTGAGGAGTCACAGGCTGCATTTACATGTGCAAAATGTCTTTAATCTGATCATAGTTCGGATTAGAATTTGATTGTGTACATGGGCCCTGAAAAAATGATTCCGTTTATAACAAGCGTTTACATCTGCCACATGTTCGATCGGAATCAATCCTTTTGACATGCGCAGAACGATCTAAAATACCGGAAATGGCCATGGAAGGAGAAGTAGCAGACTTCCGCTGTAAACAAACATGGCTGCGAGTGTTTAAAATGGAGCGGTACGATGTTCTTAAGGGCGAGCTTTTTATTTTTTTCTGGTCACGGTTTTACATCTACAAGCCTTTATTGTTGTGTACACAGTCAAATTCTAATCCGAATCTCTTTATTGTTTTATGCCGAGGTAATGTACGTCTACGCATGACGTAACAGTCATGCGCAGTGATGACCAACATTCGGAATAAGCGTTTACATGAACAGCGATCGGATTAACAATCGGCATAACCCAGCCATCTCAATCGGAATGAAATCTTAATCCGAATGAGTGTGATCAGATCAGAGTATTCCGAATGGCATATTTACATGAAGCATTTTTATTCCGATCAGGCTTTTAATCCAATTACTTTTGTCTATGTAAAAGCAGCTACTGGTAGATTAGAGAAGGTGAAAGGCCTCTTCCCTGACTCTAATAATTTATGCCATATTCCCCAGATGCCTTTACTAATAATTACTTAATCAATTTATTGACATAACATTGAAATGTTTCTGCAACATTCCTCTCTTTTTCTTTCACTACAATAATGCACAAAACACACATACATAAAAATTCCAAGATGTTGATACACTTTCTAATGGGTGCGAAGAGAGCCGACAAGAATAAGACAATGATCAAACAATCATTTTTTAATCAGACATGAATCATGCTGGCCATGGAATTAGCTCAATGTAACCAGGGATCCATTCAGATGACCTTGTTGAGACATAACTTGTCAGAATAAAAAACCCACCTGAGGTTTATATGCCATTTGTGGTGTTTCTTTTGTTCACCACTTCATTTATATTGATGGGAAAAGATTCTGACGATCTCCTGCCTCCAAGGATGGCCACACTTTGTCTCGTCATCTGTCAGGACTATAGAAAAATCTAACAGCGAGAGATGTTATTTAGCCTCTTTTAACGGGTCTGAATGAGATGTTGGTGTTGAACTGTGCACACTTCCTTGTAGCTGCTCCATGTCCGGACTCCCAAGTTCCCTCTCTGGTTCTCCTCAGCCTCTGTGTCGCCTCAGAAGGGAAGGATTATCAGTAAGGAGGGCCCCTGATGTGATCTCCAGCTGAGTTATTAAGTGTTAAAGCATGCTAGTCCAAACATGTGTGAGCTAATTCAAAGGATTAGGTAGTAGATTATAAGTAAGCGATTAGGTCTGTTATAACTATTAATTTAAAAAAAGTATGTCTGGTTTTCTGAGCATCAATAATATAATCAATAAATTAATATTTATATAATTGATGACATTCACGTTTAACCTGTTTATTAAAGATCATCAGGGCCCAATCTCATAAATGAGATACTATTAATTAAACCAGACCATCAGTTTCTTCTGAAAGGGCGGAGTCCATCCAGGATTAACAAACTTTACAGCAGACACTGAAATAGAACAGGAAACTTCTCGTTAATTAAGGGAATTTATAAATGAAATAGGTCAACCTTACAGCCAAACATTTCATTTATAATTTCCATCTATTGTAACGCATGCAAAAATATAGAACAAAGTTAACGTTGAGGGGAGGGGGCGTGTGTGTGTGTGTGAGTCAGCGAGCTAATGAGGGGGATTTAGCTTACCCCCTCAATCCGATTAATAACTCAAGCCTTATCAATTGGCGTGATCGGTTCACAAAGGAGGACAAAGAAAGACTGCGTAGTGATCCAACAAAGGCTAGTTTCAATTAGCAATGGTGGCTTAGACAAAAGAAACGGGGCGACAGAGAAAGGGAATCAACGGAAGGCCACGCGACCTGTCTAAACAGACACGCGCCGACCGCAGCGGACAATACAACAAGCCGGGAAATAATACAATACAATATACTGCTTCTGGTTGCAACCAAAGTAAAATAATAAAAAAAGCACAAAGCATGCAAACATTCAGGGTGGGTGTACAGCGACAGACGACCAGTAATAACCGTGGTTAACAAGTTGACAAGCTTATTTCAACCAACAGAAAACGGATATATTAACCCGTTAGACCTAATTCTCCTCTAACCAGACCAAACAGAAATAAACCAGGTTTATCCTACTTGGTGATGATTCTCTTCTCAGTCCACAACGAAGAACGTAGAACAACTTGAAAGTGTCCAGTTTAAAGGAGCGGTTTTGCGTAAAACCTAAGTCAGAAAGCGGAACATCCACTTTTAGGCGCTGAGGGACTCAGGCCTGTTTTCAATAGAGCTCAGAGGCCAGCGGACTCTCTTGTTGCCCGGACAGGAAGTCTGTTTGCTCGGCCGGTTCACTTCGAAGGTTTAAAAGGGGATTCTCCCTGGTCCAGCAGGTTTGAACGAAAACAGGAAAAATACTAGCAATGGATTAAAGCGTCTCCTTGCGGCTCCGCGGGTAGGAACCAAAAGACGAGGATTTCGTTTTTTGCGCCCCCTTTTATCAACTCTGTGATGTCATCACTGGCCACAGACCAATGAGAATGGGTTGAGGGCAGCGCAACAGATGCTGGGAGATGCAGTTCGTTCAGTAAAAGGCAATACCCTCAACAGGTCAGAGAGTAGGTTAGATAGAATTAGCAGACATGGGAGTTTGGTTCAGATTACCTTGATGGGGCTGCTGCATCAAGTTCCCATTAATCATTGTGAGATTCCAGTTCGGCTGCTGGAACCCCTAAGACATAATTTCCATATTTAAACTTTTCCAGTGCCTCTTTCTTTAAAAACATGCTTTTTCAAAACCATGTTTTACTGAAATCCCCAGTTTATTTAGAATCTGCTATTAAACTTGTTTTCAGAACCATGCTTTTAGTCCATGAGACAATCCTTAAAGACACTCTCAGGGCGTATTTTCTTTGTCAGCATAATTCATTTCCAAAAGTCAATCGTTCTCCATTCAGCCAGGTTGTTGCTGAATGAAATATGTTCCAAAAAACTCCCAACAGTTTTCCAAGCTGCGGCCTGGGGGCCCGTAGCGGGCGCCTGTTATCTAATTGATGACATGGGGAACTCAGTTCCCAAGGTCTCTGACACTGGTAACTAATTTGGAAAGTTTGTTATTAATGTCTGTTTTCATTGCCATTTGCCTTTAGCTGTAGTTGTCAATTTAATTTAGTGCCATCAATGAGTTTGTTAAGATCTGCTGTGAAGAAGTGTTAGGCCTTCTCGCAGCTAAAGTATTGAGAACAGCCTACCAATAAAGTTCCCCATTTCTCATTGTCATTATTGTTGTTTCAATCAACATTTAAAAAAAGAGTTATTTGTTTTAATTTCTGGTTGATTTAGGGTAGATTCATGGTTTTGTTTATTCTGTGACCCTTGTATTAAGGTTAACTCTTAAGCTGTGTTTTTAGTTTTTTCTTTGTTAGTGAATTGTGCAGATAATTGTTCCTCCTGTGTGCCTGGTCTGATTAGCCTATAATTAAGACCACTTTTCTTCCTTGTTTGTTCGATCAGTCTGTTTGTTTGTTTGAACAGTTTGTCTGAGGTTTTGTTGTTCTAAAGCACCATTATGGTTTGAGTTAAGTTTGTCGTCCCTCATCCCTCTTCCTGTTTTGTGAAGGGAAGGGAAGAGGGACACTTTCTTGCCTAGTTAAAGTTGTCATTTTAAGGAACAACGCTTAGACCAATGCTTAGACCAAAAAGTCAAGACTCCATCTTGACTTTTTGACCACTACTGGAAACAGGCAGATCCCTTGTTTTTTTCTCCCGTTCCACTGAATTTTTAAATTTATTATTCCTCCCTTTAAGAGAAACAGCCCCCTGTTAAAGATCATAATAAAGAAGACCAACCCTTCCCTCAGCTGATTTACTGTTTTGGTTATCAATTTGGTGAAATGTTACTGCTTCAGACCCCCAATGGTCTGGCTGAACCTTCAGCTACCCTGAGAGGAGACTCACACATAACTTTTTCTTTCCGAGCAAAAAATAATAAAAACCTGCGTGTAGTTGCTCCTACCCATCTCAACCTACGCCTTTCTTTCTTCTCGATTGAGGAGTTGTTTCAACTCTCACTGCCTATTTTTCTTTTTTCACTGCTACCCAGAGAGGATAGTTACCCGAAGAGGAGACGCAACCACTTTTCCCAAAATTCAGTTTCCCAAAAACAATTCAACCTCTACTGTTTCCAGTGCTCGCTTGTCACATAGACAGCATACTACGTGACGAGCAAGCACTGATAATGCATACAACTAATGTCCACAGCGTAAAAACATAATCCTTCATCTATTGTTTAATTATCTCAGCCTTAACAGGCAGGTAATCATAAACATAAACTGAGACTGAACAATTTGGCTATATATATTCCTGGAATCCCCCAGGTGGTGCCCCCACACTTGGTAAATTTTACATAACATTATTAATCTTATTAATAATTGCCCTAGGCAGTTAATCATATTTATTCATAGCTAAATCCTACCTATCTGTGGCACAACATAATTGGTACCCCGTGTGAAGCACGTTGAGAGAAAATAATTGTACTGCATACATATAAGTAACGCAAAGTAAAGTAAAGCTACATAGATCATTTTCACGTAATTTTGATGCTGCATTGTGTGGTTTTGGATGTTTAATTCATCTTAAACAGTGGACTTTAATCAAAGTTTTCTGCATGCTGATGCTCCGAAGCTGCGACTTATCTCAGGGTGCTTTGTGCAAAACACAAGAGCCTGAGCTAACCTGCAGTTAATCCTATCAGCTAACCTACATTTGACTATTCTTATTATTTTAAGTACATTTAAATTAATTGTTCAAATTTCTCAAGCTGTAATCAAGCTGCAACTTATCTCAGTGTGCTTTGTGCAAAACACAGGAGCCCTGAGCTAACCTGCAGTTAATTTGATTACATTTTAAACTCATTATTCAAATTGCATTTAAATTGACCATCCAAATTTTTCCAGAACCTGAAATTCTAAATTTAAAACCTTTATTGTGCTTGTGTACTCTGAATACCATGAAGTTCTAACTAGCGGTTAACTTCATGGTAACTTGTATTTATTTAAATTGCATTTAAATGAATTACTCAGATTTTCAATACCTGTGCTCATACAATTAAACTGAGTTAAGTGTGCTCTGTGTTAACTGCAGATCACAGCCTAGGTTAGCTTGCAGCTAATCCCATATGCTGCTATCACAGTGACCTAGCCTGCAGTTAATTCACCATTTCACTTGACATTTCTTGGAGAGATTTTGCAAATATATGGTGTTTGTCTTTCTTTGTGTGTAACCTTTTAAGCATGTATGTTGCCTGATTTAACTTCCAGAGTTAATTTGATCCTGGCTAACTTACTGCTAATCTGACTAGAGAGAGTGATTTTTTTTTCTTAACTGCATTGCTGAGATGTCCTTAAAGAATAGGAAAAGCAATTTTAACACTTAAAGTGGGTGACAAGTCATAGACTGATCTGTCAGCCTATGCACCAGTTCAACACAAATAGCAATTTTAACACTGATAACTGTGTTGGGTAAGTCACAGGTTGATTTCATAGCTTGTGCACCTATTTAACCGCACATGACCACATCCATATATGTATATGAGAGAGTGCACATTTATTTCCCACAGGCTTGGAGAGAGTAAAAAAATAATTATCTCCTCCTCACAGTAGACAGACTCAGAGACCGTAAAAAAGACAAGTAGGAAAAAATAAACAGCCATAAATGTCCACTTTCAGAAAGTTCAGTACACTGTGTCAGACTAAGCCTCACCCAGAAACAGGGACTCTTCTCCAGGGGGCGGCCGACGCTGGGGTTTCTTGGCGGTAACGCTTTCCCTGTCCGAAACTTGGACGCTGGAGAGAAAAAACATCACCTGTCCACTCGATTTCGCCTGCTAAAGGAAAAAAATAATCTTCTTCCTTCCATATGGATGAGGCTGGAGACTGGATTGGGGTTTCTTATATTTTATTACAGCCATTTTTGTACATGAGTCCATCTGGGCCAAAGCTCGAACTCTCTCGCACCCAGCTCATGTCTGCCCTCTCTGCAAGCCACTTCTGCCTTCAGTCCCTTAAAATTATGTCTCCATTGCAAGGTTAACCAAAACACTCCTCACCGCTGAGGAGTCACACAGTTAAATCAGAGTAGGTGAAAGGCCTCTTCCCTGACTAATATTTTATGCCATATTCACCAGATGTGTTTACTAATAACTACTTAATCAATTTATTGATATACCATTAAAATGTTTCTATAACAGGTGAGAAGCTTGGTCATCTGAGAGGATTAATTATTCTTTTTTTATGCTCAGTGTCAAGGACAAATGTTTGATGACAAAGTGTGATTAAGCAGTAAATTACTCTTAAATTACATTACTTTTCTTTGATATTTTTAGAATCAGTCGTCACATGCCAGCAAACACTGAAGTCTACCCTAAAGAAGAAGTTCCAGTGTATGTTTGAAGGGATTTCTAAATCAGGAAATCAAACCCTTCTGAATCAGATCTTCACAGAGCTCTACATCACAGAAGGAAGCACTGGAGAGGTCAATAATGAACATGAGGTCAGACAGATTGAAGCATCATCCTGGAAACCAGACAAACCAGAAATGGCAATCAGACATGGAGACATATTTAAACCCCTCCCTGGAAGAGATGAACCAATCAAAACAGTGATGACAAAGGGAGTGGCTGGTATTGGGAAAACAGTCTTAACACAGAAGTTCACTCTGGACTGGGCAGAAGACCTAGCCAACCAGGACATCCAGTTCACGTTTCCGCTCACGTTTAGAGAGCTGAATCTGGTAAAAGAAAAGCAGTTCAGCTTGGTGGAGCTCATCCATCAATTCTTTAGTGAAACCAAAGGAATCTACAGATTTGAAGATTTAAAGGTTGTGTTCATCTTTGATGGACTGGATGAGTGTCGACTTCCTCTGGACTTCCACAACAATGAGATCCTTACAGATGTAACAAAGTCCACCTCGGTGGATGTTCTTCTGACAAATCTTATCAGGGGGAAACTTCTTCCCTCAGCTCTCCTCTGGATAACCACACGACCTGCAGCAGCCAATCGGATCCCCACTGAGCTTGTTAGCATCATGACGGAGATTAGAGGATTCACTGACCCACAGAAAGACGAGTACTTCACAAAAAGATTTACATATAAGAAGCAGGCAAGAATGGTAATCTGCCATGTAAAGAAATCACGAAGCCTCCACATCATGTGCCACATCCCAATCTTCTGCTGGATCACTGCTACAGTTGTGGAAGACATGTTGAGCAAGAAATATGGAGAAGAGCTGCCAAAGACCCTGACTGAGATGTACATCCACTTCCTGGTGGTTCAGGCCAAAGTAAAGAATCTCAAGTATGACGGAGGAGCTGAGACAGATTCACATTGGAGTTCAGAGAGTCAGAAGATGATCGAGTCTCTGGGAAAACTGGCGTTTGAGCAGCTGCTGAAAGGAAACCTCATCTTCTATGAATCAGACCTGATGGAGTGTGGCATCGATGTCAGAGCAGCTTCAGTGTGCTCAGGAGTGTTCACACAGATCTTCCTAGAAGAGAGAGGGCTGTACCACAACAACTTGTTCTGCTTCATCCACCTGAGTGTTCAAGAGTTTCTGGCTGCTCTTCATGTTCACCTGACCTTCATCAAATCTGGAGTCAATCTGCTGGCAAAAGTGGAAATGAAATCCAAGGATTTTGAAAAAAGAAACCATAGATCTTCAGAGATCAATATCTACAGGAGAGCTGTGGACATGGCCCTAGAGAGTCCAGATGGACACCTGGACTTGTTCCTCCGCTTTCTACTCGGTCTTTCATTGGATACCAATAGGCGTCGCTTAGGAGGACTTGTGAGACAGACAGAAGAAAGCCCTGCAACCAATAAGGACACAGCCCAGTACATCAAAGAGAAGATCAATAATGATCTATGTGTTGAGAAAAGCATCAATCTGTTCCACTGCCTGAATGAACTAAATGATCCGTCTCTGGTGGAGGAAATCCAACAATCTCTAAGTACAGGAAGTCTTTCAGCACACCAGCTTTCTGCTGCTCAGTGGTCAGCTCTGATCTTCATCCTATTCTCATCAGACAAAGATCTGAATGTGTTTGACTTGAAGAAATACTCTGCTTCAGACGAGGCTCTTCAGAGGCTGCTTCCAATAGTTAAAGCCACTAACAAAGCTATGTAAGTACTGACAGGTAGCCGATTTTAATAAATATGTGTTAGCTTTTAATAATGAGACAATTACTTTATATTTCTTGTCCTTTCAGACTGAGTGGTTGTAACCTCTCAGAAAGAAGCTGTGAAGCTCTGTCCTCAGTGCTCAGCTCAACAACTTCTAGCCTGAGAGATCTGGATCTGAGTAACAACAACCTGACAGATTCAGGGGTGAAGCTGCTCTGTGATTCACTGAAGAGTCCAAACTGTGAACTGGAAATTCTCAGGTTAGACTAATTTAAATTATTATGTTTTCATATTTAGTACATTTACAAAAAATGTCTAAAACATGTTTTCATTTTGCCATTAGAAATTATTTTCTGTATCTGTTATGGAAAAATATATCTTTAACAAGGTTGAGATTGACGTCCTTCATGCGTTTAAGGGTTTATTACAGCATGTTGATCAACACGAAAGAACAGTGTGCACAAAGCAATTTGCATCATTCAAACCTGCCAACCCAGGAATTCTAAAACCTTATATAGTATTAGTCTATTAGCTCTTATCTACATGAGATGCCCCTTCCTAAGACCAGTCGTCTTCATCTATCATCCATACAACCGCTTCATACTGGTCAGATGTCAGATACCCGGGAAGCATGGAGAATGTGTCCTTATAGATAACATGCTGACTTCTGTAATCCCTGCAGTCTAACACACCACTATCAGAAACATTATGCGCAAACAACATGCTTGTTTTCTTTAACTTGACCTACTGTCCTGGTTGTTAAACACACTAAGAGAATGTAGTCAAATACTAAATGAATTAAATATTTGCATTACAGCATCTTTTAAAAACTGAATTGGCTGTAGTGGACAGTTGCAGGAAAGACAGCTTCAATGTCATGTTTTGTAATCTTGTAAGAAAATAGGATTCACACAAAAAATTAGCTCTGCAGGTTTGTCTAGCCACGCTCCATTGTAGCCTCAGCAGGTTTACCATTGGCTTGGCTAAGTTTAGGTCAGGCCAAACACAGCACTATTTTTGTAAAGAGATGCTGGGTGGGCTTAGCACCATTACGGCAGAGCAGCAACGGAGCAAAACAACAAAAATGGTTGGGGCTCAGGAACGGCCTGATGTCAGTGCACCAGATATTCTCATATTTTTCTGCCATGTTTTCTAATGACAGAAGTTGTTGATGTTGATGTTGTTGTTTGACACCATGACTGCTCTGTTCTTCTTCTTTGATGGTGTATGGTGGACTGCCGGTTGACTGATTTCGGTCACTATGAATACATCACATTGTTTGTGCTCTGATTGTTGCTAGCGCTGTCCAATTGCATGCGGAGGCAGTTTGAAAGACAACTATAGATTCTGTCCCTAGGACTGAGGCCCTGTGTCTACATTAGGCCGTTTAAGTGCTTAAACGAATAAATATTTTGTCAATACCCCGTCTCGGCCACACAAGCCCATCGTTTAAGTGTTCCCCTCCCCGGATTTTTTTTACACGGCTATTTCTTAAATCTCCGGCTGTTGGGTTGGTGTGGATTCGTTAGGCGTTTAAGAACTGAGTTTGGTAAGGAAGTGACGTCAGAAAACACGCAGCACAGCCAGCTTAATAACAACCGGTGACCACTCAGAGGCAAACAATAGGAAGATAGAGGCGAATCATCCAGACATGCCCTTGTCGCTCCTTCTTGTACATGTAGAGGCACTTGTAAAAATCACACAAGAATACCTTAATAGAAGGCACGGCGCAACTGCAGCAATTTCAAATACACCATATCTCAGACGGTGACTATGACATCAAATATGTGGGTCTGCCTTGTTTTTCACGCATGCCTACTAGGTCACTGTTGCGCCAGCAGGGGTAAGGGGGTCGTAAACGATGCTTTGTGTTTGTGTGGACGGATATAAGGTTAGGTGGGATTTACCCTGTATAACCTTAGCCATGTAAATGTAGAAGCAACCTTAGTTTGTCAATGAGCTGTGGCCAGGCTATATATTTTTATATATAGGAAGGCTTGCCAGGGTCATTCACATCAGTAGTAATGCAATAATTTTTCCCTACTAACTTTTAAAACATTCACTTTTGATAATAAATGTCTGTATCTGAAATGTTATTTTTCCCCCAACAATATATTGTTTTATGTCCTCAGGCTTTCAGGCTGCCTGATCACAGAGAACGGTTGCACTGCTCTGGCCTCAGCTCTGACTTTGAACCCCTCTCACCTGAAGGAGCTGGACCTCAGCTTCAATGATCTAGGAGAGGCAGGAATGAAGCATCTAGCAGCTGAACTGAAGAGTCCAAGCTTCAAACTGCACACTCTCAGGTAAGGAAATATTGTCTGAAGCCACACAGTTTTAATGTTGTTGTAACACAGAGTTTGTGATTAATGTCTGGCTTACATTAACATCAATAATTATGATTAATATCAATATAATTATTGATGAAGTTCAAGTTTTAATTTATTAATTTAAGATAGGGGCACCATCTTCTCCAAGAGAAGCACTCATAATCCCAGACACCCAGTCTGTTCTAAAAGGTATAAATTCAAAACACCGTGGACAATAATTGGATGCATACACCAAGTAATCACAGAAAACTCTTTAAGCAAAGGGCAATTTATGAAGAAAATAGATCAACCTTACAGCCAAAGCATTTCGTCATTAATTCCCATCTATTCTAAATTATGCAAATTAAACTACTACCGATCTTAAAAACTAATAATATGTGGATGGAACAAACAATAAGCATCAGAGAATCACTTCAAAACACTGTTTATCATAAAAAGGGTGGGGGCAAAGTCATGCGTTGGTTTCTTCCCACAGGTAGAAGCCAAGGCATGCGCAGATGTGAATGCTAAAGGGGCATAACCACTGTGAGGTGGGTTAATCCCTCGGTCCAGGGGGCTCAAACAAACGTGGGGAACAAAGCACAATGAAATTAGCTTTGGCTAACAATGGAGCTGAGCAACAGGGTGTGTACTGGCTCCTCCACGTGGGCAGGCCACAGCTTTAACACAGAAACAAGGTACATTGAGGTTAGCTTTTGGCTAACAGCCCGAGCGCGGACCGAACAGAACCCGAGATGCTGCGCAAAATATAATCAGAGAGAGAGACAGAGAGATAGAGTGGGAAAGAGACAGAATGGGATCTGCTCAGGATAAAAAACATTTTCAGTGCTTAAAAACACTTCAACCCACAATGAAAGAGGTCTAACTGATTCTGACCTATATTTTCCCTATTTGTCTGCCCAGACACAAGATTAGAATAAATGAACCAGTTCAGTCCTACTTTGTGTTGAGGGAGTTCCAGTCTACAAAGGGGGGAGCAAAGCGTGTCAAAGTTGGGCAAACGAGAGAGAACAACCGTGTGCACGGTTAGATCTTCGGAACCATGGCTGCAGTTGCCGTCTTGGAACAGTCCTGCTGCCAACCAGGCGCTGGATGCACGCACAGACGCTAATTTCTTTCCCACCCAGCAGGTCAGAAATAAAGGGATTCACTGGTGGAGAGTGTCTCCTTCCATTGCAGGGCAATGTCGAAGACAAATTTTGGCACTCGTTGCTGCCCCTTTTATAAACTTTGTCATCGTTTTCCACAGACCAATGGGAATGCGTTGGGGGCACAGCTAGGAATGCTGGGAAATGCAGTCTGTTCAATTCATTTGTGGAAAATGGGTCCCAACACTCTTGTTCAGTCAGCAGGTGTAAAATGTGGCAGCGATTCAGAAGCTTGTTTTAATACTCTTAGAGAGTGACAGGGTTACTTAAAAAGGGATGGTTGAAGTTTAGGAGAAATGCCTCAACCAGCCTCAGACCCTAAAAAGCTAGTTTTTTTCAGTGAGGACTTTTGGTGCTGCAAGGGAAATCGAGCTGTGTTGGAGAGATAATTAACCGAGCAGTATTAATTTTAATTTCATACAACTAGAACTTTCCCAAACACAAAGCAGTGCATACCTCTGGCTGTATGTTTAGGGTAACGAAATGCTGGGATTTAAACCTCATTCCCAGTCTGTATTAGTGTTGCAACGTATGAGACAGAATCAGAGCAACTACACAAAAACTGAAGAGGGAAAAATATGGAATCTGTTCTATGCAACTGAACTATTAGTACCAGGAAAATATGAGGTATTGTTGACAGAAACGCAGTGACGAAACCCTAAAAAACTCTATGTTCGCATCCTGAAAAATGCTGATATCATCCCAAACTCTCTTTTCTTACAGCATGGAGCCTGCAGGAGCCAGTTGGTTGACACCAGGTCTGAAGAAGTGTAAGTGTATTTTTGATTCATAGCACTGTCTCATTGTGTAAGTAAATTCACAAAATGATACATCAGTAACTGCATTGTGTTTGTTCTGTCCTCCAGATTCCTGTTCACTAACAGTCGACCTGAACACTGTAAACAGATACCTCAAACTTTCTGACAAAAACAAGAAGGTGACACGTGTGGAAGAGGAGCAGCCATATCCTGATCATCCCGACAGATTTGACCTCTATCAGCTGCTGTGCAGTAATGGTCTGACTGGTCGCTGTTACTGGGAGGTTGAGTGGAGTGGGCGAGTTGACATATCAGTCAGTTACAGGGGAATCATAAGAAAGGGAGACAATGACGACTCCTGGTTTGGATTTAATGATCATTCCTGGAGTCTAATCTGCTCAGATGATGGTTACACTGTTTGGCACAATCATAGAAAAGCTTTTATCCCTTCCTCCTCCTCTTCTGCCTCTGACAGGGTAGCGGTGTATGTGGACTGTCCTGCTGGGACTCTGTCCTTCTACAGAGTCTCCTCAGACACACTGATCCACCTCTACACCTTCAGCACCACTTTCACTGAACCTCTGTATCCCGGATTTGGATTTGAGTTCAGGGCTGATTCTTGGGTGTCCTTGTGTTCACTTTAAGTCCCCCCATTTTAGTGATTGTAGTTGTTCATCTCGATTAAACTGTCAAAACAAATATAAAAAGAAAACTGAACTCTTGGAGGTAGCTTTTCTTCCTGAAATGAGTCAAATTTGATGTCCTTGTTGAAAGAAAATAAAGATTTTTACCTTTTCTCTAAACAATGAAAACTGACAAATAATTAGATAAATTGGCAGCTGCTAAAAAGCTGTTCCACCTGGCGCTCCTAGGCTCTGGGGCCATCTGGACGTCTGTCTCCCCGATCTCCTTCATGTCTGCGTCAATTCCTGTAGGGTGGTTTGACGGCTCCTCACACCAGCTATCAAACACTCGTATGGGAAAACCTTATATGCACCAGCATGCTCACACACACCATAGGTGTGGGGACATCAGTGTCTACAGATATATTCTTGGGGTGAGGTTATCATTAATAGGTCTTAAATAATTGATGTCAAGAGCTTTTCAGGGACATTGTTATTGTATTTATATACCCATTTTTGTGTGTTGTGGATGTGTAGTTCTTAGTTTAAATTATTTGGTTTATTTTGTCAATGTTGCTCCTTTATTTGGTTGTTTTGTTCCCCACCTCTGCCGTCTTGCGGATGTGGAGGACTGGGTTGTTTGTCTTGTGTTCTTTTTGTTCCCCTTCCTCTCTTGTATTGTCAACTCACACTCTTACCTCTCCTGCCTCTCTTCTTCATCTTCTTTCCTTCTTCTCTCTTGTTTTTTTCCGTTTCCGTGTCCATAACTATAGCTAATTAAACCCACAGCAATATCTAATAAAGATGTTTCACATATATATCAAGTGGAGTATTATAGCAAAAGCTGTAATGCTCTGCTTGAGAAAGTAAATCTATTGGGCTTGTACTTGGTACTCAGACACCAATTCTGAGTTCCACACTGCCAGACAGGACACGTAAAAAGAAAAAAAAAAGAAAACTGACAAATAATTAGATAAATTGGCAACTGTTAAAAAATAAGCTAGTTTTTTATTTCCTTTAATACAACACAACTGATCTGCTCTCACCTCTAACCTCAGTAAGTCTAAATTGCATAGCACACAGCTGGTATTGATTTAGATGTCTTCCAGATTACCCAAATATATTATCTTAACAAATATCTGAAGCATAAAATTTGGTGTATGGCCTGGGTTAGGCAGTGCTGTGTAAACCATGCCCACTTGATGCAGGCATAGTGTTGAAAGGAGCCACATGGTGCGCACCCACCTTCAGCTCCTCTTCATTAGCCCCAGGGCCTACATGACGGTCCAGCAATTACTAGCTCATGGTAAATCTGGACTACTTAACTCCAATGTGATGGTATCATGGCACTTTACTCTTCGCACTGGGAAAATATTTTTTTGGTTCTTCTTTCTTTGCCTTTTATTCACATGTTGATTCCCCCTTGCATATATGGGAGGTCTCTGCACCACCACCAGTTTCTGCCTTGCTGTGGAGTAGAATCACTCAATGCGTTTACATGAACATCTGAATCGAGCCATGGCAATAATCGAGCTAATACCTTAACCATAATGGAAGCCTTTATCTGAGTCAACATGTCAGTTTGTAAATCGAATTTTTGAATTAAATGGGTTTTACTTTGTGATGCTATGTGGCGACATGCAGCATTTTGCATTGGCATTCTTCCGCTTGGCCTAGAGAGTAACACAGATAGTAAACAAATGATGGCGGCATTGAAGACAGTAAAAACAGGATATGCACAATAAGCAAAGAAATGGATGACAACAACATTGCATGACAGAACATTTAATAAATACTGTACTGTTTGATTGTGTTACAGGTGTTGTTGCTGTATTTTTATTCCTGCTTCCGTGGTTTTGGCATTTTCGGAAACAGGGAGCGCCCAGGCCAGTAATAGCTTGACTTAGCTAGCTAGCTAGCTATATCCCTCCAGGCTTTTATGTGCTTTAAACGATGCTCCGGAGTAGGACGAGGAAAAATTTATCAGGAAATTGTATATATGTCAGAGTATTGCCGTCATTTTAGCTGGGGACGCCCCACCACTTTTAAAAACCTGATGTGGAATTTCTTACCAGCTCTAACATCCACTTGTGCTCCCAGCACAATTTCCACATAATCAGTATCTGAACGGAATATTATTTAAATCACTCCATTCCGCTTTCTTATACAGTCATGGTTTCTTTCTGCGCAAATGCTGCAGTTTCTTAGCAGTAGATACATCAAGGTTTTGAAAGACTTGTAGTGCAGTGCAAACATGTTCAGGGCAGAGTCCTGCAATGTCGCTGGTATCTGTTTCGAGATGGGAAAATACATAAATTACATTTCAAGGGTCTGGCGGAAGTTTCTTTATTGCGGGTGAAAAAATATTTATGTAATATTATTGTTTGTTTGAGACTCCCAAAGAGAATTGTGTTGATATCATGTGTTTGTGGAGAGAGCCAGAATATTCCCCCAACTTTGCACTGACAGCGGAATATGCCCGCTATTGAGGCATCCTGCGCTGCCAGAGAGAGATTTTTCTGAAATTAATGAAAACTGACATTTATTTGATGCATATGTTGCTGTGCAGAAAACAAAAAAATTGTCCACAGTCCCTGGCTTTAACTGTGTTCTCTGTTCCTGAATCACAAATCCCGCCGCAGTAAAGTCTCTCTCTGGCAGCGCTGGATGCTATGATAACACAATATATCAACAAAATTCTCTTTGCGAGTTTTTTAAAGGCTTTGTAGCCACAGTGGCCTTTATTGACAGTGGATAGGTTAGAGAAAGGGGAGAGACACTTGGCAAATGTCCTTGGGCCGGAGTTGAACCCAGGATGACTGCAGCGGGGCCCAACCTCACGCCAATGACTGACGCAATCTGCTGGGATTCCTTAAATAGGAAACTTTTTAACTGATTGGAATGTTTGTATAAATGTGTTGAAATGACTTCTTGTTAAGTGCCTTGAGATGACATCTGTTGTGAATTGGCGCTATATAAATAAACTGAATTGAATTGAATTGAAAATTGAGGGCTAAGGCCTCTGAACATGGGGTGCCTGTCTTAAAGGAGTCATAACCTAGTATTATCTTGGATGCCCATGCTCTGTTATAGTCTTTCAGGTTCTTCTAAAAAAGAAAAGTTGAAAAAAAGTGAAAAAAATAAACAGAGCTCCTCTGACCCTTATTTCTGAAGGCATTATTGTCTCGCGAGATCTGATGCGATACTTTGGCTGTCATGGACGGTCATTGTAATAATGCAAATGAGGGGCGCGTTGACTGGTGGCAGGAAGGAGGGGGGTTGACACCGCAGGTAACGCTTCAGCATATCTAACCCAAATCTACTACTCCTGCTAGCATACACTAGCCACATTAGCAGTTAGCTGCTGTTTGTTACACACAGTAGAGCAATAAAAACACAGCCTTACCGTTACAATTGCAGGCAGGTCTCTGATTGTTGGAATTGCCCCTTTTTCCAAACGGAGCTTCGATGCCAACTTCGCCTGATATTGTCCCAAATTCGTAAAGGATTCCGGCGTGAAAAAAATAGAAAAGATATTTCCATGTTGATTCTGGCAGTCAACAACAGAGCAACTCACGTGTGCACTACGTTTCTAGTAGAAATGGTTTAAGCTGATTTAGCTGATTAAAATAAAAGGCTGAAACAAATATGTCTTCTTCATTCTTCATTGCGTGAAGAAACTTTCTGCATCTTTCACGGTGGAGTTTGTACTTCGAATCAGTGATGTGTCGGTCGCGAACGAACCGGCTCTAAGAGCTAACTCTTTGAAGTGAACGATTGGAGTCGGCTTGTCATTGGGAGCCGTTTTTTAATTTTTTCATTCCCCCCACTTGTTTTGGTACATTTGGTACACATCGTTTTGCATTAATATTGGTAATAAATACACTTCAAGCAACAGAAAATCTGAGGAGCCACTTGGGAGCCGAAAAGAGCCGGCTCTTTATGGTGAGCCAAGCCAAAAGAACTGGCTCTCCAAAAAGAGCTGGAATTCCCATCACTAGAATTCAGTAATGGCGGCGCTCGACTGAATATGAGGGGGGGAGGGCGGGCTTCCTGCAGCATAGGTCTGCGATGTCTATATATGGTATATCCTGTGCCAACTTGATGTCAAGTCGGCCAGAAATCAAAATCATATCGTATTTGAGTGGGCATGCACGTGGGCTGGTTGACAAACCCAGGGGTAAACAAACGCTTCACTTTTAAATATCGGCTTCCCGGCCAGTGTATAATCGTTAGGCAATCATAACATACATTTTTTCTCATTGAAAAGTGAAAATTACAGGTCATGACTCCTTTAAACCACAGCGCCACGCGATGCCCCCTCTTTGCAAGTCTTAAACAAAACATTAAAAACAATTATATTTTATCAATTGCAACCCGCCCGCATTAAATAAATTTTCTCCCAGACCCGTGAAATTTAATTTCACAACTTTATGATGTTAAGACTTTATGCGGGTCACTACCCGGTACCCGCCCTGTTGCAGGACTCTGAACTGTAAGTTAAAGTTGAAGTTTCTCCACACAGAACGGCAAGGGATGCAAAGGGAACGCATTTTATTTTTGCACATATTCTTCTGGGACGAGTATAGCCAACATTGTTCTTTGTGCTATGATGTGGATTTTAATGAAGCCATGCAAGCCAACAGCCTAATGATGGTTTTCAGCGCCGTTTGATAAACAAAACACATAAGCTTATGGCTTTCAACTTTTATTGATGGAATAAAGATGCGATTTTCAACACCTGTTTATACACTGCAGTGCATAAACGTGAAATGGATGAATATTTATAGAGTATTCATAATTAATAATAATAATTGTCCCCAGCCATCTTCAAACCACACTCAAGTTTATGGTTATTGTCTGCAGCAACTTTAAAAACAAACAGGGTAGCCCTGACAGCTTCTGAAGTTTTAAAAAGCATCCCAGGGACATGTTAACGGTCAGAGATGTTTAGGGTTTTTAATTTCCTGGTATATACAATAATATCTAATACCGTTTTAAAATGGGAAGTAAACTCCGATGAAGTAAAATCACAGCGTTCATTATTGATGACGTTCATGCCTGCCAGCATGCCGCCTATGCTCTGAGAGTCTACGCTCTATACATGCATTTCAAAAGTGTACATTTAATTCAACTAAGGCAGTAATTCAGTTTTCTCTTACTGCATGTAAACCCTCCCTCTGTGGCAATCACACTGTGGATCTAAAGTGTGAAGTTTATGTTATGAGTTGTGCTGTGACTATTGTTCCGTTTTATTTTAAATCTACAAAATACTTTTTGTCACTGTTAAATACAAGGCTAATCTTTCTTTCTAACTGTTACACGCACATACAGCAGTGGATTTGAATTTAAGACGGAAAAACGTTCTATAGTCAATTACCATATGTGTAATTTGGAGATTTCTGTGTTTCTCCACAGCTCAAAGCTCTGTTCCACATGGAGATTGTTGCTACAATCAGATCTGATCTGGTTGTTTTTATTCTTAGCATCTTAATCTTTTGTCGTCACTTAATATTTTACATTTTATTTATATTTTAAACATTGTTTTTAAAATCCTGTTAGCCTTTTGAGCTTTTTATATTGTTGACCGCAGTACAGATAAAATGTATTTTTATATATGTATTATTCTGTTTATGAGATCCTTTCATTTGTTGCTGTGTGCTTTGTACTGGTTAAATCTGTGTTTATGTTGTTTAAAACAGTTTTCTCTTGAGAAGGTGACCTTTGTTTGAGATGACCTTTTTGTATAAACACACAGAGTATTATAATTTTGCACTGTTGCTTACATGACAACAATAATTATCCACATATTTTAATTGTGTCATGTTCACCCATACAAGGGCAGTACCAAATGTAACTGGTACTATATACTAAAGAATGCTATTTATTATTGGGCACTCCTGAGGTGTTGGTTATATGCAGTGACAGACAAACAAAGCCCTAATGTCTTAGTGCTAAAAGACTGAAATGAATACTTTTTATCATCACTTTTACTGTTATTGCAATAAATAAAACTAAATATTGTAATAAAAACTTAAATATGTATCATCCATCCCTACTTTTGTGTACCGAATGTACTTTTTGTGTGCAAACACTTGGGACAAAAGGAAAAACATTAGCGTCAGTAGGTTCTGTTATCATTGTGTTTTTCCTAGTCCTACTTGTTATGTCAGTGATAAGGTAGTTTATTTATATACTGTAAAGGAGACAAATTCACATAAATACTTGTCTCTTAACATCACCCTAAGGCCAGAAATATATTTGCTTTTAATTACGCGTACGCGTGTTTATCATGGCTGCCTCGTATAGTTTTTTTTTTTTTCTTATGGCAAGCTCAAAAGGCCACTCTAATGGCACGTTTGCAATTAAACAGCATATAAAATGACGTTTTTCAACACAAAACACCTCTTTTTACGCCGCTGTTATCATCAAATCTCCGTAATAACTCCGGCATTTTATAATGCTTCGGCAAGCTCCGCCCTGTCGCAATAAGCCCCGCCCCCTGATGATCACGCCCACCTGTCACAATAAGCCCCGCCCCTGGTGGCCCCGCCCACCTGTCAAAATGGGATACGCCCCCTGGTGGCCACGCCCACCTGTCAAGATAGGACACACTCATCTGTCAAAATGGGGTACGCCCCCTGATGGCCACGCCCACCTGTCAAAATAGGACACGCCCGCCTGTCGAAATAGGGTACGCCCCCTGATGGTCACGCCCACCTGTCAAAATATGGCACTAAATGGCTCCCTCTAGTGGTTCTACAATTAAACTACATGCAAAAAATGAAAATACCTCCCCCTAGTGGCCTAATAAATACTATTACACCAAAACTTATAAATGCCTCCCTCTAGTGGTTCAAAATTAATATAACAGCCTATAATTGGCCCCCTCTAGTGGATCAAAGTAACATTACATGCAAATGTAAAAAATACCTCCCCCTAGTGGCTCAAAAATTTAATGACATGCAAATATGAAAATACCTCCCCCTAGTGGCTCAAAAATTAAACTACATGCATATATGAAAATACCTCCCCCTAGTGGCCCAATAAATAGTATTACACCAAAATATATAAATACCTCCCTCTAGTGGTTCAAAATTAATATAACAGCCTATTGTATAATTGGCCCCCTCTAGTGGATCAAAGTAACATTACACCCAAATGTGAAAATACCTCCCCCTAGTGGCTCAAAAATTAAATTACAGCCTATAGTATATATAGCGCCCCCAATGGTTTGAATCTAACTCCTCAGTGTCATCAGAACATGTCCGAACAAGTCCCTTTAATATTATACGGTCTGGGCTCTGTCTCAACATGACTCCTTGAAATAAGAAACCCTCCAAACTATTAAAGTTGTAGATAAAAAACAGTCCACCAATCGGCACTTGACTTGCCCCTGCTCTGCCTTGTATTCGTTGTATTTATCACGCCCCTCATGCCGAACATGTCCAGACAGGTCTACAGGCCCCGCCCCGTACGCTAGGTTCCTATATAAACCTCCTGGTCTTCGGCATTACATCCAGGACTTCCAGGCCGCCGTAATCTTCGCTCCGAGACGATGGATATGGGAGGATTCGTCAAGCAGACCACTCTACCGTCATACTGGGGGATCGGCCAGCCGTATGAGCCGATGAGCACTCCGCCATCGCCTGTGGGGTTCG
The DNA here is from genome assembly GCA_963556495.2 of Valencia hispanica. Classification (NCBI taxonomy): domain Eukaryota; kingdom Metazoa; phylum Chordata; class Actinopteri; order Cyprinodontiformes; family Valenciidae; genus Valencia; species Valencia hispanica. The sequence goes on along the minus strand of OY747714.1, from coordinate 39,075,572 downwards.
GCTACGCTAACCCGTATCATCCACCGTCAATTTCATCGCTCTCGCCATGCTACTTTAAAATGTATTAAAATACAAAAATAATGACCAGACATGTAGATAGCACTATTAGACAGTGGTGTACCGTGGGGCTTCAGTTAGGGCCTTCAGTGAGCAATTGTAAATACTCCCTTCATGTTACAAATGCAACCTTAATGCACACATTACATCGCTCTCATCAACACACCATAAAAACAAGTTGCCTAATAAAGACAAGGAAAATTCAGACTAAATACTCTTCCAAAAATGCTCAGCCAACCAATACGCGCAGGTCCCTGTGCGCAAAAACTCTGCACTTACTGCGAAAATTAACTCTCCAAAGACATATGCCACAATGTCATCAAAGCATCGCGCAAAACCACTACACTGTTAACAATAAACCTGGAATGCCACAAAACGCAATGCTTAATAATAATAATATATAAGAGTAACACTCACCATCATTTGAAAATAAAATCCATGCATCTATCTTTTTTGATGAAGCGTTCAATCACATCCTCGTGCAGTTGTCCCTTTTGTTTCACTTGACTGAGGAGTTCTTTTTCAGTGGAGATCGACGCCAAAGAAGAGTGCCTTGTTTGTCCTGTTGTGTTCCTTGCATAGGCTACCTTTTTATCCGTTTGAGAGCCGAGAAGGAGCGCTCCACCGAAGCCGTAGATACTGGGATTGTTATGATCAGACAAGCGAGTTTATGTAGCTCTGTCATGCTGTCTACAAGGCCAGTCCTGGTCAGGAAAGTCAGAGGGGCACTTATGTTTTTGCCATGAAAGTTTGACATATTGTACATTACTTTGAGCTCAGCCTTGAGCTACTCAGATTAAAATATGTCCCGTAGCTCTCCTCCAGACTTCGGAGCTCTGCCTCTGGAAATGTCTGGTTAAACTTGTTAAACTGTCTTTTGTGATTTTCAAAGCGGTTCCTAAATTGTGCAAGTGTGTTGTCGACTACAGCCAGGGGAAGCTCTTTGTAGTAGGCGCGCATGTCTGGCTTTTCGCATGGTGCGCTCGGCTGTCCCACGGCCTGTGTAGTCTTATCAAATATGTCGCTGAATTTTGCTCGCCCCCTTTCAACACTCTGGCAAAAATCTGTTATTCTGGCAATACTAAACTGTACGTCTAAGGTCTTGTTTTGTAAAATACCGAACAGTACATCAGCAATGCCGAAAATGCCAATAAAGGAAAAGAGAAAGAAACAGATGTCAATTGACTTTAACTGTGCCAAGTGTCCTGACGCACAGTCCACTGTTTCACGGTCAAAATCACCAGGGTGATCAAGGATGTGCTGGAAAACCTCGATTAGCTTAACTCTTCTGTCATGTACAGTGCACACCAGTCTGCTGTGAAAGTTCCATCTCACCTGTGAGACATGTGGTGTGGCAGGCGCCTTTGGCAAATCTCATCCAGTAGTTTGCTGCGTTTGAGCCTTGATGTTTAATAGCTGCCTTGGTTAAACTGTTCATATTGCTAAAGCCATATTCATTCCACGTTCCTTTGTTTGTATTGAAAGGTAAACATGGCCAGCAAAACATCTTGTTGTGGTCAGTGCTAGCTGTTAGCCACTCATATTTTTTAAAGTTACTGTCTTGAAAATGTCGTACAGAATCTTTACTGGCCTTTGTTAATGAATCGAGTTTTGGTTTTGGTCTTCCTTACACAACTATCTCTCTTTTGTCTGTAAAGGAGCGCCTTGAAAAAGTCGTTTTTAATAAATCAGCAACAATATCTAAGCTAACAGTGACAGAAGCTGCCATTTTGATTTTCAGGTTCACGTTCATACATTCTTACTACGTTCTTACGTAGAGGCAAATCTGAGAGTATCACTCTGCACATTGTTTGGCTTAGGGGAGGTCCTGTCATTTGCCGTCAAAATTTGATTGGTTGATAATTCTGTCACTAATGTTTGTTACAAATTAAATGGGTGTTTCTTCAACCAAAGGGTATCATTATCTACAGTGCTGGCCCCAGTGAGGTAGTGGTGTTAAGTGGCCCTATATCTTAGGAAATTCTAGTTGAAATGCAACAAAATGAACAAAGGCATTATGTGGACATTGTACAACCAATAAAGAGATTTTACATGCACTTTTATTTTATTCTTCCAGGGCTAGCAGAGAACATCTTGCTGCCCCTAATGGCCCACGACTCCTATTAGACACTCATTTATACAGTTTATCAGAGTAAAAAAGTTGATTTGGGGGTGAGTTGTACTTTAAAGAGGAAAAGCTTGTCTCAACTTGATATATGGTTTCAAGCTTTTCCAGTTTCCTTCAGATAAATCACTTTGATCTTATTTAGGAATGTTACTTTTCCCATTAAAAGTGTTATTGATAGTCTTATACCAATCTTCTTTTGTAGAGTGATACTTGTCTTGTTGTAGCAGCTTTAATGGTCGGGTCTCTAAAAAAGAAATGTTTTTTTTTTCATATTTGTCAAATAAGAAAAGCCTAACAAATGTTTCTTCATGACACACTAAGATGACTAATTTTGTGCAGCACCAGAAACTATTTAAAATTATTTTAACCAGACAATTTTGCCAGAAAAATCTGTGAAGTTTGATTTCTAAACAAATAACAAATTTTTTGCTAACCCTTGTCTGGAAAAACAATCCTATTATTTGGTGAAGCAAAATATGCAGTTAAACCTCTGTTAGGCAATCAGCTTCATGTATTGGTTAATGTAGGCCACTTTATTTTATAAAAATTTTGTCAATTTTCTAAACAAATTTAACATGTGTAAATTTATAAATAAAATGCCATTTCAATCATGTTTGACAGCGACTGTTTGGTTAGAAATAGCTCTGTAATTACTTTTATTTGAGGGATCCAGATTAAGTTCCTTTAAAAGGGGTTTGTTTTAGCGTAGAGAGAATATTCGAGAAAATTAAGCCTGAATTTGTTGTTGTATTTGATAAAGAGGCAAAAGTTGCAGGTTCCTATTTAACATTCAGGGAAGTCCTAGATCAGTTCCTGCTTATTATTGCCAGGTTCCTTATTTCAGATGAAAATACAAGCTTATGTGAATTAATGTGGATTTGAATTCAGCGTCACGGATCAGCGTGAGTACCAGAAAAAAGAAGAACATCTGTCTGAAATCAAGAACCAGAGGAAAGCTCAGAGGTGATCACCTTTTTCTGTCCTTCTCTCTTCGTTGTATCTGAACACAGCATCCACGTCACTTAAACAACTTTCTTTACAGCAATAAACCTGAAGATGGCTGTAAGGATAAATTGAAACATGAACCCAGTGCTCTGTCCTGTAAGAGTGACACATCAATGTTTAGATTTTTTGATTTTAAATCAGACCAGCCTTCAGCTACAAAGAGGTGAGCTAAATCTGAATGATGTAAATGTCTAAAATCTAAATAAAAAAAACTTTACCATTTTGATCTCAGTATGCACAGTGCCATGAAAAAGTTTATGCCCTCCAACAGATATGTCCTCTTTTAGGGTTTTTTTAGTCCCTTTTTAAATGTTTCAGATCATAAACTATTTTAAAATCAGACAATAGTGAATTAATAACACAGCTCATTTTTATTTCATGTATTAAGTAATCAAAGCTTTCCAAACCAACCTGGCCCACATGAGAAAATTCAACCCCATAAACTTAATACCAGGTTGTCCAACCCTTGTTGGCAACCATTGCCATCGAGTAGTTGATGCTAACTGGTAATTACTCTTTAACATCACAGGAAGAATTGTGGCCCAATCTTCTTTGCAGAATAATCTTCATTTTGCCAAAGAAATGATTTTCATTGCCTGATTGACCAGTGTGAGGTCATGCCACAGCATTTCAATGTAACTCTGGCTACTCCAAAAACCTTCAGGGTTCTTTTTTTCTTGCTGGTATATTATGGATCATTGTTCTGCTGCACAATCACCCATGTATGCTTGAGTCTGAGGTCACAAACTGAAGACTGGGCACTCTTATTTAGCATGTTTGGCTCTCCCACCTATCAGCTGAATACAGAATCCCCAGCTTCAAACTTGCCTTACTGTTTTTTTTTTCTTGTTGGCATCTGCATCTGCATACTATTTGCATTTGAAGGCAGTTGCTATGGTGAGAGCACTATTTGTGTTAACTTTGCATATCTCTTCTTTTTACTCCCATCTGTTGGCATGTTTTATTTTGTGGTATGGTTAACACTTATCCTAAAAAGCTGAGAAATTATATTTAGATACTGGGGTGTTGAACTTGTGTCCTGAATAGATCTAATTTCTTAGGTTCACCTTATATTTACACATTTCAGCAGGTCAAAAGTTCAGTTTCATTTTCTTATCTTTGGTTTTCCTTCATTGGTGCCGCTTTGGTTTCATGTATGTTCAGCACTTTGTGAAAGAATTCCCACTTTCTCATCTATTGTTGCATTACAGCAACAAACCTCATAGCATTTTATGGGGTTTTCTGATAGATTAAAAAATAGCAATAGAATAGAAACATCTTTTATTGTACCATGAAGGGGTAATTTAGGTGTATCAGCAGCAAAGTGAACAGGAATCAGAGCATTTCAATTTACATGAGAAAATGTGAAAGAGAAAGAATAATGATATAAGTACCTTTAGGAAAAATCACAACACTAGAAGACTGCAGTTATTAAAAATAAAAATGTCCACTTCAGCAACAGCTTCATGCATGGGGGGGCACAATCCAAGGACAGAGATGGTCTTCCTGATGATCTAGCTGCTTCATCTCAGCTGTAGATAAGCTGATGTTCCAACAGTGATGCCACCACAGAATCAAAAATGTCTCCAGGAGTGTCCCCTGGACTACAAAAGATCACAGTCTTTTCAGCAGGTAGTCTGCTCTGACCCTTCCTGTAAAGAGCATCAGTCTTGTGGCTCCTCAGACTTCCAGTACAAATCAGAGACCGGTCATCTGCAGAAATACTCAGATAACTCTGCAATTGTCGGGTGCATCAGAGATGGACAAGAAGCTGAATATAGAGACCTGGTGGACTGCTTTGTGACATGGTGTGGAAACAATCGGCTTTCAGTTTCTATGCTCTCCTTATCTGGAACAGACTTCCTGACGAGTGCAGAGCTGCTGAAACCTTGAACTGCTTTAAATCGAGACTAAAAACCCATCTGTTTAGAGTTGCCTTCGAGTAAATGATTTATGTCATTTGTTTGAAATGTGTTCATGCTTTCTTGCTATATTGATCTTTCTCTTGCTTTATTGTGCATCATGTGTAATGTGTGTTTCATGCTAATTTGCGACTTTTACTTTTAATTTCCTTGTTTTGTTTTTGTTTTTAAATCACCAAATCATGTAAAGCACTTTGAATTACCCTGTTGTTGAAAGTGTGCTATACAAATAAAATTGCCTTGCCTTACTTTGAATATGAACAAAATAAAGGAGATGATTGTAGATTTCCAAAGAAACAGGGATAAGTCAAACACTGTTTCCACCATGGGACTAAAAGTGGAGGTGGTTGAGGAGTATAAATTCCTCTGAGTTCACCTTGAGAACAGACTGGACTGAGACTGAACAGTGAAACCGTCAACAAGAAGGGACAGAGCAGACTGTACTTCTTGAGGAAGCTTAGGTCCTTCAGGATTTGCAGCAAGATGCTGCAGATCTTCTACAAGTCTGTTGTGTAATCTCTTCAGCTATCATCTGTTGGGGAAGCAGCGTCAGAGCCAGGGACTTAAAAAGGCTAAACAACCTGATAAAGAAGGCTGGTTCTGTTCTTAGCACTACTTTGGAACCACAAAAGATGATGAAGCAAAGAAAATCAAGAAAATGATGGACAACCCTGAGCATCCTCCTTATGAGACGATCATACAACAACAGAGTGTCTTCAGTCGGATGCTTCTTCAGTTTTGCTGCAACTCAGACCGCAATAAGAAATCCTTTCTGCCCACAGCCATTATGATCTACAACAACTCCTTGAAGAATTAATTGTATGAGCTACAACAACACTTTATTTTCCTCTGGGATCAAAAAAGTGGTTTTCAATTGAATTTAACTGAACAGCACCGGTACAAAAACAACAACGGCAGCAATGAATGTTACACAATCAAACAGTACAGTACTTACAAAATATACTGTGCCGTAGTGTTGTTGTCGTCCGTTTCTTCGTTTATTGTGCATATCCTGGTTTTACTCCATCTGCTTCACTGCTGCAAGCATTTGTTCCCTATCTGTATGAAGCTCTAGGCCCTAGGTCGGCAATTAGCGGACCCCGGGCCACATGTGGCCCGCAAGCAAAAACATCTGGCCCGTGAGATTGTTTGAACTAGAAAATGAAAAAAATAAATGATACTTTTTTTAAAAATCGGACTGACAGTCTCAAAAAAGCTTTTTATTTGGAAACCTAATTTTTCAGAACAGAAACATTTCAATCGATCTAAATTCTTATTTGTTATATCTGGATACAAGGGTGAATAAGCGCATCAGCGAGGTGCAGAGTGATCGCTCAACATGCAAAAACAAATTACGTCAGTGGACAGCGTCTGGTGCTGAAATTCCAACAGTCTCTTAAACACAAGTTGTCACTCAAACAACGGACATAGGCGTCATATTATTGTGAAAATTAAAACACTTCTTTCAAACTGGCCAGACATCAAACATAGGTAGGCTATATACGTAGGAACAGAAATGTGAGTAGCACGAGTTTCAAACAAAGTGCGTGTTAATTAGCCCTTTATATGACTGTGATGGCACAACAAATATAAACCAATAATAATGCATTGCACTGTCGGAACCAAATCGGAGCAAATCTGACTGGGTCACTGTTAGTCAGAGGAGGCAGTGGCTTTGCTGAAATATCATAGAATGTCTTTTGTCTCATTTTCTGTTTGTATGTTCTTCAGTTTTGCATGTTTCCTGATTGCAGTCACATTTGGGTAACTGGGAAGTGTTGTGTTCTGTTCATCAGGAGCTCTGCAGGTGACAGTCCGCATTGAAGTGGAGAAGCACGGTAACTGAGCAGTGCTAAGTATGGATCGAAGTTGCTGTCTGCTGCTTTCTTGAGTAGTTGCTTTAAAATGTGGACACCTTTTTCTGCTTGTCCATTTGACTGTGCATAATCTGGACTTGACGTAACATGCCGAAACTCGTACTGCTGAGCAAACTTTTGCCATTCCCTGCTACTTAAACATGGTCCTTTTGTCACTCATTACGATGTGTGGATTGCCATGTCTGGCAAATATGGATTTAGTGTGACTGATTACACACGCTGATGATGTGTTTGTGAGTAGAGCCATTTCTGGAAAGTTGGAGAAATAATCTATTACTACAAGATAGTCTTTGCCTTTCTGATGAAATAAGTCCATCCCTACTTTGTGCCAAGGGGATGTAGGCATTTCTGGTATCACCATAGGCTCTTTGGTTTGTTTACTTCTGTGTTTTTGGCACGTTTCACATTTACTCACATATGTCTCAATATCTTTGTTTAGTCCGGGCCAGTATACAGACTCTCTCGCTCTACTTTTGCATTTTTCAATTCCAATATGCCCCTCATGTATCCTGCTGCACAGATCTGGCCTCAGAGCCTCTGGAATGACTTTTCGTCCATTCTTCAGTAATAGTCCATCAATATAACTGAGATCTCCACGAACATGGTAGTAGTGAGGGCACGAGCCCGCAGGCCATCCTTCATCAATGTTCTGAATGACATGCTGCAGCTCAGCGTCCTGTAATGTAGCCTCAGCTATTGGTCTTGACTTTGTGTCAGATACTGGCAGAGCACGATACACCATCTTTATGTGACTGTCAATATCCTCATCTGTTGTACTTAGTGCTGCTCTCTTCCAGCTGTAACTGCCAGAAACCTTGTGAAGCATGCAGTTTAGTGAAATAATTAGCTCCTGCCATTTCACTGATTATTTCCTCACGTGTGGGTATTTGGTAATACTCACGTTTGATGTTCTCATTTAAATCTTTCGGGTCCATGCATTGTCTCAAATCTTCATTCTTTTTCTTGGTGACAACCATGGAGTTGACCCAGTCTGTAGGCTCTTGAACCTTTTTGATCACCCCCAAGGTCCAGCTCTTGTTTGAGTGCCTCGCGCAGCGGAGCCGGGACTCGACGGGGTGAATGCACAACTGGCTTGGCGCCCTCCTTCAGCTGGATTTTATAGGTGAAAGGCAGTGTACCAAACCCATTAAACACATCAGAAAATTGTTCCACAATAGCATTGGTATCAAACTTCGAGTCTGCTTCTGTGCAGTATGCTCTTTTGACTAGACCTAATTCTTCACAGCTTTCATCACCCAGCAGTGATTCACATTTCTCATTCACAACATAAAAGGTTACATGGTGCACTTTACCATTAACATTTACATTCAGTTTACAGGTACCAAAACACTCTATGGGTTGTCCATTGTAATCTTTCAAGCCTGACCTCTTCCTGTAAATGTGTGGCTTTACCTGCATTAACAAGAAGAGGAGTGATCCATTTGTCACCACTGGTAAAGCTGTTGACTTTTTCTCCCTCATCTTCATAGTTCACGAGACCAACAAAGAAAGTGTCACATAGATCTGTATCATCCACCACATTCACTTTTTTGCCCTTCTTGCCTTCCTTCCTTTTCAAGAAACAATGCTTGGAAAACTGATTCTTTCCGTGGCAGTTGAAGCATACTTTACCAAAGGCTGGACATTGCCTCAGCTTATGCTATGGTCCGCAGCGCTTACAGATGAACGTCTCCTCTTCGGTGAAACGACACTGCGCCAATCACTGCTCCTTCACTCATGGACGACGTGGCACTGGCACCCAACATCTCACCGAAGGTTTCCAGATGCTTCTGGGACAATTCGCTCACTTGGCATATTCTAATAGCCATATCCAGTGTCAAATCGGACTCTCGGAGAAGCCTCTCTCTCAGCTTTTTGTTCTCAACACCACAAACAATTTGGTCTCTGATCATCGAGTCCTTTAAAGTACCAAAATTGCACGACTGTGATTTCAAACGCAGGGCGGTCAGAAAACTGTCAAAAGGCTCATTCTGAAGCTGCATTCGGCACCTAAACATATATCTCTCATATGTCTCATTTTTCTACGGAGTGCAGTGACCATCAAATTTAGCGAGCACAACATCCAACTTGCCCCTGTCTTCATCTGCATCAAACACGAACGTATTGTACACTTCTATGGCCTGTAGCCCTGCTAAGGTTAGCAGAAGAGCAATCTTTCTCGCGTCCGGCTTCGATTCCAATCGCATAGCCATGATATACAAGGTGTAGTGTAGCTTGAAAACACGCCAATTTTCATCAACGTTGCCCGTCAATTTCAGGCTTTCCGGCGGCTTCAAATTCATCTTGACGTGGTTAGAGTCCGCTCAACTTACTCGTTTACTCCTGGTACCATGTTGTGTTCGTGTTGGCAATCATGTAGGAGGCAGTTGAACAAGATGACTTTTGTTTTAATGTAGTCTAGGTAGCCATACAGCTCACTCTGAACACATGTAAATCTTTTTTTCTTCTGTTGTCATTCTGCCTAGACATCCTCATAACCGTATTCAACAGTGACACCTTGTGGTAGCACACTGTAATAACTACTGATCATAACACCACTCGACCAAGGAAAAGTAGTTTGCGTGACTGACACCGTCGATAATTACACCCTGCACCGCATCAGACAGCGCTTCTTTGCGGCGGGCAGCTGACCTTGCAGAGAGCGACATCTGTTTCACTGACTCGATCACACCATCCATCGACTTGTTGGCATCAAGTTCCTCCAAAACTGTCACCATCAACTCCTTGAAGACCTCTGTATCAGTGAATGGCTTGTTGTGCTTTGCGAGCACCCAGGACACTTTCAGAGATGCAGTAGTTACCTTCTGTTAGGATGTGAGACCTCGCACCAAGATCCTGTTGCTGTGTGTATAAGCACCTTTTAGGGCTTCGATCTTGCGCTTTCGTGCCTCTGTCTTCTGAGGGAAGGCAACCTTGAAGTTAGCATGCTTCGTTTTGTGGTGCCCTCTAATATTGTATTCTTTGCATACCGAGACAACTTTGTTACAGATCAGGCAGGTGGGGTTTGGATTAATAAAACTGGGCAGGATGAATGCATAGTTCTCTGTCCATTCATCATGAAAGATCCTGTTTTTACTGCTAACTCTTTTCTTTAGATTTTCTTTAGATTTTTTAATGGAAATGTGTGTGTGGGTGGTTGTTGTTGTTGTTTTTAACAAACGTGCAGATAATTAATAGCGCCCCCAATGCCCAGTCAGCAAATTTAACCTACATCAGCCACCTTGAATGTCTCAGTACGTCTGTCATTTCATGAGCGCCTACCATTTTCATCCTCCCCCATCCAACCCACTTCCTGCTCTCCGCGAGGATGGACGCTTTTCTCTTTCCCTCCCTACTGTTGTCTACTTCTGCATTGTTTTGTCTTGTCAACTATTTTTGGAGCCTCTCTTTGCATTCTCCTCCAGAAAGAACAACTATGGTTCTGGATCTGGTTCTGGTCAGCTGGTCTCTTGATACAATTGATAAAAAAATTTCCCAGAGAACGGCTAAAAGGGAGAGCCGAGTTGTTCCGATGGAACATCGTGGAGGATCTTGTGTCTCTCACTTTTGACCATCGAGGACGTTGGAAACATTTATATAATTGGATTCATGATAGCCGGATATCTGCTGATTATCGCAGGTGGATTTTCTGAGGTATCTTAAACTTAAAGCTTAAAGGCAGCAATTGGCAGGCTGCCTGGGCTACAGGAAGGTTGCTGTGCTGTCAACACTCAGACTATTTGTGATGTGCGAGCAAAATTGGACTCGTTTCGCTGCTTGGGTAATAACTTGGAGAAGTTCTCAGCCGGCTGGAAGGTAATCTGACCCACCATTTTACCATTTGGACTGAACTTGGACCACTGACAGACTCTAAGGCAAGAGAAAAAGTGATCTTCGTCTGTCTCTAAAACAACTTCTTATCTACTGGAATTCGACTCCCTGGTCTTGGTAGACCAAACAAAAACTCCCTTGGATGTGTGTGCAAAAGGACGCTCCATCCCACCCCACTCCCCCACATGAGCCTGTGAGCTCCCTGACTCAGCCCCAAGGTTGTATATTACATCACAGGCGACAGACTCTGGGATTGAACTGAGAGGAGTTTCATTGTCTCACATTAATGCACACATACATGCACGCACGCTCACGCCACAGCTACAGACATGCACGCAGTCCTGGATTTCAACATGCTCGCGGTACCCTAAGACTCCTGCCCACTCTTCGGACAGCGAAAAAATGGGCGCGTGCATTGGATGGCCGCGACCGGTTTCTCTGTACGGAGGGTTCCCGAACCTCCTCCCCGTCCCATTTGTGTTCTCAAATGTTATGACCGACACATGTGCTTATATGTTTTTGCAGTGGTTTTTTTCAGCACCTCGGCTCGGCTCCTTGTAGGGGGCTGGGCTGAGTTGCCTTTTTTCCCCTGTTCACTCCCCCTTCCTATTGTGAATCTTTTCTATCTGCTAAAAGGGGCGCTGGTAAAGCCGGCTGCTACCGCGGTCTTCCAAATCCTGTATTGTGTTAATGTTTGTAATTGTTTGTATGATCTTGGATTGGTTGTACTGAAACTTAATTTCCCCACTGGGAATATTAAAGTATCTCTTATCTTATCTTATCTTATCTTATCTTATCTTATCTTATCTTATCTTATCTTATCTTATCTTATCTTATCTTATTTTATCTCATCTTATCTTATCTTATTAATTCAATAAATTAGCCATTGTTTTGGTTGTGGCCCGGCATGTAATGGCTTGGAAAAAATCTGGCCCGAGGCCAAACTTAATTGCCGACCCCTGCTCTAGGCCAACCGGAACAATACCAATGTGAAAGGATGCATGTCGCCACCTAGTATTGTGGCGTCAAACGCACTTCATTAAATTAGATTTTCTGACTGACATGTGAACTGGGATAAAGGCTCCCTTTCTGGTTAAGGTATTAGTTTGATTATTGACAAAGGTCGATTAAGATGTGCAGGTAAATGTACCAAGTGGTGTTGGCAATGTCATGCTGTGGGGGTGCATTTCTTTGCCAAGCCAGAGAAGCTGGTCATTACCCTGCTACAGGCAGTGGAAACAGAACCCATAAATGGGATCTGGACTGCCTTTTGTGGGAAGAGCCATAATGTGAGCAAAGTCTTCATGATTCCTCCACAGAGTGAAGCTGATCTCAGAGGTTCCTGGTCAGCCTGCCCAAGAGGATCAAACACAGCTGGACTCCATATTTATGGTCTGTATATGTTTATAAATCTGTGTATATCTACTGCTTTCCATCTGTTGTGTTCACAGTCATCTCTATGCTTCAAATTGTAAACCAGTAGATTATCAGTCAGTGACTTATAGCCTTTTTCATTAGCAGTGCAGCTCAACTTGGTCCCAGAGTCTGAAAAATAGTGCGATGTGTTCTGCACAAACAAGAACACAACAATAGAGGACATAAAATGTTGAACATTCTGCTCAGTCTGTGGCTTTCTGTCAGACTCACTCATTGTTAGTTTTTACAAACGGAGGGTAGGATTACTGTAAGGGAGTCGCTTTTATGATGAAACCAGTGACATCACCCCCTAGCCAATCAGTGACAGTCTTCTGATGTCACTTTTTCAGCCCAACTTGGCAACCTTTGAATCCCAGGGAAGTAGGCACTGAAAAATGTGCTGGTACCATGTTACCATTACTAGTGGAAAAGCCTTATAACTGAGTAGAGCCAAGTTGAGCTGGACTTAGTAGGCGCTAGTGGAAATGGGCCATTAGTGTTTTGCGAGTATACCCTGAACAAGAACTCTTTCTTACCTCAATTCACATAAAAATACTTCATGTTGCAGTTCAGCACCTAAAAATCGAATTTCACAGTCAAACATGAACTATCCATCCATCCATCCATCCATCTTCTTCCGCTTATCCGGGGTCGGGTCGCGGGGGCAGCAGCTTAAGCAAGGACACCCAGACTTCCCTCTCCCCAGCGGCTTGTTCCAGCTACTCGGGAGGAATCCCACGGCGTTCCCAGGCCAGCCGAGAAACATAGTCCCTCCAGCGTGTCCTGGGTCTTCCCCTGGGGCTCCTCCCGGTGGGACGTGCCTGAAACACCTCACCAGGGAGGCGTCCAGGAGGCATTCTGACCAGATGCCCGAGCCACCTCAACTGACTCCTCTCGATGTGGAGGAGCAGCGGCTCTACTCTGAGCCCCCTCCGGATGACTGAGCTTCTCACTCTATCTCTAAGGGAGAGCCCAGACACCCTACAGAGGAAACTCATTTCAGCCGCTTGTATCCGTGATCTCGTTCTTTCGGTCACCACCCAGAGTTCGTGACCATAGATGAGGGTAGGAATGTAGATCGACCGGTAAATCGAGAGCCTCGCCTTTCGGCTCAGCTCTCTCTTCACCATGACAGACCGGTACAGCGCCCGCATAACTGCAGATGCCCTACCAATCCGTCTATCGATCTCCCGCTCCATTTTTCCCTTATTCGTGAACAAGACCCCCAGATACTTAAACTCCTCCACTTGGGGAAGGACCTCATCCCCCACCTGGAGAAGGCACCCCACCCTTTTCCGGCTCAAAACCATGGCCTCGGATTTAGAGTTGCTGATTTTCATCCCAGCCGCTTCACACTCTGCTGCGAACCGCTCCAACGAAAGCCGTAGATCACGTTCCGATGAAGCCACCAGGACCACGTCATCTGCAAAAAGCAGAGACCCGATCCTGAGGCCACCGAAACGCATCCCCTCAACACCCTGGCTGCGCCTAGAAATCCTTTCAATGAAAGTTATGAACAGGATCGGTGACAAAGGGCAACCTTGGCGGAGTCCAACTCTCACCGGAAACAAGCCCGACTTACTGCCGACAATGTGAACCAAACTCTGGCACCGGTCGTACCGGGACCTAAAAGCCCGTATCAAGGGGCCTGGTACCCCATACTCCCGGAGCACCCCCCACAGGCCCCCCCGAGGGACACGGTTGAACGCCTTCTCCAAGTCCACAAAACACATGTTTTGCCGCCGCCCATCCTACACAGCACCCGACCCCTATGGCCCCTCCCACAGGTGGTGAGCCGATGGGAAGGGGGACCCATGTAACCTTTTTCGGGCTAAGCCCGACCGGGCCCCATGGGTAGAGGCCCGGCCACCAGGCGCTCGCCAATGTGCCCCGCCTCCAGGCCTGGCTTCAGAGGTTCAAACATGAACTAGTTCATCTGCATTCTTTTTCTTCATGAAACAAAGTCTTTTAAAAAGTAGATTATGACATTAATCTCTCATTTTAACGTCGATTAGGCCATTTACCATATCTGCTTGCTGGCCTCTGCCAAACTTATTATAGTTTATTTCACTCTTGTTAACTTCCCTCATGTAGATCATTTTTTAATTCTTAGTAAATCTGCTCTCATAATTTTTTCAGAAATAACAATAAGTCTGAAATTTTTAAAGATGGCCTATTAAGACAACATATGTATTTATGACCTATTTTAAAGGATGCTCATGTTTAAAGACCTTAGTTGGCAAAATAGCCGCTGATATAAATTTAAGCTATACTTACCTCCAATGTTCCCTCTAATTTTTCATGTGTCTGAGCAAACACACAAACGCCCTGAGCGGTCCCTTTGACCACTGTGAGCAACATCAGATGTGTGCACTGTGGTCATGCCAGCATCGCATCCATCCAGTTTACATAGTTTATTAAAATAATCAAATTGCAGCATTTACATTTCTGTGAGAATACTTTTTAATGAAGTACATTATCCCACTTACACTGAAAATGACAAAGATCTTATTTATGATCTGTGTAGTGTGTTTACACTATTGTAAGTATAAATATTTCATTGTAACTGTGGAGAATCATGAACTGCCAAGTAAGCCGAGCTAACTATGAACTAAAATTTTGAAAACATTTTTATTATAAAGGTCTGACTTGTATTAAAAGCATGATACATTGTGTGAAGTTCTTACTGAGTACTGGGTAAAAGTAACTCTTTGTCTGCAAAATCCAATATATAATCACATGATTATTCTGTATTTCTGCTACTCATAAACTGCTATTTAATGATAAATTTTCATAAATGAACATTGTAAATAAATGACGCTAGATAAGCACAAATCTGATTGAGGACTTAAATTAAAAAAAAAATTTCATCTGTCCTTCTCATGTATCCAGTGGTTGTACACGTTGTCCAGGTTGATGGCCTCATCTGCTTGCAGCTTTGACTTTATGTGCATCAGCTGATCCAAATGGTCCACTTCAAGAAGATTTCTCTATGCTGTTTTGATACGATTAATTAAACTAAAGCCTCTTTCACAGTCTGCGCTGGATGCTTGAAATGTAGCACAAATATCGATTGATTATCTGCGTAAATACGGATGTGAATTGCATCATTGGCTGGAGCAGCCAGCCGCTGGTCACTCAGTGACATAAACGTTATTGTCTTGAAGTGAAATATTTTAACCCAAATGCAGAATCAAACAGCGAGACCAAACACGTTTCTGAGTGGAATAAAACGAAAACTTCAGATGTTTTCAAAACATTCCATGATCCCCTTTTCATTAAAGAAAATTGCACCAAAACACTACAGACTTTCTAAATAAATTAAATACATTTCACAGCGCACGAATTTGGCGCTGTCAGCCGCTCTGTGCATAGACGAAAGCGCTCCGCACCTGAGTTTGTGTCTGGATAATTAATTATAATTTTTTACCTTAGTTTTATTTGGATACCCGTGTCTATCTTTAATCTGTGTTGTGTCAGTGTGTGGGTCTCTGCCGCATTGATATGGCAATAACCATGGATAACGGGTTCGGGCGAGTGTTTTTTTTCTAATTGGACCTGTGCAGGGCCACCGCTGGAACTGTAAATCGGTGCATATGCTCATTGATTCATACTGTAAAATAGCACAGAATTAATTATTTGTTTGTTGTTGTTTTCAATTCCGGTTAGATTTTTTTTGTGCGCAGAGCAGATTTTCTGTGCGCGACGACTGTGTCAGCAGTGCGCAATTGCGCAGGCGCGCAGCTTAGAGGGAACACTGATTACCTCATGATCGTCTGAGAGTAAAATTAGAAGCGACAGAATGCATAAAGGAGCAGGTTGATTCCTCTGCTTATCTTTGCTTTACCTACCAAAACCAACATACTAACTGACATACTAACAGAAAAAAGTCTCACAAATGCACAAACGATTCTACATAATTTATTTATGTAGAGTTTTGATAGGTAAGGAAGCAACTTTTTGTTTATGTTGATAAATGCTGAAAGAAGCACTCTGGGAAATACACTGACTCAACAAGCTCTTTCCTTCCAGGAGAAATGTGTAATGTTTTTCTAAAGGTGTAATTTTTTGTTTCTCTCAAAGCTTACTGCAATGGTGGAAATTTCCAATGCAAATGAATAGGTCTGGAAAAAGATAGGATGGCACTGTAATACTGGTCTTTTGCAATAACTAAATGTTATTTTTTATAAAAGTCTTTGTAACTTATGAAATGTTTATTATAGATCTTCACTGTACTATAGAGACACCTGAGAAAAACAAAATTGAAACAGAAAAGTCAGTGAAAAGTGAAATTTTTGTCAGTCTTAAAAGCATTTTTGGCAACAGTTACACGTGAAGAATCTAAAGTTTCTGCTGAAAGTCTTTTAGTGTGGCCTTTTCTTTTCTACCCGACTGGTTACAGCACTAAACTGGCTAAAGTTGTTGTTCATTCTGTTTTAGGAACTGAAAGAGAACATTTTCAATTTTGCTGAGAAAGAGCTGAAGAAGATCCAAATGGTTCTGGGTTCAGATTACCCAGGTTTAGAGGAGGATTATGATGTTTCAGATGGTGAAGATAAAGAGCAGATAAAGAAGAGCAGAGAAGCATTTGAGAAGATCACAGTGTACTTCCTGAGGAGGATGAAGCAGGAGGAGCTTGCTGATCATCTTCAAAGCAGTAAGATGATTTCTCTAAAGTATGGGTATCACACTTGAGTACTTGATGTCCTACAACTTTTAGATGTGTCCCTAGTTCAACACACCTTAATCAAATGGCTGAATTACTTCTTCAACATACAGTCAAGGTCTACAGAGTCCTGCTAATGACATAATTATTTGATTCAGGTGGGTTAAATCAGAGACACATCTGCAAGTAGCAGAACTCCTGTCACGCTGCCCTATTTCACTCATTGTCTGCACCTGTCCAATCAACCACACCTGATCCTACTCACCTCCGGCCTTTAAAACCAGTCACTTCTCTCCATTCAGTGCCGGATCATTAACTGTAACTTATTATTGATGTCTCGTGTGCCTTGCCTGCTGTCTCGTTCCTGCCCGATGTCCAGTCTCTCCGTTCCTGTCGTCGTCGTCGTCTTCTTCATCATCATCACCTTCACTGCCTCCTGTAATAAACATCCTTCACCTTCCTTCAGCGTGTGCGTTTGGGTCCATACTCCACACACATCCCTGACAACTCCTGAGGCAAAAAACGCTCATGCTCATTGCAATCTCAATCCTGGCCCTTAACTGGCGGTTAGCTTTCCCCCTTAGCAGCACCAGACCTTTCTGCACAAAGCTCTGAAACATACTTGTTTGTAGGGATGTGTATTGGCAAAAATCTGGCGATACGATATGTATCGCAATACAGGGGAGACGATACGATATATCTCGATTTATCGTGATACTATGAGTAAGACTATATAGTGTGATTTTTTAAACTGAATTTAGCATTAGGAAAACTGTCACAGCGTTGTAAACACTCCAACCTGTTTCATACTTTAACACATCCAGTCTTATTACTAAATCTAGTTGATCCACTGGAACAAAGAAGGTGAAAACAGCCACAAACTACCTGTTATACTTTTAATTTTAGTACAAGAATGACTGTCATCATTAATGGTTCCATTCAAATCCTTTAAAAAAACAACAACAATATTTTTGTTTTGAATATCGATACAATATCGGGAAATAAAATATCGCGATATATCGGTGTATCAATATTTTCTTACATCCCTACTTGTTTGTATGTTATTATGTGCACAACAGTGTTTGCTTGTTCTGCCATGCAGATGGAGCTTTGAGAAACAGTCAGAGGAGCTTCATGAACTTTAGCTATGGATTATTATTATTGTTCAGCTGTAGAATAAACAAATGAAAGTGAAAATACATTAATAACGATATTTATTAATTGTAATTTAGAGCTGAGTATCATCTGCATAGTTATGGTAGCTATTCGTATTATATTATGTTATAATCTTGGCTAGTGGGAGCATGTAGATATTAAATAAGAGGGGCCCCAGGATGGAGCCCTGGGGGCACCCCACATGTGATTTCTGTTTGTTCTGATGAAAAGTTTCTCTGAACAAATTCCCTGTTCTTTAGGTAAGACTCGAACCAGCCAAGTACTGTACCAGAGAGTCCGACCCAGCTCTCACTTTTACACAGACACACACCTACAGTTAATTGAAGGAGACCACCTGTTTCTACACAAGCTTTGTTTTTTGTAATGTAATTTTGTTGATTGTTCAGCTGTTGAGCTTGTTGTTGAATATTGAGATCAAGTAAATATACAGTAAACACTATAACTTGTCTCTGGAAGCACTTTTTTAACTTGTTCTAACCTGTTCTAAGATATATATATATACATATATATATATATATATATATATATATATATATATATATATATATATATATATATATATATATATATATATATATATATATATATATATTCCTGTTTAGTCTTTAAAATGCTTGAATTTGCAAAGAACTATGATGAACTATGAACTATAATTTTGTCTGTTTAAAAATATTAAATCAGATGTTATTCAACTACTCAAGTAGCCTTTTTACCAACATACTTTTTTACTTTTACTTGAGTATAAATATGTTGAAGTAGGGCTACTCTTACTTGAGTACAATTTCTGGGTACCCTACCCACCTCTGCTGATACTAGAGAAAAAACAGCTGATGTCCACAAGGCTACCAGTAGCATCCAATCAGCTCAAACTCCTTTTTTTGCATAAAACGAAGGGTTTTTCCCAACAGCTGCCCATGCTGCATTCAAGTCAAGTACAGCTGTGAGACTAGGTTGTCAAAATATCAAAACAACTCCAAAGTGATTTAGGCATCCTTTATTCTCAAATATGGGCAAAGTATTTTTTTCAAAATTTCTAAACATTAACACTGAGTGTTTAGGTGGTTATATTGTTTTCTACTCTGGGAATGTCTGCTTTTATTATTTTATTTTATTTTTTGAAAATCCAATCAAATCTCCAGTCAGTTCTATACTTTCAACTTTTTTAAAGTTATACAACATAACAAAATCAAATTAATTGCAGGAATAAAAAGGAAGGAATTCAGGAAAAAAGGTTCTTTGTTTAATGCTGATCCAAGTTTAAAACAAAAAGTATCAAGCCATGATTTTGAAACCCCAAATATGTACCCAACCATGATTTTTTTGTACCGTTACACCACTACTACATACAAGCATATACCCACTATTAAACAGCTACAAATCTGCAATACAAGAGCATCTTGTCCCACCCGTTTCAAAAATGGCAAATGTAAGAATGGGAGTTTTTGCAAACACTGATGCTCTTTTAGAGGTTCTGTATCAAAAATGCCTTACATTGTATATTGCGGCAAGCTATGACCAATTCATTAGTATTGCAGCAGGCTAAGCTTGGGACATGACTGATGACGCGCTACGCCGTTCAAGTGCGTTTCTATATTTATTTGTTTCCATTTTCACCATCAGACGTTACAACTACCAATTGTCGTACCTTCATGATAATGATAAATATAGAGTATATAAATACGCAGGATGCACCTGCATGCATTCAACAAAAATCTTTCACCCAGGCTCATCCCGTCGTCATCCTCCTTCCGGTCAGCCCCGTGTTAACAGGTGCCAGATGCAGATAAATAAAGACGCACATACAGTGACACACCCACTTGACAAATCAATGCACAAATTAACAAGATCAAAACATCCTTGTCTTGGCTCCTGCATTGTATTTTTCACATAATTCCAGCTAATAGTTTAAAATGATTGCTTCTTGAATGTTTTGTGTCAGTGCCTATAAAAAAATTGATTATGAAACATTTGTAATCATTTCTAACAACAAACGTTTTTATAGGTAAAATGTAAAAACTGTCAATTACATTTCTTTTCATTTACTGGTTTTGTTTTTTTATATTCTTTAAGAATCACCCGTCATCTGCCAGCAAAAACTGAAGGTTAACATGAAGAAGAAGTTCCAGTGTGTGTTTGAAGGGATTGCTAAAGCTGGAAATCAAACTCGTCTGAATCAGATCTTCACAGAGCTCTACATCACAGAAGGAGGCACTGGAGAGGTCAATAATGAACATGAGGTCAGACAGATTGAAGCAGCTTCCTGGAAACCAGCCAAACCAGAAATGGCAATCAGACATGAATACATATTTAAACCCCTACCTGGAAGAGATGAACCAATCAGAACAGTGATGACAAAGGGAGTGGCTGGTATTGGGAAAACAGTCTTAACACAGAAGTTCACTCTGGACTGGGCAGAAGACCTAGCCAACCAGGACATCCAGTTCACATTTCCGTTCACATTCAGAGAGTTGAATCTGGTAAAAGAAAAGCAGTTCAGCTTGGTGGAGCTTGTCCATCACTTCTTTAGTGAAACCAGAGGAATCTACAGGTTTGAAGAGTTAAAGGTTGTGTTCATCTTTGATGGACTGGATGAGTGTCGACTTCCTCTGGACTTCCACAACAATGAGATCCTGACAGATGTAACAAAGTCCACCTCGGTGGATTTTCTTCTGACAAACCTCATCAAAGGGAATCTTCTTCCCTCAGCTCATCTCTGGATAACCACACGACCTGCAGCAGCCAATCGGATCCCCACTGAGCTTGTTAGCATGATGACGGAGATTAGGGGATTCACTGACCCACAGAAAGACGAGTACTTCACAAAAAGATTTACATGTAAGAAGCAGGCAAGAATGGTAATCTCCCATGTGAAGAAATCACGAAGCCTCCACATCATGTGCCACATCCCAATCTTCTGCTGGATCACTGCTACAGTTGTGGAAGACATGTCGAGCAAGAAAGATGGAGAAGTGCTGCCAAAGACCCTGTCTGAGATGTACATCCACTTCCTGGTGGTTCAGGCCAAAGTGAAGAAGGTCAAGTATGACGGAGGAGCTGAGACAGATTCACACTGGAGTCCAGACAGTCAGAAGATGATCGAGTCTCTGGGAAAACTGGCGTTTGAGCAGCTGCTGAAAGGAAACCTCATCTTCTATGAATCAGACCTGATGGAGTGTGGCATCGATGTCAGAGCAGCTTCAGTGTGCTCAGGAGTGTTCACACAGATCTTCCTAGAAGAGACAGGGCTGTACCACAACAACTTGTTCTGCTTCATCCACCTGAGTGTTCAGGAGTTTCTGGCTGCTCTTCATGTTCACCTGACCTTCATCAAATCTGGAGTCAATCTGCTGGCAAAAGAGGAAATGAAATCCAAGGACGTAGAAAAAAGAAACCATAGATCTTCAGAGATCAATATCTACAGGAGCGCCGTGGACATGGCCCTAGAGAGTCCAGATGGACACCTGGACTTGTTCCTCCGCTTTCTACTCGGTCTTTCACTGGATACCAATAGGCGTCACTTAGGAGGACTTGTGAGGCAGACAGAAGAAAGCCCTGCAACCAATAAGGACACAGCCCCGTACATCAAAGAGAAGATCAATAATAATCTATGTGTCGAGAAAAGCATCAATCTGTTCCACTGCCTGAATGAACTAAATGATCCGTCTCTGGTGGAGGAAATCCAACAGTCTCTAAGTAAAGGAAGTTTTTTGGCAGAACACTTGTCTCCTGCTCAGTGGACAGCTCTTCCCTTCATCCTACTGTCATCAGACAAAGATCTGGAGATATTTGACCTGAAGAAATACTCTGCTTCAGAGAAGGCTCTATTCAGGCTACTGCCAGTAGTCAAAGCCTCCAGCATGGCTATGTAAGTAAACAATTTAATTCAACTTTTCTTTTATTTCACTGTACAAAATAGCACAATTAGTAAACATTTTTCTAGGATATATGTGAAAACAAAACAAATGAAACATAATAAATGTAAACTAAATGCACTAATATGAAGTGCATAATCTTTGCAATGTGAGGCACAAAGCTGGATTGTAGTCTAACTGTACTGATTTTGATGTTGCTGTATGATTTGTCTGATGAATGGGGCACTTCAGTGACCCTCTGTCAAGAAGTCATCAGGCCCAACTCGGAGCAGCTGCTTCTGATGAGATTCTCACCAGCCATTTGCTGGATCTCCTCCTCCCAAACACTCAAAAGCTCCCATCACTCACCTCTATGGCGCTCAGTCATCAACCTCGTTATAGGTCCTACGACTCCAACCTGAGTTGTATTCTTAGATTCAACCAGCCTCCAGAGTGGCTCTGCTCACCTCACTGCTGTCCGGGAGAGCGCAAGAGTGGGCTGCGGTGCTCTACAATCAGAAGTCTCCTCTATGTAACGACTACACTCTGTTTGTGGGGGAACTCTGGAAGACCTTTGCCCCACCGTGCAATGAGGTCAATACAGAGGGCCAGCTCCTTCACTTGCGTCAGCGCAACCAGCCGGTTCACCTCTTTGCCACCAAGTTCCGCACACTGGCCACCAAGCTGTCCTGGACCGACGGTGCGCTGAAATCCATCTTCCTGGAGGGAATTGGCCGATTACATCAAAGATGAGATGGTCGGCTGGGAGGCGCCCAAGACTCTGGACGCCGCAGTGAACCTGGCTCTCGAGATCGACCAGCGCGTCATGTGCCGCCCCAAACCACCCGCGCGCTCTCCGACGCACCGCCCCTTTCAGTTCCGCTCCATCGAAGCCAGCTCTGCTCCGCCTTGCCCCCGCTCGGAGGATCAAGAGGAGCCGATGCATCTTGGCCATCTGCCCCCGGAGGAGAAAAAGAGACGGCGCAGAGAGAGACTCTGTGCCTATTGTGGATCGCTAGCACATCCCTTGCGGCAATGTTCATTCCGGCCGGGAAAAGACCAGGCCAGGTGAAGGTAGGAGGAATTTCACCTGGTATCACGTCTCCTAACTGCTTCCTCCTCTCTGTCCAGCTTCTCCACCCTGATCCGCACCACACATGCTCCGCTCTGCTGGGTACTGGTGCAGCGGAAATATCATCTCCACACAGCTGGCTGAAAGGTTACGACTTCCCTTGCAGCTGCTGCCGCGACCTGTACCCGTGATCTCCGTCGATGGACACCCGTTGCAACCTAACCCCATCCGACAACGTACCACCGAGGTTCGGATGTAGGTCGGCGACCACACAGAACTCATCAGCTTCCTGGTCATACACCACTAATCTTAGGCTATCCCTGGTTCCGAACACACGACCCTCAGTTCTCCTGGTCCACGCAGCAGATTCTCAGCTGGGGTCCCTCCTGTTCACTCTGATGCCTCCGCCCACCCTCCGTCAGGGTACCAGAGGTCAATCCGGTCCCAGCCATCGAGGAGATCCTTCCTCCCTACAGAGATCTGGTTGAAGTTTTTAGCAAGAGGAGGGCTTCCCAACTACCACCCCATCGTTCCTACGATATGGCCATCAACCTCTTGCCAGGAGGAGCGCCCCTGCGTAGCCGCCAATTTCCCCTCTCCTTGGAGGAGACGGCACAAATGGAAACCTACATCTCGGAGGCTCTCGACCAGGGGTTCATCCGCCCTTCTACTTCTCCGGCGTCGGCAGGGTTCTTCTTTGTTAAGAAGAAGGAGGGGACCCTCCGTCCCTGTATTGACTACCGGGGTTTGAACAAAGTAACCATTAAAGATCGTCATCCACTTCCTCTTGTGAGCACTGTGCTAGACTCTTTGTCCAAAGCCTCCATCTTTACTCGTCTCGACCTGCATAACGCTTACAACCTGATCCGTATACGGGAGGGCGACGAGTGGAAGACGGTGTTCAGTACTCCCACCAGCCACTGGGAGTATCAAGTCATGCCCTTTGGTCTATGCAACAGCCCAGCGGTCTTTCAACGCCTCTTAAACGATGTTCTCCGAGACATGCTGGGTCGGTGGGTGTACCTCTACCTGGACGACATTCTGATTTACTCCACGTCGGAGGTAGACCACGTCCGGCATGTCCACGCTGTCCTCGAGCGACTTCTCCAGAACCACCTGTACTGCAAACTGGATAAGTGTGCCTTCCACAAACGCTCCACCACCTTTCTGGGTCCATCTCTTCCCCTCCAACCGGACCCTCGGCTCCATCCTCACCCTGCACTTGGAACATCCATCTTCCAAGCAGTGATCTCCATCTGATTGCTGCGTTCGTGACACCCTCCAAGCTCCTCTCACAGTCTTTTGCAGGCCATCTTCCCTCTTGGATAACCTATTACAGCTCGAGTAGCATGCTAAGATGCACTACATTAGCCTTAGCTCTGTACAATGTAGTTTTCAATGTTGTAAAGTGACACACCAATATTACAACAAACTCACCTATGTTGATCAAGTAAAAAAAAAACTTGATAAAATTCAAATACAAATTGAAAGTTAAAAACTAAAGAAAATGTGTGTTGTGTTTGTTGGGTTTCATCATGCTGTTTGTTCATTAATGTTCTCCAATCTAAGTGATTGAAACCTCTATCCCAAAAGTCTTTTTTATGTAACCCAGGAAGATTTTCTGTTGAGGTCTGTACAACACTAACCTAAATGTAATCTCTGAACTAAATATTTAGCATGCTAATTAAATATTAAGTTATAAACTTTGACATTTATGAATCAATAAATAACTTGGATAAAAATATGACTTTAAAAATGAATTCTCATTCTTTATGACCTAAATAACCAATTTCTAACCAAATAATAATATACCAAAATAATAATAACCAAATAAATAACCAAAATCATTGCTGTTCATTTTTGACTGGTTAACTTTACAAACATGCCCCTTACACATCCATCCATCCATCCATTTTCTTCCGCTTATCCAGGGTCGGGTCGCGGGGGCAACAGCCTAAGCAAAGAGACCCAGACTTCCCTCTCCGCAGCCACTTGTTCCAGCTCCTCGGGAGGAATCCCAAGGCGCTCCCAGGCCAGCCGAGAAACATAGTCCCTCCAGCGTGTCCTGGGCCTTCCCCTGGGCCTCCTCCCGGTGAGACGTGCCTGAAACACCTCACCAGGGAGGCGTCCAGGAGGCATTCTGACCAGATGCCCGAGCCACCTCAACTGACTCCTCTCGATGTGGAGAAGCAGCGGCTCTACTCTGAGCCCCCTCCGGATGACTGAGCTTCTCACCCTATCTCAAAGGGAGAGCCCAGACACTCTGCGGAGGAAACTCATTTCAGCCGCTTGTATCCGTGATCTCGTTCTTTCGGTCACCACCCAGAGTTCGTGACCATAGATGAG
Organism: Valencia hispanica; assembly: GCA_963556495.2. Taxonomy (NCBI): domain Eukaryota; kingdom Metazoa; phylum Chordata; class Actinopteri; order Cyprinodontiformes; family Valenciidae; genus Valencia; species Valencia hispanica. Next base: position 39,050,225 of record OY747714.1, on the reverse strand, counting down.
GGTAGGAACGTAGATCAACCGGTAAATCGAGAGCTTCGCCTTTTGGCTCAGCTCTCTCTTCACCACGACAGACCGGTAGAGCGCCCCCATAACTGCAGATGCCCCACCAATCCGTCTATCGATCTCCCGCTCCATTTTTCCCTCATTTGTGAACAAGACCCCCAGATACTTAAACTCCTCCACTTGGGGAAGGACCCCATCCCCGACCCGGAGGAGGCACCCCACCCTTTTCCGGCTCAAGACAATGGCCTCGGATTTGGAGGTGCTGATTCTTATCCCAGCCGCTTCACACTCGGCTGCGAACAGCTCCAGCGAAAGCTGTAGATCACGCTCCGATGAAGCCAACAGGACCACGTCATCTGCAAAAAGCAGAGACCCGATCCTGAGGCCACCAAAACGGATCCCCTCAACGCCTTGGCTGCGCCTAGAGATCCTGTCCATAAAAGTTCGGAACAGGATCGGTGACAAAGGGCAACCTTGGCGGAGTCCAACTCTCACTGGAAACAAGCCCGACTTACTGCCGGCAATGCGAACCAAACTCTGGCACCGGTCGTACAGGGACCTAACAGCCCGTATCAAGGGGCCCGGTACCCCATACTCCCGGAGCACCCCCCACAGGGCCCCCCGAGGGACACGGTCGAACGCCTTCTCCAAGTCCACAAAACACATGTAGACCGGTTGGGCGAACTCCCACGCACCCTCCAGGACCCTGCTGAGGGTGTAGAGCTGGTCCAGTGTTCCACGGCCAGGACGAAAACCACATTGTTCCTCCTGGATCCGAGGTTCAACTATCCGTCGGACCCTCCTCTCCAGAACCCCTGAATAGACCTTACCAGGGAGGCTCAGAAGTGTGATCCCCCTGTAGTTGGAACACACACTGTGGTCCCCCTTTTTAAACAGGGGGACCACCACCCCGGTCTGCCAATCCAAGGGAACTGCCCCCGATGTCCACACAATATTGCAGAGCCGCGTTAACCAACACAGCCCCACAACATCCAGAGCCTTGAGGAACTCCGGTCGAATCTCATCCACCCCCGGAGCCCTGCCACCGAGGAGCTTTTTAACGACCTTGGTGACCTCAGCACCAGAGATTGGAGAGAGGAGGTCTTCGAAGTATTCCATCCACCGACCCAAAACATCCCGCGTCGAGGTCAGCAGCACACCATCCCCACTGTAAACAGTGTTGGTGGCAGACCGCTTTCCCCCCCTGAGACGCCGGATGGTGGACCAGAATCGCTTCGAAGCTGTACGGAAGTCGTTTTCCATGGTCTCTCCAAACTCCTCCCACGCCTGAGTTTTTGCCTCAGCAACCATCCGAGCCGCATCCTGCTTGGCCTGTCGGTACCTATCAGCTGCTTCAGGGGTCCCACAAGCCAAAAAGACCCGGTAGGACTCCTTCTTCAGCCTGACAGCATCCCTTACCGCCGGTGTCCACCAGCGGGTTCGGGGGTTGCCCCCGCGACAGGCACCGACCACCTTGCGGCCACAGCTTCGGTCAGCCGCCTCGGCAATGGAGGCGCGGTACATGTTCCACTCGGACTCGATGTCCCCCGCCTCCCCCGGGACGTGTTCAAAGTTCTGCCGGAGGTGTGAGTTAAAGCTCCTTCTGACAGGAGACTCTGCCAGATGTTCCCAGCAGACCCTCACAACACGTTTGGGCCTTCCAGGTCTGTCCGGCGTCCTCCCCCACCATCGGAGCCGACTCACCACCAGGTAGTGGTCAGTGGACAGCTCTGCCCCTCTCTTCACCCGAGTGTCCAAAACATGCGGCCGCAGATCAGATGAGACGACAACCAAGTCGATCATTGAGCTGCGGCCTAAGGTGTCCTGGTGCCAAGTGCACATATGGACACCTTTATGCTTGAACATGGTGTTTGTTATGGACAATCCATGACGAGCACAGAAGTCCAATAACAAGACACCACTCGGGTTTAGATCGGGGGGCCATTCCGCCCAACCACACCCCTCCAGGTCTCACTGTCATTGCCCACGTGAGCGTTGAAGTCCCCCAGCAGAACAAGGGAGTCCCCAGGAGGAGCACTCTACAGCACCCCCTCCAAAGACTCCAAGAAGGGTGGGTAATCTAATCTGCTGTTTGGCGCGTAAGCACAAACAACAGTCAGGACCCGTCCCCCCACCCGAAGGCGGAGGGAGGCTACCCTCTCGTTCACCGGGGTAAACCCTAACGTACAGGCGCCGAGATGGGGGGCAACAAGTATGCCCACCCCAGCTCGGCGCCTCTCAGCGGGGGCAACCCCAGAGTGGAAGAGAGTCCAACCCCTCTCGAGGAGACGGGTTCCAGAGCCAGAGCCGTGCGCCGAGGTGAGTCCGACGATGTCCAGTCGGAACCTCTCAACCTCGCACACCAGCTCCGGCTCCTTCCCCACCAGAGAGGTGACGCTCCACGTCCCGAGAGCCAGCTTCTGCAGCCGAGGATCGGACCGCCAAGGTCCCCGCCTTTGGCCGCCGGCCATCCTGCACAGCACCCGACCCCTATGGCCCCTCCCACAGGTGGTGAGCTCATGGGAAGGGGGGCCCATGTTACCTCTTCGGGCTAAGCCCGACCGGGCCCCATGGGTAAAGGCCCGGCCACCAGGCGCTCGCCAACGTGCCCCACCTCCAGGCCTGGCTCCAGAGGGGGGCCCCGGTGACCCGCGTCCGGGCGAGGGAACACTGAGTCCATCTGTCGTTTTCATCATAGGGGTCTTTTGGGCTGCACTTTGTCTGATCCCTCACCTAGAACCAAATTGCCATGGGTGACCCTACCAGGAGCAAAAGCCCCCGACAACATAGCTCCTAGGATCATTGGGACACTCAAACCCCTCCACCACGATAAGGTGGCAGCCCAGGGAGGGGCTGCCACCCTTACACAGTAGCCTCTATTTAAAGTGTGAAATCTGTCAATGTCACACTATATCGTAATCTTTCAGCATACTCTGCCCTGAAGCTATGTAATGACTTCCTGCTGTGAATTGTGCCTAACGGACTTTTAGCATGACCTTGAAAATCCAAAACAGAAACTGTTATTGATGCCTGAAAGGGCTACGTCATCCTTAGGTGCTGCCTTGCAACTGAATTTGATGCAGCAACTTTCTTTAAAATACATATTAATAACAAAAAAATAAAATAATTTATTTTGTCTTTTTAGACTCAGTGGCTGTAACCTCTCAGAGAGAAGCTGTGAAGCTCTGTCCTCAGTATTCAGCTCAGAGACTTCTGGTATAAAGGAGCTGGACCTGAGTAACAACAACCTGTGGGATTCAGGAGTGAAGCTGCTCTGCGATGGACTGAAGAGTCCACACTGTGAACTGGAAATTCTCAGGTTAGTTCAAAAATGTCAAAATCAGTGGAAATGGGGGTGAAAATACAATGAGAAAAAGTATTTATAAAATGTCTTTTTGACATCCTCAGATTTTTTAAATCCAGCAAAAAGGCAGATTTTGTAACCCAGTCAGTGTTTTTAATGAAAAAATTGATTGGGTCATAAAAATATAAGAAGATCTACAATGTGCTTGTTATGAAGATTAAGTTTTCCTCCACTGAAACATATTGAATTAGTGATTTGTTGCCTGCCACAAATGTTAAATATACCCTCCAGTGGATTTTTTTAAATTTATTTCAGGCATTTTGTATGTTTTTTAGTTTTTCCTTCGTTTTCTGGTGTTGAATTTATAATTGGTGTCTCACACCAGATAGTACCATGGTTGCTGGAACACTTACAATTTAAACTCAGTTTTGAGTAGTAAAAAATATGGCGACACAGAACATCTTTACTGAACTGTGTGAAGCTAAGGATTTTTCTGGCAAAAAGAATGCTTGATATCAAGGATAATGAATAGACAAATGGCTTGCTATAAAGGTGATATTGTATGATCATCAGGCTTTTCATATACCTAGCTTTCCTCTCCATTGCTGCTGTATCATGAAAAACTTCAAACCACTCTGCAAATTGTTATTTAAATCAAGCAGACAAGCGGGTCTTTAGTTTTTTTCCCCATTATTACTAAATACTCTTGCATTGCTTTGGATAAATTCATGTGTTTGTTTTTTTGTTTGTCTTGTGTCTGCAGGCTTTCTGGCTGTATGATCACAGAGGAAGGCTTTGCTGCTCTGGCATCTGCTCTGACGTTAAATCATCGTAACCTGAGAGAGCTGGACCTGAGTTACAATCATCCAGGAGAGACAGGAGTTCAGCTTCTATCTGCGGGAGTGGATGATGCAGACTGGAAGCTGGAGACTCTGATGTAGGGAAACCTCTGCTGCAACTACACAATGTGCCTTATTGTTAGATACTGGGTACAACTGTAATCAACAAATGTGATAAAGGCACATTACTGGCATCATACATTATATGTACTGCCACTGACTAAATAAAGCATCCAGTCCACTCCAAAAGTCTTTTGTTCCTCATGGGTGCTCATATAAGTTTAATGTAAACAGCAAATGGAATTCAATGAGTAGTTATACTTTCACTTTTGGATTTCACTTATCTTATAAGTATCTCATAAGTAAAAATCTTACTTATGATCACCTAAAATATTTTAAACATCTGTTGGTAAATTCATAGACAATCTCCCCAGTGTAATCTCCTCGCATGCATCCTAGAAGACACTGATGGGAATCTCTTGCCTCGTTCTTTCAGGGTGGAGCCTTCAGGAGCCCAGTGGTTAATACCAGGTCTGAGGAAGTGTAAGTCTGTTTTTCATTTGATTTATGATAAAGTGGCACATTAAAGGAGCTGTATGTAATAAATATATTTCAATTAATCATAGTATGGCCCTTATATGTCCCTAGACATTAAAAAATCATGTTCATTTCAAATACTTATATCACTGACAACAGTAGTACGGCCAAGATATTGTCATTTAAAAAGTGTAGTTGCAGCCCTCATCTGATGTTGATGTTTGTCATCTTGTTTTTTGCCCTGAAGCGCCACCCTCCATCTATCTACCAATCACGAAGTCAGTAGTGTTTCGGCATCGGGGTTGCCAGCTCTGCTCTAGTTACTACAGCTGCAGCTACACAAGTGTTTCGGATAAAAAAAAAAGTTACTTCACCTAAAAGATCTCATCACCATTCAGAAATACGTCGGGACAAAGTCTGAAATAAAACAAGGATTTGTATAGGAGTTGCCTTTGTAAGATGGAGACGTCTGAAAACAGAGACAAATTTGAAGACGCCAACGTTGCTAATTTAATCCTGGACAGTTAAGATTCATCTATGTTTGGCTGACTTGTAGGCCTGCTTAATGTAAATGGACATTTCAAATATTCATGACATTCGAACAAAGTTATGCTTTTTCGTGCAAAGTAATGTTACATTAGCCCATATGGAGGAGGGTCATCGAATTGAAAAGGTAAGGAATTGTTTGGGAAATAAAAATGGCGAGTCGTCATTGCTAACATTAGCGATGCATTATCAGAGCCCGTTTCCTTGTCATTATAATTAAACATAATTAACAGGAAAAAACGTACTGTGTAGGACTCGTCACTTGCAAATGGAAGCTCCTTGTAGAAGCCTACGTTCCTGCAGCCTATCTGGCAACCTCGAGTCGGGAGGGGATACACCGCTCTACAGTAATTTGAAAGTGATTGCAGTACCAATTTTGGCCACAATCATTTTGAGGCATTAACAAAACTCATTTATTAGTGAAGATCAAGGTGTTACAAAATGGTCTGTTTATAGATCAGTTCTTCAAGCCAAGTTGTGTTTTTGCTGTCATTTAGATTCCTGTTCGCTCACAGTCGACCTGAACACCATGAACAAACACCTCAGATTGTACGACCACCCCAGGAAGGTGTCGCGAGAGAAGGAGGAGCAGCCATATCCTGATCATCCAGACAGATTTGATCCCCTATTTCAGTTGCTGTGCATTAATAGTCTGACTGGTCGCTGCTACTGGGAGGTTGAATGGCATAGGAAAGCTTACATCGCTGTGAGTTACAGAGGAATCAAAAGAAAGGTAGAGGGTGACGACTCCTGGTTTGGATTTAATGGTCACTCCTGGTGTCTAATCTGCTCAGATGATGGTTACAGTGTCAGAATTAATAATGAAAAAGTTTTCTCCTCCTCTTCCTCCTCCTCTGTCTCTAACAGAGTAGCGGTGTATGTGGACTGTCCTGCTGGGACTCTGTCCTTCTACAGAGTCTCCTCAGACACACTGATCCACCTCTACACCTTCAGGACCACTTTCACTGAACCTCTTTATCCTGGATTTGGATTTGGATTTCAGTTCTCAGATTCATCTAGGGAGGCTTGGTGCTCATTTTAGAGTGGTCTTTTGAAGTTAGAGGAAACCTAACTGCAGATGTTTTATCCAAGATATATTTTCAGATAACCATAGACTCTTTAGAAAATTCTTCCTATTGCTTTCTTTAAAAAACATAACTATTGCATCGCAAACACTGAAGCTTAGCTTCCTCAAGAAGTACAGTCTGCTCTGACACTTCCTGCAAATGGCTTGACTGTTGTAATATAACAGCCCAAAAGCCAAAAATGCATCAAAACAAGAAAAGTAGTAACAAAAAGCAGTTAAAAAAATTTATTTTCAAAGAGACCAGAGTCCAGCAATATCAAGTCCAAAACTAGAGCGTTCCAGGTTCTAGAAGCCACTAATGGGGGACCATTAGAACCATCAGCACATGGGTGCAGACAGGGGTGGTCCTAGCCCACTTGGTTCCCTGGGCGAACACCACTAACCCCCCTGTATTGTGAGCAGATTTGCATAACCCAAGGGCCTGGATTGACAATATTATGAATGAAATGTGTTTTATTTGGAACCGGTTACTAGCGTGATTTATGTCACCAACTAAATGGTTACGAAATTGATCCATGCATGCCTATAGCAAAGCCCAAGGCTGCCGCAAGGAAGCCAGAAAACAGCCAAGTGTTTTTATCTAAGAAACACAAAGATAACCCAGGCCTGAGAATCGACCTGAAAAGCTGAGGGTCTTTAAGGTATAAGCGCCTCAAACCAATTTAATTTAACTCAACGGTTTCCTTTCCATTGATATTTGAGATTGAACTGTTCATGTCAACCTAGTTTATTCCCATCCTGAGTGATGAAGGAAAAGTATAAGACATTGTACTAAGAGAAAAAGGTCTCCAATCTGAAGCAACGTTTGTGCCGATTGACCAATAACCTGGTGAAGTAGTGTTTTCCTTAAATAGATTTATGTAATTAATAAACCCAAATAACTACAGAGAAAGACTAGAGGTTTTTCAGTAAAGACAACAGAATAATTAAACAATTTTTTTTCAGTGTAGTAGAACCTGCTGCTTTTAGTTTTCAAACTATTTCATTAATCCTTTGATCATACCAGGTAGAGACCTGAACTATTATATTTTAGTCCCACTCAATTTGTAAAAAATCATGCATTAACCTTTGGAGTTTAGTGTAAGATTTTTTTTTCCTTCTCCTTTTTCTATTTGCAACGTACATGGGAGGGTGCTTATTATTCAGTGCCTGGAGCTGACAAAAAGGCTTCTCATTTTGGCCTTCAGAGCACGCTTAGATATAATGCAACACATTTTTTTATGATTCTTTTTGTTGGTTCAGTATCTTTAACTCTTTGATCTAGAGAAACACAACTTTTAACATAAATTCCACCGAGGTCTCATTCACAATAAACACAAAAAACCAGAAACACAAACATGGAAGCAAATTGTCCGAATTTGCGATCAGCCAAAATCTCACGTTTAAAAATGTCCAATCAGTCCTCTTTTTACTCTGGTCGTCGCTGCCTTCTTTAAATCTCTGCCAGACTCGCTTGTGCTTCTGCACAGAGATTCTGCAGAACATATGGTGGAGGGTTCTGACGCTGGATGTCCAAAACATGATGTCCCTTTAATCAGCTCAGCCTGGGGGTGGTGCCTGTCTCCACCCTCAAGTGCAGCTGAACGGTCCGGACATTGTTTTCCTGCTTCATCAGACCCCTTCCTCTCTACACATAGCTTGTATTTTGTCCAATCAGCAAATATTCCTTTATTTCTCTTTAAATCACCTTCCAGTTTAGTCTCCTTTTCAACATGTTGCTTTCTGCCCATTAGCCGTAGGTTTCTTTCTATGCACGTCAAGCTTCCTCTTGCAGTTCTCAACCATCGCCACCAACTGATCCCTGGTGGGGGTTGGGCCGCTAAATAGGCCCAAATGACCATCATTCATCGCACTTTGAGTCCACACCATCATTTCAGACACCACCTTTCCTACCTCTCTGGAAGGGACGGTTGCCAGTTTCAACGTCACCAGCTTACAAGGAGCAAATCCACACATTCAGAATGATGTTCACTCTGCTTAGAATTTGCCAATATCAACCCCCCTACCTTTTTTCCACAATACGAGAGATCTCCCAGACCTTCTTAAAATGTTATATGACAGATCACAACTGTTCAACTCTTGAAGCCTTAATTACAATTTTAAAACATGAGACTCCGCTCTATTTCTGGCTTTCAACCTATTTCTGAAAAGAGACCCCGTCTTCCGTTTCCTGGGATTCACAACCCAAATGGCATTGAACAAATATATATAATATAGTTCCCAACTGTATTCAACATCAAATACCCCCCAGGTCTAGTCAACCGCAGTATTCTAGGTACCTTTAAGCATTAATTTTTTTTTTTAAAGCAAGAGACAAAACTCCTACTCCAGGTATTTCAACCTGTTTTCCAAACCAAGACCCTGTCTGATACCTGAAATTGAAACCCACGTAGCTTTTAAAGAAAGCACCATTTGCTCCACTGATAAATACTTTAAATTCTTTAAAAATTTAAAAATTTAAGTTTATTACCATGAGCCTAAGGTGTCTTGTAAAATCTTAGTCCATCTACAGAAAAAAAATCCACACCCCTCTGGCAGAATTAAAAAAAGAAGGTATTTCTGCTTACCTTTTTCTGCACGCTTTCCAGATGTGTGTAGATTATCTTCACTGCTAGATCACCTGATGGAACTCCGCTGGTTACGGCACCAATTATTGTTGGAATTTTGGCCTGATCTCCTCAGGGAGCAGGCTGGGATAACCAAAGAATTCCTAAACCCAGCTCTTTTATTTCAGCATCAGGCAGATATTCAAAGATACTAGGAGAGCAAAAATGTCTTTTTAAGATTTATTTCTGTCTCCTGTGGAAGTGTGACCTTGCATGCCTGTCTCTTGTGGGAGTAAAACCCCACATGCAAAGAGAGGAAACCTATGTTGATAATACCACACTTTCTCAAGCACTAAATCTGAGCACCTAATCCAAGGTAATCAAAACAGGCTTTCCTTCAATACTTAATAGAGGGGGCCCCAGGCATGTGATTTCTGTCCACTGTGATCTAAAGTTAACTATTTAAATAAAGAAGTCCTTGTTCTTTAGATAAGATTTTGGGTTGTATTTAGTCAAAGAACCAAGAGGTCCACTTGTCTCATTGAACATTGATATGTATTTTTTTCTAATATATATCTTTGTTCTGTAACTTCTTGGAAATTAGTTTAGAAGTTGCTTTTCTCAGTTGCTGCTGCTAATGTACTTAAAGGGTTGACACATTGTGTTTTGTGAAATTTTTTCCCAGGATCTTAGTGGATCGGCACACACAATATAAAAGGAAGAAAGAAAGGACACCAGACTGCTTATCGTGCTAGAATATGTGTCATCTTTATTATTCCGCCACACAGATGCAGTTCAGCAAAAGCAGAGCAATACTTTTTCAAACAAATACACTGATTTATACTAGAATACGGCGTCCCTCTGTATTCCCCACACAAACAGCAGCAAAGCAATGCTTCATCAAACAGGCATTAAGTTTTCATCACAGCATCTCACCTTTGACACTTGAGAGTGGAGAGCCAGTCATCTCCTCTCGGTCAGATCTGTTAACTTAACGCGGCCGGGCAATCGTGCACAAATCCCACGGCAGACTCTCCTCAGCTGGACAGCTCCATCTTTATTTATACAGCATACAGAGGAGGCACGTGGGAAGCAAAGCGGGCCCATGCTTTGCCCCCACGCCTTTACACCTTCACCACCACTTTCACTGAACCTCTTTATCCTATTTGGATTTGAGTTCAGGGCTGATTTTTGAGTTTCCTTGTGTTCACCTTAAGCCCCCCCACTTTAAGAGATTATAATTGTTCATCTCGAATAAACTGTCACAAGAAATGTAAAAGGAAAAAACAACCAAAACAAAAAACAGAACAAAATGATTTTGACATTTTCCCTGAACAATGAAAACTGACAAGTCAAATTGGCAGCTGTTGAAAATAAGCTAATATTTTCTCTCCTTTAGTACAACACAACAAATCTGCTCTCACTTTGAACCTCAATGAGTCCAAAATGCCCAGTCTGCAGCAGGTATCAATTCAGTCTTCCAGATTACAATCTGGTCTATGGCCTGGGTCAGGCACCCCAGGAAATGCTTTGCAAATTATACCCACTCGGTGCATCAGTTACTTATACATACATACTATTATATGTTGGTGTGGATTCTCAGTTATCCAGGACATAGTAGTCTTGAGTTAAAAAATAGAGGAAACTGGACATTTCTTGCTATATTGGAGACATTTCACCTCTCATCAAAAAGGCTTCTTCAGTTCTGAAACTTGGTTGGGAGTATAAGGCTTATGAGGACTAATCAGGAACAGTCATAGTAACAGGGCAATAGAGACCAACTAACGAGGCCATTATTGTCTGAGGTTGTCAAGTCACATTATACTCTGTACCTACCCTCTATTAAGGGGGAAGAACATTACAGCACCAAGCTGAAAAGGTCCCCACAAAGAGGGAAAGAAAGGAACAAGAATACAAATACATCAAGAAAGCACTCCAACGTTGTGGATACTCCAACTGGGCTTATGTTAAAGAATCTAGGAATTCCAGAAATCAACTCTGGCCAGTGTAGGAGAGGAAAAGAAGAGGCGGAAGAACATAGTCATTCCCTATGTAGCTGAGGTGTCTGAGAAGCTAAGAGGGATTTTTTCCTAACACAATATTCCAATGTATTTGAAAACTGGAAAACAATCTTAGACAAAGACTAATTTGCCTCAAAGACAAAACACCCAAACACAAGCTCAGTGGTGTGGTATGTGCAGTCCAGTGTAGCGAGAAATGCTCAGACCACTACATTGGTGAAACAAAATATCACAAGAGGATGTCACAACACAGAAAAACAAACTTAACAGGTCAAGAGTCAGTACTTCAGCTCCTTCTCGAGGACAAAGGGCAATCCTTTGAATACAATATAGTTCAAATTTTGGACATAGATGACAGAGGGTTTGAGACAGGGGTGAGAGAAGCCATCTATTTAAAATGTGAAAAACCAATCTTGAACAGATTGGGCTTAAGATTCCAACTTTCCAATGTCTATAGAGCAGCTTGTACCAGGATCCCAAGGCAGTTTCACAGAAACTCTCACCTTGGGACATGTTACCAAAACTGCACAGACTTGTTGGGGAGATCGTCAGGATCGTCAGGGCTGATGACCCCCTCAGGGAATTGAATAGAGGGTAGTTCCAGGGTATCATGTGACCTTTGACAACCTCATTGGTTCCTGATTAGTCCTTAAAAGCCTGATACTCCTGTCACAGTAATATTTCAAGGTTAAGTCAATTAAGTGATTAATTACATATTAGTAAAGGTATCTAGGAAATATGGCATCATTATTAGTCAGTGAAGAGAGCTTTCCTCTACTCTGATCAAATTGCGTGACACCTCAACTGTGAGGAGTGTTTTGGTTACCCTTGCAATGAAGATGGTCAGAATCTCATCAGCCCCTACCTGTCAGGATACGTGGACCCACACGCAGAAGAGGATAAAAGGTGCGAGGATGTTTAATGAAGAGGATGATCACAGCAGGACGACGAGCAGGAGGGAGAATGACAGGGTACTAGCTGCAAGATAACTGCAAAGGATAGCACATAGAGGCAGGATACTACAACATTGAGAGATATCAACAATGATGACAATGATCCGACCAGGAGTGAGAGAAGTGAACGGTATAAGAGGACATGAGGGAAGGAGGATCGGGTGTGACAGATTAGAGAGAGGTGCAGACAATGATTAGGAGAGGGAGTGAAAGGACTGAGTGCTGAGGTTCTGACTACCTCTCACACCTGCTCCAAATAACAGCTCATCATCCCATTGGCTGGGTCACCAGATAAAGGATGGCTTCTCCTACCTCATCTCTGTTCTGTCATCTGGTTCTCCACTCCAGAACTCCTTCATAATCTTGTCCAGTGCATTCCTGAGTTCCTGTCTGCCACACCAATCTCCAGTCCTCTCTGTCTCCCTACTGGGCCAAATTCTGCAATTGAGTGAGTTCATCATTAAAAACCACAAAACTAGTATTGTGATCATGGTAGTTTGTGACAGGAAACATAACCTTAGGAGACTGAAGGCAGAAGCTGCTTACAGGCGATCAGACATGATCTGGGGTGCGAGAGTTCGAGCGTTGGCCAAGACGGGTTTATGTACAAGATGGCCATAATAAAATTTCAGAAATGCTGATCCAGACTCCAGCCTCATCCTTACGGAAGAAAGAAGATATTTTCCTCCATGACATAAATGGCGCCCAATGTGGGGCTCAAGCAGGAGAAACCAAGAGGACAGGGAATGTTTTTTCCTCTACAGTATCCGAGTTTTGGACAGGGAAAAAGTCACTGTCAAGAAACCGCTGCGACAGACGCCGCCTGGAGAAGAACCCCGGTTTCTGGGTGAGGCTCATTCTGTCCATTTTCTGACTCTCAGAAAATGGACATTTATGCCTGTGGGAGACACCGGCAGCTGATAGTGAACTTTGAAACGAGAAGAAAGGCAGAAAGCTGCCTGAATTGAGCAACACTTTCCGACTTCCCGTGTTACTGCTCAAAGCAAGAGAAAAGACACCGCTATGATGATGGACTAAATGTGACCTTCAACCGACAATGTCCAGAGCGTTGTCTGAAACAACAGAGGACAGAGCTCAAATGTCCGCTTCCCTCCATGCTCCAAGGAGGGAGGCTAGCAAAGATTTTGGCAAAAAGCTTCGAGTGGGCGCCCCGTGCCATACAGTTTCCCCAAATAAAATTCAAGCCCTTTTCAAGCATTTTCAAGGATTTCAAGCACCCATATGAATCCTAAATTAAGGCTGTCAAGATCAATGCAATAACGCAGGTCGATTGATATGGAGAATTAGGGCGAGTAATTGTGTTTAACACAATTCACACATGGCACAGGATGACTCGCCCTGGTTATCCCACAATTCAACCCGTGCTGTTTCCAGTGCTAGCTCATTACAAAGAGAGCATAGCAGACCCAAAATGCATCTTCGGGTCCATAGAAATGTCTCTTTGCGAACCATAGAATTGTGATTATGTTTTATGCTGTTGACTGAACAAATCACTTTGATAAAAACAACATAAAGTACAAGTTCTGTACAATCGACTTCTTTCAAGAGAAATGAAAATCCTTTTAGTTACAAGCAATCTGATAAAGTAACTGGAAGGACCGGATTAAAAATGCAGGGATCTGCAGCGATCACTAAACCTTTACTAACAAATAAGCTAACATCGTTAATCGAAATGGCAGATGCAAGATAACTGCAAAGGATAGCACATAGATAGCAAAGATAACACCCTATGTTGTAGGATAGTTGCAGGAGGAGGATGCTTGGAGTTGTCCGAAATTAATAAGAAGCGGTCAGAGATGTTAATCAGATAACTTGATTTAGTAACTGGCTGGAAGATTAATGGTTAAAAATTTATTAAATGGTTCAATTCATGTTCTGTGTTCTCTCAGGTTAAAAGACTGCAAACAGGTAGTAAGAAAGTGTTGTGGGACTATGGCCACACATTATTCTTTCATGAGAATACATTAGGTAATGTGTAATATGATGGAATGTTGAAGGTGATGTGCATGTGGTGTTGCTATGAGGTAATGAAGAATTATTGAATATAAAATGTGATGTTATGTCTACATTAATCAAGGTCTGAAGTCAGAAAGGCTGGTTGAAGCTTAATAATATCTAGCTGATAAAGTGAATTTATGAAATTGTTAGGAGATATTGCTAGGAGAACTTCTGTCTCCTATCAAAAAGAGCACGAAATGAGGCTTAAAAGGAGAGTGCACTCGTTGAGTCGAGAATCAGAGTGCAGGGAGGTTCTGGAAGGTGCAGAGGGTCCAGGGGGTGCAGAGTTTCTAGGGAGAAGGCTAAAAAATGCAATCATTTGTCTGTACTCTCAGAAAACACAGAGGTATTTATGAACAATAAACTGACCAGCTAAGGCTGCATATTTCAGATTAAAGTGTTGTGACTGTTTTATTTAACTACTGACCTCTTTTGCATGGTGAAAACAACCAACAAAAGTTGAACTTAATATTAACAATAAAAATACATAAAAATGGTAAAATGATGAATATTAAAAAGAGAGATCACATTTCTCCTGTTTTAGCTTCCCTTCATTGGCTCCCTGTTAAATCCAGAATAGAATTTAAGATCCTTCTTCTTACATACAAAGCCCTTAATAATCAAGCTCCATCATCCATCAGAGATCTAATTGTTCCTTATGTTCCTAACAGAGCACTTCGGTCTCAGACTGCAGGTTTACTTGCAGTTCCTAGGATTTCTAAAAGTAGAATGGGAGGCAGATCTTTTAGTTATCAGGCTCCTCTCCTGTGGAACCAGCTCCCAGCTTTAGTCCGTGAGGCAGACACTCTGTTTACTTTTAAGGCCAGACTTAAAACTTTCCTTTTTGATAAAGCTTATAGTTAGAGTGGCTAAGGTCATCCTGAGCTAGCTCTGTAGTTATGCTGCTATAGGCTTAGACTGCTGGAGGACAGACTTACCAATTTTCTTCACTCTGCTACTTCCTTTTCTACTACTACTCTCCAGTTGTATTACAGTACATTCTGTTATTTTGACTGGTAACTTTGTTTTCTCTCAGTGTTTTTCTCCCCATCGAAGATATACCTGGTCTGGTATCCTGCTTGGCTGCAATGCCCTGTTGGACGGGGGGCATCGACTGGGATGATCCTCCCAGTAACTGAACATCCACTGTGTCCTGTTATCAACTTTTTACTTTCTGTAACATAGAAATTACTCTTATACCAGATCTTCTGTTCCTTCTGTGTCTCTGCTCTGTCTTCTCAAACCCCCAGACGGTCGTGGCAGATGGCCGCTCCTACTGAGCCTGGTTCTGTTGGAGGTTTCTTCCTGTTAAAGCGGAGTTTTTCCTCTCCACCGTCGCTACATGCTTGCTCAGTATGAGGGATTGCTGAAGGATTGCTGTGGTTGGAAAGTCTGCATCAACGGGGCCCAACCTCACTCCAATGACTGACGTAATTTGCTGGGATTCCTTAAATAGGAAACTTTTTAACTGATTGGAATGTTTGTATAAATGAATTGAAATGACTTCTTGTTAAGTGTCTTGAGATGACATCTGTTGTGAATCGGTGCAAAATAAATAAACTGAATTGAATGCGTGCAACCCGGAGATGTGCTTGCTTCTCCACTGCTCATAGCTCTGTTCTACATGGAGACTGTTCCTACAAATCTGATCTGTATCTTTCTCCGGCTGAACAGAAACAAAACAGAAGTAATTACTTTTGGACCTAGAGGGGAACAATCAAGAGTAAGCACACAACTTCAGTTAATACAGCTAGAAAATCTAGGTGTAGTTATGGACTCAGACCTGAACCTTCAAGGTCACATAAAGGCAATAACAAGTTCAGCCTTCTATCACCTGAAGACCATTTCTAGGATTAAAGGACTAATGTCGCAACAGGACCTCGAAAAACGTATCCATGCGTTTATCTTTTGTCGGATTGATTACTGCAACAGCGTCACTCAGGTCCTCTAATTCCAGTCTACTCAACATCCCTAGAATTAGAACCAAACATGGAGAAGCAGCTTTCAGTTTCTATGCTCCTCTCATCTGAAACAAACTTCCAGAAAACTGTAAAATTGCTGAAATAGACTGAGTTCCTTTAAATTTAAGCTAAAAACCCATCTGTGTAGAGCTGCCTTTGAGTAAGGGATGAATAATAGCTGGAATGTCATCATTTCTAAATATGTCCCGTTATGTGTCTCCAATGTTGTGTTTTGTGCTTTTACTGTTTTTTATTTCATATCCTAATCACGTAAAGCACATTGAATTACCTTGTTGCTGAAAGTGTGCTATACAAATAAAGTTGCTTTGCCTAAAATACAGACTAGAAGGGGAAGCTATCCTGCATCTGCAGTCAAAAAAGTTGTAGATTAGGAATGCAGCTCATGAAGCTTATTCAAGTTGTGTCCTACTGAATCCCTGTTCTGATTGTCACAGGACTTGGTTTAACACATTTTGATCCGTTAAATGGAGTCCAACATCAGGCTCTACCAACCTGTCTCTTTGTACGTTCTGGTTCAGTTAGAAAGAATAAACACAACTTGAATGAAACTCCGCCCTCACAGGTGAGCATCAGCAGGCAGACTGCCACTGCCCCAGCGCTGGAACACTTTCCCCTATTTCCTTATCAAAGGCTAACATTTCATTTTGTTGTGACGCAGGACAGTTTAAGGTAAGAAACAGAAGGTTATTTGATGCTTGACTTGTCTTATATAGGTTCTTTGTTTTGTAATTCCATGTTTTTAATAGTATAAACCAAGCTGTCAATTAAAGTCAGGATTTGATTCAGTTCTGGTTTTCTATAGGCTGCTTTATGCAGAAGAAAAACAATAACTTAGACCACTGACTGCTTAGTAAAGAGAGAGAAAACAAACTGTTGCACTTAAAGAGGAATAGCATGTCTCAACCTGATATATCGTTTCAATCTCTTCCAGGTTTCTTCAAATCTGTCAAGGTAGTCTCATTTAAGAACGTCACTTTCCCCACTATAAAAGTGGTACTGGTAATTCTATACCAATCTTCTGCAGTATGGTGAGCTTGTCTTCTTATAACTAAGTTGTCGGGGGGGGGGGGGGTTTACTTTTCTTTTTTGTCAAATTAGAGAAGCCTAACAGATTTTTCTTCCGAAGACAGATGATTTCCTCATTATTGGCATGCTAAAATGACTACGTTTCGGCAGCACCTACATTTTTTTTTATTATTTAAAGCAGATGATGATGTGATTTCGAAACAAATAAACAAATAGCTATTTTTTTTAAACTAGAAATGACTCTGTAATTACTTTGAGGGATCTAGATAAAGCTTCTTTAAAAAGAGGGTTTTTTTAGTGCAAAGAGAATATTCTGGGAAATCAAGGTTGAATTTTCTTGTCATGTTTCATAAACAGGCAAGAGCAGCCAGGTTCCTTTTTGATATTCCGGGAAGTCCCAGATCGGTTTCTGATTTTTCTTGCCATGTTCTTTTCTTCATCATCTTTGTGGATGACAGTGCCAAATGGTTTGATCTGATCTTTTTACTGAACAAATGAATGTTTAGGGCGAATGTACATTTTACTAATTTACATTTCAGATTAAAATTAAAAGCGTATGTGGATTGATGTGGATGTGAATTCAGCATTATGGATGAGCTTGAGGAGAACCAGAAAAAAGGACAACCAATGTCTGAAACCGGGAACCAGAGAAAAGGTCAGAGGTGAGGTGATCACCTTTTACTTTCCTTGTCTCTTCATTGTATCTGAACACAGATCCAGCATCAGTTAAGCAACTTTATTTACAGTACCAAACCTGAAGATGGCTGTGGGCATAAAAGGAAACGTGAACCCAGCGCTCAGAGTGACTCATCAATGATTCCGCCAATTAATTTTAAAACTGGCCAATCTTCAGCTACAACAAGGTGAGCTATACCTGAATAATGTAAAGGTTTAAAATCTAAATGAAAAAACTTTCATGTTTTAAACTCATTATGCACAGTGCCTTGGAAAACAGATCTAATTTCTTTTAGCTTTTTTGGCCCTTTTGGCACATTTGTTTAGATCATAAACTGTTTTATAATCAGACAAAATATTCAAACGCAGCTCATTTATATTCAATTTATTCAGTTAAAAAAAGCTATGCAAACCAACCTGGCCCTATGTGGAAAAAAAAATCACCATAAACCAAATAACAGGTTATTTAATACTTGTTGCCAACCATCATCACTGCAATCAAGCAATTGATGCTAACTGGCAATGAGTGTTTAACATCAATCTGGAGGAATTTTGGCTCATTGTGTGATTGAGCTATTTATGGTCATACCATACCTTTTCAGTGTAACTCTGGACTTTAACTAGGCCACTCCAAAATCATCGATATTTGTTTTTTAGAAGGAGACTTGGTGGTACGCTATGGATTCTCACTGTAGCGACGTCTCTACAGTGAGACGCTCTGATTGGTTGACGCTCAGGGGACGACGCCTGAAAGTTCAGTTAGCTGAACTGCGTTTCTTTTAACGCTTTTGCCGCTTTTCAAGATTCAAAGCAGCAAAAGCGTTAAAAGTTGATGCCGCCAAAGCGCATGAAGCGCTGCTGAGACTCTGACGGCCGGCCTCTGCTATAGCATTAGAAATGGCTGTTTCTCATCTGTTCTTTAATTTCTTTTGATCTGGACATGACTTGTTGTTTTTACATCTTTTTACCTACTTTTTGCTTCCAGACAGGTTCAGGTTCTGCTTTCATGATTTGTTAATGGTTTTTTTTTCTTCTTTTTTTTTAACACCTGTCCTTTCTGGCAGTGTGGAGCTCAGAATTGGTGTCTGAGTACCAAGTAGAAGCCCAACAGATTTACTATCACAATTGGAGCACTACAGCACCTAAAATGTTTTAACATCTGAGTTCCTTTTGAAATATTTTGCATTTATTTATTTGCATCTGAAGGCGGCAGTTGCTATGGTGAGAGCACTTGATTTGTTTTCACTTTGCATATTTCTCACTCCCAACTGTTGCCATGTTTTATTTTGTTTCCTGGTAAACACTTTTCCTACAAACCTGAGAAAGTATATTTAGATGCAGGGGTGTTGGACTGGTTTGCTGTTTATGTCTAATTTTGTGATTCGTCTTGGATTTGGACATTTCAGCAGGTTATGTTAATGTTCAGTTTAATTTTCATTCAATTTTCCTTCATTGGTGATGTGTTGGTTTCATTTTATGTACAGCAATTTGTAAAAGTATTCACATCCTTTAAACTTTCTCACATTTTGTTGTGTTATATAGCAACAAACATCTACATATTTTATTGTTTTTTTTTAAATTACAGACCAAAGCAAATTACCTCTAACTGTAAAGTTTAAGAACAAATAAAAACTATTTTACAAAGAAAATGTAGCATGTATTTAGCATTAACCTCATCATACATCCAGCTGTTTTGTGAAGGTCTCACGTGTTTGTTAGAGGACATTTGTGAACAAACAAAAACGGAGACAGGAAATGGAAAATGTAAACTTCAAGGGTTGGGTTGCGCAACACCAGCATAACAAAGCTTTAAACATCCCTCAGAGCTCTGTTCAATGCAACATCTGAAAATACAAATCTACCTAGACATCGCCACCCAAGAGCATTTATCAGAAAAGCAGCCAAGAGGTTCATAGTGAGTCTGGAGGAGCTAAAGAGATCCATATCTAAGGTAGAAGAGTCTGTTAATACCACAGCTGGATTGAACTCTACAAATCTGATCTTTATTGAAAAGTGACAAGGAGAAAGCAATCAATGAAAGGCACTAGAAGTTGCTTTTGGAAGTCTTCAGTGCAAGAAGGTGTTCTGGTCAGATGAGACTCAAACTGGACTTTATGGGTCACATGCAAAACGTTATGTGGAGAAAAACTACATGTGCATCACACTGAACACACCCTCTCCAAGGTGGGACATGATGTTGGCAGTGTCATGCTGTTGGGGTGCGTTTCTATGCAAAGGCAGAGAAGCTGGTCTCTACCCTGCTGCATGCAGTGGAAACAGACGAAGGTGAAACATTATCTTAGAAATGGGGTATGGGCTGTTTCCTGCAAAAAGGTTCCTGCATTCCAAACAGACCGTTTGTGTCTTTCAGGGATTAAACTGTCAAAACAAAAGTAGAAAGAAAAGTACACAGAGCCAGTTTTAAAATACATTTATTTTATTACCTGTTTAGGTCTAGATATCACTTCATTAATCTTTGCCCTTTTTTGTGAGGAAAGTCATAATGTGAAAAAAGTTTTCATGATTCCTTCACAGAATGAAGCAGACCTTAGTGGTTCCTAGAGGTCAGCCTGCCCAAGAGCATCAAACACAGCTGGACTCCATATTTATGGTTTGTATATGTACATCTACTGCTTTCTATCGGTTGTGTTCACAGCAGGTATTTCTATGCTGCAAATTGTGAACCAGTGGATTGTCAATCTGTGTTTTGCAAGTATATGCTGAATAAGTTATTCTTGGTTCTGTTCTCCCAGGATTAGTTAGTGTTTGCAGTTCATCACATAAAATTCTGATTGAATTTTATAGTCAAAAATTAGACAAGGCCTTTATCAAAGTGGCATCCATCCTTAATTAACGCAATTCATTAGGCCGTTATGTAACATCTCTTAGCTGTCGCCTGCCAAATTGATTGCATCTGTTAACAGTAGACCTCCTGCCAATTCAAGATTCAGTATTCACAAATTCATTCTATTCTTGGATTTTTTCTGTTGAAGGTGACTCCAAAATATTTTCGGAAAATGTGTCTGTTCGTGGATTTCTCTGTAGAGAATATTTAAAATATTAAATAAAGCATGCATGAAGACTGTAGATGTTAGCTCCTGCAGTAGTGCTAAGATGGTTTCCACTTTGCGTATTAATGCATTTTAAGGGATATTTGGTGTTTGAACTATTAACATAGGCAGTTATGTGTTTCCAGAGGAAACTTCAAGTATTCCCAGATTTTTAGCTATATGCTAATTCCAATGGATACAGGGGGTCCTCTATTTCTCTCTCGTTCTCTTTACCCATGTAAATCCATCCATCCATCCATCCAGATGCCCGAGCCACCTCAACTAGCTCCTTTCGATGTGGAGGAGCAGCGGTTCTACTCTGAGCCTCTATTCTGGTGACCGAGCTTCTCACCTTATTTCTAAGGAAGAGCATAGACACCCTGCTGTTTTTTTCTCCTTCGATGAGACTATTGAACGGAGAATAGCTTGTGTTTTTTTCTTCACTTTAGTAGAATCCTCCTGGATGGAGCAATCTGGAAGCACTCTGGCACATGCATTGAGTCACCAAACACTTGCCTTCCAGGAGAAACGTGTAATGTTTTTCTACAGGTGTAGTTTTGTTTCTCTCAAACCTTCTTGGTAAGGTGGTTATTTGCAATGCAAATAAAGAGGTCTTGAAGATAAAGTGAACCACTGTAAGTACTGCTGCTTTGAATGAACTGGATGTGTTAAAAAAAAAAGTCTTTGTAAACTATAAAATTGAAATGAAACTCCTTAAAATGTAATTGGTATGAGTTTCAACAACACTTAATTTCCCTCTGAGAACAATAAAGTATAATTGAATTGAAATAAACACTATAACTTCACCAAAGACACCTGAGAAACACTAAAGCTACATAGTTTCTATAAAGTAACATTTATGTCACTATTGAAATTTTTTGGAAACAGAAAGACCCCAAAGTTTGTGCAAAAAATCTCTGTGTGGCCCTTTCCACACAGCTGGTTCAAATGCTTAAGTACCAGTAAAAGTGCTTCCACTGAAGCCAGTACAAGTTTGCTGCAGGACTAGAGGAAAAAATTGCATTGGGCTCATGGGAAACAGCATCACAATAACATAAACAGACACCATTTATTTTAAGTCACTCATTTTCGGCAGGAGCTGGACTCTGCCAAGGTTGCCTTTTCTCACCGATTCTGTTCATAACCTTCATGGACAGAATTTCTAGGCACAGCCAAGGTGTTGAGGGGATTTGTTTTGGTGGCCTCCGGATGGGGTCTCTACTTCTTACAGACGATGTGGTTCTGTTGCCTTCATCAGACCATGATCTACAGCTTTTATAGCAGTTTGCAGCTGAGTGTGAAGCTCCAGGGATAAAACCCAGTACCTCCAAGTTCAATACCATGATCTTGAGACAGAAAAGGGTAAAGTGCCCTCTATTGGGACATGGTCTTGCCTTAAGTTAAAGAGCTTAACTATCTTGAGGTCTTATAAATAGCAGGACCCGAAAAATGGAACGGGATATCAAAAGGCACATTGGTGTGGCGTCAGCAGTGATGAGAGCTCTGCACCGGTTTATCGTGGTGAAGAGAGAGCTGAGCCAAAAGGTGAAGCTCTCGATTTACCGGTCTATCGATGTTCCTACCCTCATCTATGGTCACAAGCTTTGGGTAGCTTAACTATCTTGAGTTACCCAGTGACCAAAAGAACGAGAATGAGAGTTCTGGAGTATTAGGTTAGGACGAGTTCTTTTAGGTTTTTGCTGTCAACAACATGGTGTATCAGTCAGAATACAGGAAGGAAGTCAAGAGGCTTCCACATTGATCAACTGTTGAGCTGGTTTATTCACAAAATAAGGCTCAGTGTTTCAGGCTGTCTGCAACAACAAACAAGTTGCCACTAGGCCAAACATACCACAGCAACAGCGGTTCAACCAATACAAACTAAAAGATATCCAATAAGAAAAACTCAAACAACCATCTGTGCATATAAATATCCAAAATGTATCATAAAATAGCTCAAACTATAAAAATACTCCAACACCTGGTTCAAACACACAGACAAATCAAATCAAACAAAGCCGCAGGGCCACACCACGAGCAGGGATGTCCCCCCCGGCTCCAATCACCAAAAAAAAAAGAAAAAAAAAAGGTTCCTAGTACTACTATGTGGCCAAACACAACAACCACACCATGGCGGAACCTAGCAGCACATGCTGTCAAACGTGAAAATGCACCGCCACATACCAACGAAAAGCAATCAAAGATGCAATGAAAATCCAGATCACAAACAGACCTTGAGCAAACCCATGAAGGCCGTCAGAGCTTACCCACGTCCCAAGCGCCTAGGAATCCCCACAACATCACTTATGGAGGAGAAGTTCATATTGACGTAATGATGTGATTGTGACTTGGCTCTTAGGTTATGAAAAAGCCAAACCAGCTCTTTTATAAAGACCATTAGGACTTTGCTCCAACACCAATCCTGGTTAAGCGCTTAAACCACTTTGATGAAATAGCCCTACATTTAAAGCAACATTCACTTTTGAATAGACCCCCACCTGCTGTCATCAGGGAGAGTTGCACTTAGTTAAAGTTTGTCATGTAAAGACCGTTGTTAATATGATTAATTTTTGCAAAACTTCACTCATGAACTTTCATGTTTTTTCACAATATTGCCTAAATGATTTTGGTCAAAGTTGTCATTCATTCTGTTTTAGGAGCTGAAAGAAAACATTTTCCATTTTGAGGAGAATGAGCTGAAGAAGATCCGAATGGTTCTGGTTTCAGATGACCCAGAAGGTTTGGAGGATAAAAAGAATGATAATGAAGTTTTAGAGGGTGAAGATAAAGAACAAATGACGAGGAGCAGAGAAGCTTTTGAGAAGATCACACTGCACTTCCTGAGGAGAATGAAGCACGAAGAACTTGCTGACCGTCTTCAAAGCAGTACGAGGATTTCTTTAAACGGTTAATATGTTAAAAAACTGATACGATAATTTATCTTTCAACTTATTCCACATATTAGAATTAGATAACTGTATTGTACACCATCTGATGTTGAGTGGCTTTTCACCTGAAAGATATTTAACTTTGGAGTAGTTGTAAGAAAATTGAAACATTTGTACAATTATTATGAAGGCAAGACAAGGCAAGGCAAGGCAATTTTATTTGTATAGCACACTTTCAACAGCAGGGTAATTCAAGGTGCTTTACATTATTTGGTGATTTAAAAAACAAAACAAACAGATATGGAATATAACATTGGAAATTAAAAGCAAAAGAAACACACATTGCACATGATACACAATAAAGCAAGAGAAAGATCAATAAAGTAAGAGAGCATGAACACATTTCATACATATGACATCAATCATTTACTCGAAGGCAATTGTTTAGTAGGCTAGAGTTGGAGGACCTGAGTGGTCTTGGTGGGTTGGTACCGTGACAACAGGTCTTAAACATATTTTGGTGCTAAGCCATGTAATGATTTATAAACTAATAGAAGTATTTTGAAGTCTATTCTCTGAGCTACAGGGAGCCAGTGTAAGGACTATAGAACTGGGGTGATGTGCTCTACTTTCCTGGTTCTAGTGAGGACACGAGCAGCAGCATTCTGGATCAGCTGCAGCTGTCTGATTGACTTTTTAGCCAGACCTGTGAGGACACTGTTGCAGTAATCAATCCGACTAAAGATAAATGCATGGATGAGTTTCTCTAGATCTTATGGGACATCAGTTCTCTAATCCTGGAAATGTTCTTAAGGTGATAGAAGGCTCACTTTGTAACTGTCTTTATGTGTCTCTGAGAGTTCAGGTTGATCACTACGTCCAGATTTTGGGCCTGATCTGTAGTTTCTATCTGTAATAGCTAAAGCTGTGCGCTGACACTTGATTGTTCATCTTTAGGTCCAAAAATAATTACATCAGTTTTGATTCTATTCACACATTGATTTGGCCTGCATTTGTATAGCGCTTTTTCAAGTCAAAGGACTCCAAAACGTTTTACACCAAATTCAGTCAATTACTCATTCATGCACATATTAACATGGTGATGGTGGTTAGCTACATTGTAGCCACAGCTGCCCTGGGTCACACTGGCAGAAGAGAAGGTGCCGTAAACTGGCGCCACATGGCCCTCTGAACACCAAGCCAAGTGTAGTGTCTTGCCCAAGGACACGACAACCAAGACGGATGAAGTAGGGAGTTTGTCCTGTAACCTACAAGTTCCAGGATGAACTCCTACCTCCTGAGCCACGGTCGCCCCATTAACACATTGATTTTGTCCATGCATCGGCTCAAGGTTTTAAGGGGTTCATAGGCTCCTGATGACATTGTAATGTAGAGCTGTATATCATCTGCATAGTTATAGTAACTAGTTTCATTTCTTGTTGTAATCTGGGTTAGTGGGAGCATGTAGATATTAAGTGCGATTTCTGTCCGCTCGGATGAGAAGTTGCCTATTGACACAAAGAAGTCCCTGTTCTTTAGCTAAGACTCAAACAGGCCAAATACTGTATCAGAAAGTCAGACCCAGCTTTCCAGTTGTTTTAATAGTATCAGTAATTGCTTACTGATGAGTGGAAGGTTGGAGATTAGCCTGTAGTTCTGCATAAAAGGGCTGGCAGATTGTTATGATGTTATCAAACAGTGGTTCCATAACTTCTGTTTTTAGAGTCTGAGGGAAAACACCTGACTAGAAGGATGAGTTCACTATTTGAATTAGATCAGATGCAACGACAGGTAAACTTTCAAAATAACAAGAAACAAAATATCACTTATATTCCCAAACTTTAACTCTGTTTTTGGTTCTTGAATCTCAAATCCAACCACAGAAGTCTCTCTTAGAAAACGAAAACATTACACTATCATTCCAAAGTCGGCAAATATTCTTGCATGCTCTTTTCACATATCAACAACATCCTCTTTGGCAGACACAATGTCAGGGCAATTTAGCTGGAGGTGCCGCAGCTTATTTTGGGGGGGCCCAGGTTTTATTTAACCCCTTAACGTTTTTACCTCCCGTTGTCAGAGTGTTAAATATTTCAGGATCACAAACTGCCGTTTTTGACATTTTCTGTCTACATATTCATGTTATTCCTAATTTGAAAAGGGACTGGCCGAGGTAGGTTCTTGAGTTTTTCCAGTGGTCAGAATGTTTGTTTTTGTTCTCCAAAAGGAGCTGCGGTTGATTCACTGTCACGACCCTGCTGTGTATCTGCTTGTGTATGTGAGTGAGCCATCTTCCTTTATGAAAGATCATTGTTGCACAAGTCGCGCTGATTCAGAGGAAAATGAGCAGACTTCACCAAACAACCGGCTTTGTAAAAATAAGATTTGCTCGCAAACAAGTTAATAACAACAGCAAACTGAAAACACAGCAACAAGCCCAGCTTTTTCCATGTTGATCCTCTTGTTATTTTTCTGCATCTGTCATCAGTGACGCTACTCTCTGCTGAAACTGTCCTGATACACTCCGAAAGAAAAATAATGTAATGTCCAACTCACCGTTCTTAGCTGCGCCTGCACATCAACAGAGCCATCATCTCGAACAAAAACATTTTACGTCATTTTACGTCCAGTTAATGTCCTCCAATAAAGTACTTAGTCCACAAGTCTTCCTCAATCCAACTCTGCCGCTAAAAACCTTTGTAAATTCATTTCTTGTGTGTATTTCTCCGAATGTTTACATCATGACTACCAGTTAGCATGCTCTTAAAGGCATACTCTGCAACTTTCATATTTGCTCTCTGTCACCCTCTTCAGGCTTGCCGCGGAACATCACTGTCGTAAAATCAAATCTCTCTCCGTCGCTTATAAGAGGCGTTTCAGTGGCTGCTTTCCAAATCGCTTGCCCTAACAAGCGCCGTTTCAGTTCGCATCTCAAGGTCGGGGTATTTTAGAGTAAAGATCTCACAGCTAGGTATTCAGTTTGTGGGGGAGGTTGGGGTAATTGGAAAAACAGTGGGATTAGATACAGAGAACGTCTAAGCCCCACGTAGCAAACACCTCCCGACACTAGAATCAGCCTACATCTCTAGGTGTTTTTAGGAAAAAATCAAACGACAAAAATATAAATCACTAGCTTGACAAATCCAAAAGAAAAAAGTTTGACTTACATACTGAAATACAGCGACTACGCCGGAGTTTGCAACTTTATCTACAGAACCGAGTCTTACACATTAGCATCACATTAGCCTCTAGATGGCTAATGGAGATCGACCCGGTTGTGTAATTCACATTACTACTGTAAGGCATACCATGCAAAGTATGTTCATCCACCTCCACACATTGAATAAATAGCTTTCTCAGGACTGTATAACAACATCCTGCCAGACCAAACACTATAACCCCGGTGAAATCATTGATTACTTACCTATCCATTAGCAGCATGGCTAACTCGGCGTCTGTAGTACATGACGTTCGTTCCAAAAGAACTCTCCAACGAGAAAAAGCCGGCCTAATATTTACTCTGGTCTTTGGTCTCTCTCTATCACTTTTTCTTTTTCTAGCTTCTTCTGATATGGGATTTCTCGGTCTCTTTGGTGGATCAGCCATCTCTAAAGTCTCTAAACTGAGAGGCTGTAAAGCAGAACTCAGTCGGTACTTCCGGCAGCAGACCGCCGCTCAAAAGTTCTATAGTGCAGAAAAAAGCCAAGGACCCCTGTATGGTCGTGATAACTCTAAAAATGAACATAATAGATGATAAAATTCCACCATAACTTTTGAAAAAAAGATTATATTGAGTTGTAAAAGTTGCGGAATCCAGCTTTAATAGCGCACTTCTTTTTCTTCTTGATAATTATTCACGGCTGGCAAACAACAAATTGGTGTGTTACTGCCACCAACTGTTAAGAAGTGTGGACCAAAATATTATTTAAGGCAGTGGTCCCCAACCTTTTTTTCAGCCACGGACCAATTTAATATCAGACAATATTATCACGGACCGGCCATTCAGGAGTGGCGGAAAAATGATAACGGACGGTATAAAAACAACGTATATTTGAAATTAGAACAATAGACGTAAATCCAATGTGTATTCGCAGCTTTATTAACAGCGTCCTCCTAACATCGAGAAGACAACATAACATAAGTAACATACACTCAGCCCCCGAATGCTCTCTGGTCACCATGTTAACATTTAAACATACTTTTAATAATTCAAGATTTACCACAAAAACAAATACAAAGTGCATGAAAAATCTAACTCACCACAACGCTGAATCAGTGAGAGCCTTGGGCCTTTTCCCATTTCCAAAAAAACGATCGAGAGACTTTGTTTTCTATCCATCTTGCTAGCTTGTGGGATTAATTTTAGCAGTAACTATCACGTAACCAATACAAGCCTCTTGACATGTCAAGACTGAGCTATGTAACGGGGATATCCAGTCATTTTTCAAAATAAAACAGCAGTCACACTCAGATAATAAATAAAACGGAAATGCTAGAAGTTATTTATTCTTTTTGTGTGGCCCGCGGGCGGTACCACATGACCCATGGCCCGGTACCAGTCGTGGCCCAAGGGTTGGGGACACCTGATTTAAGGGACTCATTTTTAGCAAACTGATGTACCAAAGAGTCTTCTTTTACCTCGTCCAAAACTCCCGATTAGTAACCTATTGCACCCTCTGTTGGTTGTCTTGGGCATTAAGATAAGATAAGATAAGAGATACTTTAATAATCCCCGTGGGGAAATTAAGTTTCGGTACAACCAATCCAAGATCATACAAACAATTACAAACATTAACACATTACAGGATTTTGAAGACCGCGGTAGCAGCCGGCTTTACCAGCGCCCCTTTTAGCAGATAGAAATGATTCACAATAGGAGGGGGGGTGAACAGGGGGGAAAAAAAGGCAACTCAGCCCAGCCCCCTACAGGGAGCCGAGCCGAGGTGCTGAAAAAAACCACTGCAGAAACATATAAGCACATGTATCGGTCATAACATATGAGAACACAAATGGGACGGGGGGGGAGGTTCGGGAACCCTCCGTACAGAGAAACCGGTCGCGGCCATCCAAAGCACGCGCCCATCATTTCGCTGTCTGAAGAGTGGGCAGGAGTCTTAGGGTACCGCGAGCATGTTGAAATCCAGGACTGCGTGCATGTCTGTAGCTGTGGCGTGAGCGTGCGTGCATTAATGTGAGACAATGAAACTCCTCTCAGTTCAATCCCAGAGTCTGTCGCCTGTGATGTAATATACGACCTTGGGGCTGAGTCAGGGAGCTCACAGGCTCATGTGGGGGATGGGGGAGTGGGGTGGGATGGAGCGTCCTTTTGCACACACATCCAAGGGAGTTTTTGTTTGGTCTACCAAGACCAGGGAGTCGAATTCCAGTAGATAAGAAGTTGTTGTTTTAGAGACAGGCGAAGATCACTTTTTCTCTTGCCTTAGAGTCTGTCAGTGGTCCGAGTTCAGTCCAAATGGCCAAATCGTGGGTCAGATTACCTTCCAGCCGGCTGAGAACTTCTCCAAGTTATTACCCAAGCAGTGAAACGAGTCCAATTTTGCTCGCACATCACAAATAGTCTGAGTGTTGACAGCACAGCAACCTTCCTGTAGCCCAGGCAGCCTGCCAATTGCTGCCTTTAAGCTTGAAGTTTACGATACCTCAGAAAATCCACCTGCGATAATCAGCAGATATCCGGTTATCATGAATCCAATTATATAAATGTTTCCAATGTCCTCGATGGCCAAAAGTGAGAGACACAAGATCCTCCACGATGTTCCATCGGAACAACTCGGCTCTCCCTTTTAGCCGTTCTCCTGGAAATTTTTTTATTAATTGTATCAAGAGACCAGCTGACCAGAACCAGATCCAGAACCATAGTTGTTCTATCCGGAGGAGAATGCAAAGAGAGGCTCCAAAAATAGTTGACGAGACAAAAGAATGCAGAAGTAGACAACAGTAGGGAGGGAAAGAGAAAAGCGTCCATCCTCGCGGAGAGCAGGAAGAGATATTAAGCATTGTAATCTGTCATGGGCAGGCCATTCAGGCATACGTGAATGGGCGGACCCGGCCAGTCCCACCAATGGCGCTGGGCCTGCTCTTTGGGAGACTTAAACAAACAAGCAAAAAATTATATATAGATATATAGATATATCTATATCTATCTCTCTATATATATATCTATATATATATGTATCTATGTATATGTATGCTCCTCCCTGGGCTGCCACCTTATCGTGGTGGAGGGGTTTGAGTGTCCCAATGATCCTAGGAGCTATGTTGTCGGGGGCTTTTGCTCCTGGTAGGGTCACCCATGGCAATTTGGTTCTAGGTGAGGGATCAGACAAAGTGCAGCCCAAAAGACCCCTATGAAGAAAACGACAGATGGACTCAGTGTTCCCTCGCCCGGACGCGGGTCACCGGGGCCCCCCTCTGGAGCCAGGCCTGGAGGTGGGGCACGTTGGCGAGCGCCTGGTGGCCGGGCCTTTACCCATGGGGCCCGGTCGGGCTTAGCCCGAAGAGGTAACATGGGCCCCCCTTCCCATGAGCTCACCACCTGTGGGAGGGGCCATAGGGGTCGGGTGCTGTGCAGGATGGGCGGCGGCCAAAGGCGGGGACCTTGGCGGTCCGATCCTCGGCTGCAGAAGCTGGCTCTCGGGACGTGGAACGTCACCTCTCTGGTGGGGAAGGAGCCGGAGCTGGTGTGCGAGGTTGAGAGGTTCCGACTGGACATCGTCGGACTCACCTCGGCGCACGGCTCTGGCTCTGGAACCCGTCTCCTCGAGAGAGGTTGGACTCTCTTCCACTCTGGGGTTGCCCCCGCTGAGAGGCGCCGAGCTGGGGTGGGCATACTTGTTGCCCCCCATCTCGGCGCCTGTACGTTGGGGTTTACCCCGGTGAACGAGAGGGTAGCCTCCCTCCGCCTTCGGGTGGGGGGACGGGTCCTGACTGTTGTTTGTGCTTACGCGCCAAACAGCAGATTAGATTACCCACCCTTCTTGGAGTCTTTGGAAGGGGTGCTGGAGAGTGCTCCTCCTGGGGACTCCCTTGTTCTGCTGGGGGACTTCAACGCTCACGTGGGCAATGACAGTGAGACCTGGAGGGGTGTGGTTGGGCGGAATGGCCCCCCCGATCTAAACCCGAGTGGTGTCTTGTTATTGGACTTCTGTGCTCGTCATGGATTGTCCATAACAAACACCATGTTCAAGCATAAAGGTGTCCATATGTGCACTTGGCACCAGGACACCTTAGGCCGCAGCTCAATGATCGACTTGGTTGTCGTCTCATCTGATCTGCGGCCGCATGTTTTGGACACTCGGGTGAAGAGAGGGGCAGAGCTGTCCACTGACCACTACCTGGTGGTGAGTCGGCTCCGATGGTGGGGGAGGACGCCGGACAGACCTGGAAGGCCTAAACGTGTTGTGAGGGTCTGCTGGGAACGTCTGGCAGAGTCTCCTGTCAGAAGGAGCTTTAGCTCACACCTCCGGCAGAACTTTGAACACGTCCCGGGGGAGGCGGGGGACATCGAGTCCGAGTGGACCATGTTCCGCGCCTCCATTGCCGAGGCGGCTGACCGAAGCTGTGGCCGCAAGGTGGTCGGTGCCTGTCGCGGCGGCAACCCCCGAACCCGGTGGTGGACACCGGCGGTAAGGGATGCTGTCAGGCTGAAGAAGGAGTCCTACCGGGTCTTTTTGGCTTGTGGGACCCCTGAAGCAGCTGATAGGTACCGACAGGCCAAGCGGGATGCGGCTCGGATGGTTGCTGAGGCAAAAACTCGGGCGTGGGAGGAGTTTGGAGAGACCATGGAAAACGACTTCCGTACGGCTTCGAAGCGATTCTGGTCCACCATCCGGCGTCTCAGGGGGGGAAAGCGGTCTGCCACCAACACTGTTTACAGTGGGGATGGTGTGCTGCTGACCTCGACGCGGGACGTTTTGGGTCGGTGGATGGAATACTTCGAAGACCTCCTCAATCCCACCGGCACGCCTTCCAATCTGGAAGCAGGGTTTGGGGACTTGGGGTCGGGCTCTCCAATCTCTGGTGCCGAGGTCACCGAGGTCGTTAAAAAGCTCCTCTGTGGCAAGGCTCCGGGGGTGGATGAGATTCGACCGGAGTTCCTCAAGGCTCTGGATGTTGTGGGGCTGTGTTGGTTAACGCGGCTCTGCAATATTGCGTGGACATCGGGGGCAGTTCCCTTGGATTGGCAGACCGGGGTGGTGGTCCCCCTGTTTAAAAAGGGGGACCACAGGGTGTGTTCCAACTACAGGGGGATCACACTTCTGAGCCTCCCTGGTAAGGTCTATTCAGGGGTTCTGGAGAGGAGGGTCCGACGGATAGTCGAACCTCGGATCCAGGAGGAACAATGCGGTTTTCGTCCTGGCCGTGGAACACTGGACCAGCTCTACACCCTCAGCAGGGTCCTGGAGGGTGCGTGGGAGTTCGCCCAACCGGTCTACATGTGTTTTGTGGACTTGGAGAAGGCGTTCGACCGTGTCCCTCGGGGGGCCCTGTGGGGGGTGCTCCGGGAGTATGGGGTACCGGGCCCCTTGATACGGGCTGTTAGGTCCCTGTACGACCGGTGCCAGAGTTTGGTTCGCATTGCCGGCAGTAAGTCGGGCTTGTTTCCGGTGAGAGTTGGACTCCGCCAAGGTTGCCCTTTGTCACCGATCCTGTTCCTAACTTTTATGGACAGGATTTCTAGGCGCAGCCAAGGCGTTGCGGGGATCCGTTTTGGTGGCCTCAGGATCGGGTCTCTGCTTTTTGCAGATGATGTGGTCCTGTTGGCTTCATCGGAGCGTGATCTACAGCTTTCGCTGGAGCTGTTCGCAGCCGAGTGTGAAGCGGCTGGGATGAGAATCAGCACCTCCAAATCCGAGGCCATGGTCTTGAGCCGGAAAAGGGTGGGGTGCCTCCTCCGGGTCAGGGATGGGGTCCTTCCCCAAGTGGAGGAGTTTAAGTATCTGGGGGTCTTGTTCACGAATGAGGGAAAAATGGAGCGGGAGATCGATAGACGGATTGGTGGGGCATCTGCAGTTATGCGGGCGCTCTACCGGTCTGTCGTGGTGAAGAGAGAGCTGAGCCAAAAGGCGAAGCTCTCGATTTACCGGTCGATCTACGTTCCTACCCTCATCTATGGTCACGAACTCTGGGTGGTGACCGAAAGAACGAGATCACGGATACAAGCGGCTGAAATGAGTTTCCTCCGCAGAGTGTCTGGGCTCTCCCTTAGAGATAGGGTGAGAAGCTCAGTCATCCGGAGGGGGCTCAGAGTAGAGCCGCTGCTTCTCCACATCGAGAGGAGTCAGTTGAGGTGGCTCGGGCATCTGGTCAGGATGCCTCCTGGACGCCTCCCTGGTGAGGTGTTTCAGGCACGTCCCACGAGGAGGAGGCCCAGGGGAAGGCCCAGGACACGCTCGAGGGACTATGTTTCTCGGCTGGCCTGGGAGCGCCTTGGGGTTCCTCCCGAGGAGCTGGAACAAGTAGCTGGGGAGAGGGAAGTCTGGGTCTCTTTGCTTAGGCTGCTGCCCCCGCGACCCGACCCCGGATAAGCGGAAGAAAATGGATGGATGGATGGATGGATGGATGTATATGTATGTATGTATATCTATCTATCTATCTATCTATCTATCTATCTATCTATCTATCTATCTATCTATCTATCTATCTATCTATATATATATATATATATATATATATATATATATATATATATACTGTATATATCTATACAGATATATACATATAAACATATATTGTCACCCACAAGCCACCCACTAAACCCGTGAAGTTTAATTAATGTTTTTTTTTTCCACTCGTGGAACAACTTTTACGCCTGTCACCCAGAGATACCCCTGGGTACAGTAGTACCCAGGGGTATCTCTGGTCTTAGTATGTATGTATTGTTTAGCAGCCAAATTCTCAAAAGCATTGGAAAATTATTAGGTTTAAGTAATGACTCACCATCGTTAACATATAAAAACAGAAACGTTAATGCATGTTTAGAGGTTGTTCTTTGTCTAAAATGCATTCAAATTCACTTTGCTTATATCTCCAGCTAGGAAATTTAAATGGTTGGTTATCCTTGTGTTGTTTCAGGACCTATAAAAACGTAACAATTAAACATAAAACTTTTTTAATAATTTCCAACTATACATGAATGTTTTTAAAGAAAGATATGAAACAGATAATGAAAACATTTTAATTAGTTTATTTTATTATTTTCATTCTTTAAGAATCACTCGTGATCTGCCAGCAAACACTGAAATCTAACCTAAAGAAGAAGTTCCAGTGTGTGTTTGAAGGGATTGCAAAAGCTGAAAATCAAACTCGTCTGAATCGGATCTTCACAGAGCTCTACATCACAGAAGGAGGCACTGGAGAGGTCAATAATGAACATGAGGTCAGACAGATTGAAGCAGCTTCCTGGAAACCAGGCAGATCAGAAACAGTATTCAGACATGAAGACATGTTTAAACCCCTACCTGGAAGAGATGAACCAACCAAAACAGTGATGACAAAGGGAGTGGCTGGCATTGGGAAAACAGTCTTGACCAAGAAGTTCACTCTGGACTGGGCAGAAGACCTAGCCAACCAGGACATCCAATTCACGTTTCCGTTTACATTCAGAGAGCTGAATCTGGTAAAAGAAAAGCAGTTCAGCTTGGTGGAGCTCGTTCATCACTTCTTTAGTGAAACCAAAGGAATCTACAGGTTTGAAGAGTTAAAGGTTGTGTTCATCTTTGATGGACTGGATGAGTGTCGACTTCCTCTGGACTTCCACAACAATGAGATCCTGACAGATGTAACAAAGTCCACCTCGGTGGATGTTCTTCTGACAAACCTCATCAGGGGGAAACTTCTTCCCTCAGCTCTCCTCTGGATAACCACACGACCTGCAGCAGCCAATCGGATCCCCACTGAGCTTGTTAGCATGATGACGGAGATTAAAGGATTCACTGACCCACAGAAAGACGAGTACTTCACAAAAAGATTTACATATAAGAAGCAGGCAAGAATGGTAATCTGCCATGTAAAGAAATCACGAAGCCTCCACACCATGTGCCACATCCCAATTTTCTGCTGGATCACTGCTACAGTTGTGGAAGACATGTTGATCAAGAAAGATGGAGGAGAGCTGCCAAAGACCCTGACTGAGATGTACATCCACTTCCTGGTGGTTCAGGCCAAAGTGAAGAAGGTCAAGTATGACGGAGGAGCTGAGACAGATTCACACTGGAGTCCAGAGAGTCAGAAGATGATCGAGTCTCTGGGAAAACTGGCGTTTGAGCAGCTGCTGAAAGGAAACCTCATCTTCTATGAATCAGACCTGATGGAGTGTGGCATCGATGTCAGAGCAGCTTCAGTGTGCTCAGGAGTGTTCACACAGATCTTCATAGAAGAGAGAGGGCTGTACCACAACAACTTGTTCTGCTTCATCCACCTGAGTGTTCAAGAGTTTCTGGCTGCTCTTCATGTTCACCTGACCTTCATCAAATCTGGAGTCAATCTGCTGGCAAAAGAGGAAATGAAATCCAAGGATGTAGAAAAAAGAAACCATAGATCTTCAGATATCAATATCTACAGGAGAGCTGTGGACATGGCCCTAGAGAGTCCAGATGGACACCTGGACTTGTTCCTCCGCTTTCTACTTGGTCTTTCACTTGATGCCAATAGGCGTCGCTTAGGAGGACTTGTGAGACAGACAGAGGAAAGCACTGCAACCAATAAGGACACAGCCCAGTACATCAAAGAGAAGATCAATAATGATCTATGTGTCGAGAAAAGCATCAATCTGTTCCACTGCCTGAATGAACTAAATGATCCGTCTCTGGTGGAGGAAATCCAACAATCTCTAAGTACAGGAAGTCTTTCAGCACACCAGCTTTCTGCTGCTCAGTGGTCAGCTCTGATCTTCATCCTATTCTCATCAGACAAAGATCTGAATGTGTTTGACCTGAAGAAATACTCTTCTTCAGACGAGGCTCTTCAGAGGCTGCTTCCAATAGTTAAAGCCACTAACAAAGCTATGTAAGTACTGACAAGTAGCTGTTTTCACACAATATAATTCTGCTTTTAATAATGAGACAATTACTTTATATTTCTTTTCCTTTCAGACTGAGTGGTTGTAACCTCTCAGAAAGAAGCTGTGAAGCTCTGTCCTCAGTGCTCAGCTCAACAACTTCTAGCCTGAGAGATCTGGACCTGAGTAACAACAACTTGAGAGATTCAGGGGTGAAGCTGCTCTGTGATTCACTGAAGAGTCCAAACTGTGAACTGGAAATTCTCAGGTTGGTTCAAAAAAGTCGAAATCAGAGGAAATAGAGGTGAAAATACTCTTTTTTTTTACAATGCCAGATTGTTTTTAAATCCAAACACAGATTTTGTAACTCAGTGTTTAAA
Source organism: Valencia hispanica (assembly GCA_963556495.2). Classification (NCBI taxonomy): domain Eukaryota; kingdom Metazoa; phylum Chordata; class Actinopteri; order Cyprinodontiformes; family Valenciidae; genus Valencia; species Valencia hispanica. The sequence goes on along the minus strand of OY747714.1, from coordinate 39,014,350 downwards.
TTGACAAACTCCAACGTGTCATAAAAATATAAGAAATAAATAATTACATCGTGGGGGTGATCATGCATGAAGATCCTATGAATCGCAATCGGGGGTTGTTTCGCGGAGGTCTGCGCTCTCCATGTGCTTTTTTTACTTGTCACATCAAGTGCTTCATCTTAAATAGATGTGGTTACACTTATTAAAAAAAGGTTTGCAAACTGTACTGTTGAAGCTGGCTGGTCCTGTTTATTGGTCCAGCAGGTTGTCCCTGTCTCCGTGCGTACTGATGCCAGCCAAAGCAGTGTCTCTTTCAGTGGCCTGGAACATGGAGGGAACAGGATTGCCATGAATCCCCTACCCAACCTTCCTGATCTAACAGCTTAAGTAATATTCAGCTATTACTGTATATCCTCCTCTAATCTTCATGTCCAGCTCCCGGAGAACTGGTTCATACCAGTCTGACAGTAAAGCATGAACCAGCACATACCAAGTCAGACTGTCTGTAGATATCTTGCTGCCCCGGCGTCTGTCTCTCCAGTGATCTGATGCATCTTTATCAGGAACATTAAGCTGGAACAATAAGCCTGCTTCCCCTAACTCGTCATTTTGCCCTAGATACATTTACTAGACAGAGAATATGTACTTAAATCCTAATTACATAGGAATATTCCCACAACAATCTCTGTGTCACTGAAATTCCTTTTTTTGCTTTCTTGGCCATTATTTTCAGGAAGAACACAAGGATTTCATGTATGTGTTAAAGGATATGGTGTGACCAAATATGGTTAATTGAGGGCATTTCTGTAAGCAAATTACTGTGAAAAGGCACAAGCACCTAGGTACAAACATATGGGATTTATCAACAGATGATTGTGGAGGAACATGCATATGAGTGGCCATATTTGATAAATCCTGATTTTGACTGTCCATACAATCTAAATTTAATTCTTAGGATAGAATATAGGACACTTGCGAACGTTTGACAAATGAGGGTCCTGCAGTGTTTAGTAGCAATGTTGTTGCACTAACACCAACACTAACACTTAAAACTTTTTTTAAATAATAGTTAGTTGGAGTGGGTAACACCAGGGAGGATGAGCAGAGCCTGGTCAAAGGTGAGTGTGGTGAAAATCTAGAAGTGGCGTTTGAGGTTCAAGGAAGTAATCGAAAAATCCAGAGGTTATAATTCTTAGAGATGAGAATAGACGCAATAAAGAATCAGAGCAGAGCTTGGTTGTTGGTGGAATCAGGAACAAACTCAGGAACGGGATCTCTGAGTAACAGGTCACCTTTGGAGGAAAACAAGAGCAGGTACATTTATCTTTCTCACAAATGAGAAGGAGCGTAAAGAAGACACAGAGGGCTAGAGTTCCCCATGAAGGTCAACACTCAGGCGTCGAATGACTGGCTGACTGCAAATGATCTTAATGATTTGCAGGGATGCCTGAGCAAACCTGCCGGTAACCGCCCACCAAGAGAAAACCGCCAGATCGGTGCCTCCACTGAACCCTCTAGGGTGAAACCTGGGAAAGTGAAGAAAAAGGGGAAACTATCACAAAACACCAACAAGCCAGGCTCATGACAGATATTATATGACAATTTGGCTTTCCATATGATTCCATTTACGCTCCACTGCTGCTGTATCATGAGAAACTTCAAACCTTTTCTGCATATTGCTGATTAAAAACAAGCAGACAGGTCTTCAGTCTTTTTCAGGGCAATTAAAATAAATGCCATTGCTTTGAAAAATGTATCTATTTTCTGTGTGCAGGCTTTCTGGCTGTATGATTACAGAGGAAGGCTTTGCTGCTCTGGCATCAGCTCTGACGTTAAATCATCGTTACCTGAGAGAGCTGGACCTGAGTTACAATAATCCAAGAGAGGCAGGAGTTCAGCTTCTGTTGGCTGGAGTGGATGATGCAGACTGGAAGCTGGAGAGTCTGAAGTAGGGAAACCTCTGCAGTAAAAGCACTGTGCCTAATTGTTAGATACTGGGTACAACTGTAATGAGCAAACGTGATATACCCACATTACTAGCACCAGTAATTACTTACATTGCTATTGACTTAATAAAGCCCCTATTCCACTCTAAAAGGACCAATCTATTTCCAAACAGAAACGATTTAACACAGCTTATGAAAATATCATATCATATCCCTTGAACTTTTTCACATTTTGTCAGGTTCTATATTTCTATATTTATTTATGTATTACATATTTTGATGGATGTTATGTAATACACCAACACAAGTCCATCAACAACTAAATGCTTAGTTGTAAATCTACCTAAATCCAAGGATTTTCTCAGGTGTTCAAATACTTAAGTACTGCAATAAAATACAAATAAATTCTTTAAAAATCAAACAATTTGATTGCCTGAATAAAAAAAAAAATACTGTCTCTCACAGTGGAAATGCACCTACAATGTGAATTTCAGACCCCTCCATAATTTCTAAGTGAGAGAACTTGCAAAATCGCAGTTTATTCAAATACTTATGTTCCTCACTGTATGCATCCTTTGCATTTTTAAAATAAATACTAATCTTGGCCATAACTCTTTAGTCTCATCTGACTGGAGTCCCTGCTGTCACATGGGTCCCCATATAAGTTTAATGTAAACAGTAAATGGGACTAAAGGAATAGTTCTACTTTCAGTTGAGGATGTCACTAACAACCTCCCCAGTGTAATTTCCTCGTATGCATGCTGAAAGACACTGATAGGAATCTCTTACCTCTTTCTTTTAGGGTGGAGCCTTCAGGAGCCCAGTGGTTAATATCGGGTCTGAGGAAGTGTAAGTGTGTTCATTTGATTCATGATAAAGTGATACCTTAAATAATCTTCAAGTTTTCACATCACTCGTCTATTAGTCACAATCAAGGTGTTAAAAAAATGTCAGTTTATAGATCAGTTCTTCAAGCTGAACTCTGTTTCTGCTGTCGTTTAGATTCCTGTTCGCTCACTGTTGACCTGAACACCGTGAACAAATACCTCAAAGTTTCCGACTTCGACAAGAAGGTGACCCGTCAGAAGGAGGAGCAGCCATATCCTGATCACCCAGAGAGATTTGACTCTGTACTTCAGTTGCTGTGCAGTAATGGTCTGACTGGTCGCTGTTACTGGGAGATTGAGTGGTTTGGGAGAGTTGACATAGCAGTGAGTTACAGGAGAATCAGAAGAAAGGGAGACAGTGACGACTCCTGGTTTGGATTTAATGATCATTCCTGGAGTTTCATCTGCTCAGAAGAAGGTTACACAGTTTGGCACGATAAAATAGCTTTTAATCGTTCCTCCTCCTCTTCTGTCTCTAATCGAGTAGCGGTGTATGTGGACTATTCTGATGGGACTCTGTCTTTCTACAGAGTCTCCTCAGATTCATTGATCCACCTCTACACCTTCAGCACCACTTTCACTGAACCTTTGTATCCAGGATTTGGATTTGAGTTCAGGGATCGTGATAGAAAGTCTTGGATCTCGTTTTAGAGTAGTTCGTTCCAGTTAGAGGAAACCTAACTGTGGACGTGTTTACAGCAAGAAATATTTTTAGATTAACACAGACCGTTGTTTTCTTTACAATCAGTAGTATGATGTTTTGACACAGCCTGAGTAAGTAAAACTTTATTTAGATAGCACCTTTTAGGAAATAGAAATCACAAAGTGCATCAAAATTAATTAATACAATATCCAAAGAACCAATAAGAAAACAGCGTTTTTAACTGGCTTTCAAAAGAGACCACAGAGTCCAAAGTAGAGATTTCTGGAGTCTGGGCACCATTGAACTAAAGTCCTTATCTCCTTTTGTTTTCAACTTAGCATAGGGAACCATCAGCAGGCCCTAATCTTAGGACCTCAGGTACCTGCCAGGGTCATATGGGTGCAGAAACTGTCTTATTGCCTGGTGCATGTCCATGAAGTGTTCTTCATTTTAGTAAAATAACCTTTGTAAAAACATGGAGGATTTTGACAGAAACCTGGCTGCAGCATTTTGAAGAACTTACAACAGTCTTAGGGAGGTTTTGCTAAGATATGCGTAGAGTTCATTGGGTTACGAAAGAAAGTCATGAATGTTTTTTTCCAGTTCAGGATGTGAGACAATGGAGATTTTGACAATATTTATCAGATGATAAAAACAGAAACAAATCAGAGAATTGACATGTGCATCCAAAGTAAAACCAGAATCAAAGGTAAGGCCAATGTTCCTAACAGATTCTTTAGTCAAAGAACCAAGAGGTCTAGTGTCTTTTTAATCCTTGAAATGCATTTTTCAGATGTCCATCTGTTCTCCAACTTCCTAGAAATCAGTGTAAAAGTAGCTTTTCTCCGCTGCTGTAGGCTTATCTAAGACAATGTAATGTATTCCACCTGCATTGTTGACACATTGTTGTTTGAATTTGAGCCATACTCTAATGTTAAAATATTGAACCAGTGCATCTATTTTTGTAACTAAACCAATAAAATAAACAAGAAAAGTTAGTATCAGTACTTGGAAATATATATTAATATGTGATGAACCACAGTGCCTTGCAAAATCTTCATCAACTTTTTCAAATTTTTTTTGCAGCCACAAACTTCACTGTGTTGTAATTATATGTAAAGGTAAATTAGGCACAATTGTTTGTTGTTTTTTTTACAACTAAAAATCTCAAACATGTCTGATTTTTTTTATGTTTTGCTGTAGTTAGAGCTGAAATTCCTTTGGAGTTTTGATTTTGGTTTGATATATTTATGGTATTTAAAACCGTTTTCAAGTCAATTAACTTTTCACAGCTGGTCTGGTTGATGTAAGCTGTTTCCCTTAATAAATAAAATCATGATTTGAAAATTGATCTATGGATTTAATTTTGTCTGCTGTGGTTATTTTTGATGTGCCCAAGATAGGGGCTTGCCCAGGGCAGCATTAGAGGGTAAATATGAACCAATTAAAAAAACCCACCTGTTTATCTCTCGGTTGCCTCCTAAATTACTTGTAGAGTTAGTGAGGAGTTTGTGGTCCCCTATATTGACTAGGAAGACTTAGACAACTAGTTGCTGCTGACAGAGAGAGCAGATTACCTGACATACCCCCCCTTCCTATTTGAGATTATTTCTTGGATTGTGTTTGGTTGTAGGACAGCAAAGCTGAGTTATCAGTCCAGCTGAGCCCACATTGGGTGATGGTAAATTGGGATGGGTAGGGTGGACATTGAAAGACGTGCTTCACAAGGACAGTTTTCATATAGGAAGGCCAATGCTAGTGCTGTCACATTCAGTTACAAACTGGGGGCACTATATGTCCACCAGAGGGCAGTGTTTAAAAGCAAGGGACTTTATGACATTTCAGACTGTTTATATGTATGTCAGTCAGACTGGGGGTGAAGGTGGGAGTCACCAAGTAACCCGTGACATCCAACCAGGTAATTAAAAAAAGAAGTCTCTCCGAGTGTATTTCAGTTGATGTCTATGAAGGAAGCAACCATGAAGAGGAGAATATGCTGAGCTAAAAAGGAAACAGCTTTGAGGTTCGGCTGTAGTTAGACCTACAGTATATCAGAGAAGGCAGGACACTAATGGGGTGTGACGGCGCACAAAAGCCACGGTCTGGACGTCTCCTGGTTTTAAAATTAGGTTTTCTTTATGCTTCAATCAAGAAAAACAAAGAATTTTTTTAGTTTCTTTCTTATTTCGGTCAGCAGTCAACAAATGATCTATTTCAATTTCTGAAATTAAGTGGCTACAAGTTAATTGCTTAAAAACGGTCCATGTTGATATTTAGACTTTCAAAAAAAAAAAAAAAAAAGGTTTTGTGGCTTTTATTTCAAAATGGACAGCTTAGAAACGGGTGAAGACAAACGTCCACGGAGCTGATCAGCCGCCGCGGGAGCGCGCACGAGTTAGGCAACACTGTTTCTCGACGTAACTCACAACGATTGCGGCTTAAAATTCGGCAAATCCAACATTATCGACATTGAAAAAGCACAAATATCCTTGTTAAATACTTTAGCAGATGTTTGCCTCCACTTAATGTCTATAATTTTCTCCAGAGACGTACTGTGCTTTCTTTTTCTGAAGTTGTTTAAAATTTAAATATGTTTTTGGTTAAGAATTGGATATGTCTATGCTATAGCCTTGATATTAATTTAAAATAGCGTAAGATAACTCTACTGCATAGAATGTAAAGGGAGAAGTTATGTAGATTAAAATAAATTATTTTCCAACAATTTTATCGATTTATCTGGTTTGTTTTGCCAATATTTTAATGTCAGCCAACAACGTGTTATACTGTTTACGTTGTTTTTATTTTTATTTAGTTTGACAGGAAGCTAAAGTTAATTGTTTTTTTGTTACTATGGAAACTCTCCATGGCACGTTTTCACTTGAAAAACGTGATCAAACTGATCAAGCTCCTATGGTTTTACAATTACACAGTGTTACTATCTATAAATGACTTTTTGTTTAAAGGTGACAAGATTAAAGCATAAATTGTACATTTCCGCACATAGAACATCTTAGAATTGTGATTATTCTCTTGCCAAAAAGTGACAATAACATCCTGTTTACCTATGAAGGGTTAAATATGCCTCAAAATGTCTTTATTTATTTCTTATTAATTTAATTGTAGACATCACAGCATCCTGAGTCTTTTGCACCATCTTTGATACCCCCAAATCGCTAAACAGGATCATTGGACTTGCCAAAGATCGATTATAGCGTTGTGGTTACATGTGAAGTGTTAAACATGTCTCGCAATAACTTTACTTATTATCTCTTGATGCTGTTGTACCCATCACAGCATACTGGGTCTTTTGCATGATCACCAATACCCACAAAATGGCAAAAGACAACCATTTTACTTGCCAAAAATTGATTACAGCATCTTGTTTACTCATGAAGGATTAAATATGTCTCAAAATAACTTTATTTATTATCTCTTGATGCTGTTGTACCCACCACAGCATACTGGGTCCTTTGCATGATCACCAATACCCACAAAATGGCAAAACACAACCATTTTACTTGCCAAAAATTGATTACAGCATCCTTTTTATTCATGAAGGTTTAAATTTAGCAAAAAAAGACTTTATCTGTTATCTCTTGATGCTGTTGTACCCATCACAGCATACTGGGTCCTTGCCATGATCATCAAAACCCACAAAATGGAAAAACACAATGACCATTTTACTTGCCAAAAATTGATTACAGAGTCCTGGTTACATGTGAAAGGTTAAACATGTCTCACAATTACTTTAGTTATTATCTGGTATTGTTACTGTACACATCCCAGAACACGGTCATTTGCATGATCATAAAGACCCTGAAAATGGCAAGTGAGCAAGTGAGTTTACTTGCCAAAAAGTGATTGGAGCATCCTGTTTAGTCACGAAGGGTTAAATTTACCTATAAATCTCTTTATTTAGTATTTGTTGATGTTATTGTACACATCACAACATACTGGATCCTTTGTATCATCTTAATTATCCCTAAAATGGCTTAAAAGGACAAATGTACTTGCCAAAAAGTGATTATAACATCATGTTTACCTATAAAGGGTTAAATATGCCTCAAAATAACTTTATTATCTTCTGTTGATGTTGTTGCTCTCATCAGAAGACATTGGCACCTTTGCATCATCTTAGATATATATATATATATATATATATATATATATATATATATATATATATATATATATATATATATATATATATATATATATATATAGTCATGTGTTCTCGTATATAATTGTACATGGTCTACATCACTATCTGTTTATATATCTGTTGCATATGTTTATTATTATTATTTTATTTTTTCTACTATTCCACTCCTTTGTGTTTTGTTTCTTATTACTACTACTTCTTTATACTAGAGTGACAACATCTGCCAGTGAAAAATTCTTTGTATGTGCTCATATACTTGGCGAATAACTCTGATTCTGAAACACGGCACAGACTTCCAGCGAGTAGCTGAATTAGAAATTATTTGAATTAGATAATGAGGTCACTGTTACATTACTTCCGGTTTTAAGGACATTCCATATCCGTGTGGAGCTGTCTTTTTGTTCATTTGTTTCAGGATATGGCCTCTTGTTGAGTTTTTTCTCAATTTGTTTCCAAAATTGTATATTTGTTTCTTAAAATGTAAATGATGTAAACGGCTTGTAAAATATAATTCTTGGAAGTTAGTAGTTGATACAGCATTTTTAAAAGTTGCTGGATCAGTGCCCAGGCTTCCCGACTTCTCATATTTGGACTGAATTAGTCAAAGGAATTTGATATTCAGAAATATTCAGGAAGACATAGACATGAGTGGCCTAGTACACTCATGCTGATTTAATCCTGGAAACTGGAATTGTAATCCCGTGTTCAAATCCCGGTTGGTCTATGTAAAGGGTTTACTGCTGCAGCAATGCGTAATGCGTGCTATTAATACAATGATGTTTACCTTCTATGTATACAAATTATAAACTGAGCAGAAAAAGAAACGTCCTCTGACTTTCAACTCTTTTTACTTTCAGTAAACTTAATGTGTGTAAATATTTGTATGAACACTAAAAGAGTCAACACCATAAGACATAAACTAAAAATGTTTCACAGACATGTGACTAACAGAAATAGAATAATGTGTCCTTGAATGAAGGGAGGCTCAAAATCAAAAGTACCAGTCAGTATCTGGTGTGGCCACCAGCTGCTTGAAGTACTGCAGTGCATCTCCTCCTCATGGACTGGACCAGATTTGTCAGTTCTTGCTGTGAGATGTTACCCCACTCTTCCACCAAGGCACTTGCAAGTTCCTGGACATTTCTGGGGGGAATGGCCCTAGCCCTCACCCTGCGATCCAACAGGTCCCAGACGTGCTCAATGGGATTGAGATCCGGGCTCTTCGCTGGCCATGGCAGAACACTGACATTGCTGTCATGCAGAAACTCACGCACAGAACGAGCAGTATGGCTGGTGGCATTGTCCTGCTGGAGGATCATGTCCGGATGAGCATGCATAAAGGGTACCACATGAGGGAGGAGGATGTCTTCCCTGTACCGCAAGGCATTGAGATTGCCTGCAATGACAACAAGCTCAGTCCGATGGTGATGTGATATACCGCCCCAGACCATGACGGACCCCCCACCTCCAAATCAATCCCACTCCAGGGTACACGCCTCGGTGTAACGCTCATTCCTTCGACGATAAACACGAATCCGTCCATCACCCCTGGTGAGACAAAACCGTGACTCATCAGTGAAGAGCACATTTTGCCACTGTCTGGTCCAGCGAAGGTGGGTTTGTGCCAGTAGGCGGCGTTGTTGCTGGTGATGTCTGGTAAGGACCTGCCTTACAACAGGCCTACAAGCCCTCAATCCAGCTTCTCTCAGCCTATTGTGGACAGTCTAAGCACTGAGGGAGGGATTGTGTGTTCCTGGTGTGACTCGGGCAGTTGTTGTGGCCATCCTGTACCTGTCACGCAGGTGTGATATTCGGATGTACTGATCCTGTGCAGGTGTTGTTACACGTGGTCTTCCCCTGCGAGGATGATCAGCTGTCCTTCCTGTCTCCCTGTAGCGCTGTCTTAGGCGTCTCACAGTGCGGACATGGCAATTTATTGCCCTAGCCACATCAGCAGTCCTCATGCCTCCCTGTAGCATGCCTAATGCACGTTCACGCAGATGAGCAGGGACCCTGGGCATCTTTCTTTGGGTGTTTTTCACAGTCGGTAGACAAGTCTCTTTAGTGTCCTGCGTTTTTAGAACTGTGACCTTAAATGCCTACTTTCTGTAAGCTGTTAAGGTCTTAACAACCATTCCACAGGTGCATGTTAATTAATTGATTATGGTTAAATGAACATGCATGGAAAACATTGTTTAAACCGTTTACAATGAAGATCTGTAAAGTTATTAAGATTTTTACAACATTATTGTTGGAATACACAGTCCTGAAAAAGGGACGTTTCTTTCTTTGCTGAGTTTATTATTCCATCTGTGCTGTAACTGTTATTTTGTATCATTTCAAATGCACAACTAAACATTTTTTAACATTAATCCATCTCAAATAAGTTTGTCAACCGTTTATCTTAGTATCAAATAATTCAAGACAAATCTTTATTTTTAATGTACACCTGACTGAAGAAACAATCCCTTTTTAAATGATTTAAAAGCAGATCCCTGCAATGTCAGCATTCACAACATTCTGTTGTACAAAGGTCTTTCTGTGCTCGCTTGCTATTTCATCTCTTCAGTTCTGAGATGTCACATCATCCTTGGCAGCTGCATTATGTTGAAACTAAATGTGTTCCCCCACATTTTCCGGTGCTGTGCTCCAACATTTCAAGGAGGGACAGAAGAGGACGTGAGGAGGCATGTTGGGGAACACCTCAAACATGACGAGAGGCCCTGAGCAACATTTAAAAATAAATGTGTACAAAATAACAACTGATCATAATGTTTTTTTTATTATTCTCTATCATCTACTGTTGCTAGGTATTATATTTGTATTTATAACTACTTCCTCACAGTGCCCCATACAGTTTGAAATTATCCTGAAATAGAACTTGTACGCTAATGTAATTTTGAAAAGGTGTTAATGTTAAGCTTCATGATAGCTTCTGTATGCCCTGGCATACACACAAACTTTGAATTTAAACATTGAAATAGCCCCATGTAATGATTGGTTTTGGTAATGCTAATAGTTCTGTAGCTAAGCAATATAACTGAGTGGCTTTGGTAAGGGATATTTACGGTATTTGGCTGCAGCCTTAAGGCTAAATGCGTTAGATGTAATTAACAAGATGTAATGAAGGTAGATGTCAGCTTCACCTGGTAGTCAGGAGCAGAGGGAAACAAGATTTTATAATCCTGTGTTATTTTGAATGATTCTTAAGATAATAAAGTAGTTTTTAAGAACATCTATTTTGTCATGTACAGTAGTTCTGAACTATAATATATTTGTAAATATTTTAGTAGTAAGACGTCCTGTAAAGGTCAATATTTTGGTTATATAAGTATCGATAGGACGTTTCTGCGCTATATTTGAACCTTGACCAGACGTGCTGTCGACGTCCAAATTGGATGTCCGGACGACGTCGGGAAAACTTTCACTCTGCACCTGCCAGAGACGTCTTTTCGACGTCGGGCAATCACGTTGACAGGACGTTGTTTCGACGTCGTGCAAATGAGATAAACCAATATTTCAACTCCATAAAATATGTGACAAATAACAAAAGCTGTTAAGATTACGAATGCAGCATGTAAATATATCAGATCAGACAACTAGTTTCCCCGTGATTTTTTCCTGTTTTTTTTTTATTTCTTTTTTGTTATGCTGTTAATCCTCTTTGTATAATGGTTCAGCAAGATTGCCTATCTATTTCTGTTTATTTGTAAAGTGTAAATGGCCTTGATCTGTAGCCAAAATAAATCTACCCGGAAGTAGTTCCTCGCGCGCTTACGTGGCTATGACCGTGCTTCCGGGACATATCGTAAAGTGACAAGTACAGGTGTGGGGGTAAACACCTGGAGATATGGTATCCTGCTCTCAATCAGTAGCTGACCGTGTTCAAAGCCTGGATGTCGAACCGTAAACCAGGCTCCCGCAGGGGCAATAGCTTACAGGACGGAGCCAGCGGCTCCAAGAAGCCCCATCTGGGCAGCCATGTAGCTGCTCTTATCCTAGCAAGGGGAGGGAGCAAAGGTATCCGACTAAAGAATATAAAACTGCTGGCTGGGATTCCTCTCGTCGGCTGGGTGCTGAGAGCGGCTATTGACTCCGGAAAGTTCGACAGGTAGGTTCCACGTTTTATACCGACGTCTGGACCCAGGGCCGGTGGTCGGAACTCATTTTCAGCCCTGGAGTTTCATGCCTTAGACCGCCCCACTTTAGTTCACGACGCATATTAAAATAATGTAATTAAAACCTCAGAATATAAGTCTGCAATAGGCACACTGTTCTCTACAGCCTTCTAAGTCATTGTATTTTTTGAAAAAATAAAATTTCTAATTCAGTGAAAAAACAGTAGCATAAGTTTTGTTTCACAGTGAAAATTTATTAGAACAGTAATTAACAGGATAGTATCAGAATCTATTTTCTTTAAGATTTAGTATTCATAAATATCCACACATTGACATGAAGAAAAAAAAAATCTAATAAAAACAAATATAAAAAACTAACTTTAAAATAAAATGTATTGCACCTTCTAATGACAATATTGTAATATTTGACATGGAAAGCACGTTCAAATTAAATTGAATTAATTCAAAGCAAATTAAAAGTTTCCAAATGGCAAAATATGCAGGCTTAATTTAATTACTTTTATCCTATTCCCTTTCAGTTGTGGGCTTTGAATATTTAAATTAAAAAACATAATGGGTCACTAGTTACACTTGGACATATAAAGTTGTTACACTATATCGTAACAGTGATCACTGCAAAAAAAATGCTTTTCTTACTTAGTATTTTTGTCTTGTTTCCAGTCCAAATAGCTTTAAAAAAAACTTGCATCAAGATGCATTTACTAAACAAGTATGAAAAAACACCTCAAAATTAAGTGATGTGTTGCTTAAAACAAGGTACATTATCTGCCGATGGGGTAAGAAAAATAATTGTTTTACATTTAGCTTGTTTTAAGCAACAACAACAACAAAAATCACTTAATTTTTAGGTGGAGTTTTTTTTTCAGAAAACAAGAAATAATTTCTTATGCCATTTCACTTGTCTAATAAATGTATTGAATTAAAGGGGCTATATGCAACTTTTTCCCCAAAATAAACATAACAATTGACTTTTTATTTGACCATTTATGACTCAAACATCTCCTGATGATCATACTGACACCTTGTCAGCTCACAGTGTATGCACCTACAAGCCTGTAGCCAATTTTTTCTATTTTCTGTCGGGTCTGATGTGACGTCAAGCGCGTTCATGTTAAACGTTTTAGATCACTCTGCCACCACCGCTAGTCAGCAATTAGCCTACACTCGCAGGCAGTTCAATGGATTGTGCGAATACACAGAAGAGACCAAGGACAACTCTGACACCAACAGTAACTCTACATAAGACAAAGAAAGTTAAACCCCTGACAAGTGTCCGAAAAAGATCGCAGATTGAGAGCGACCGGCGTAGGAGCGCGCGCTGCGAGCGCGAGCAGAAAGGAAGAGCAGTTCCGTTTTTTTGGCGAGTTTAAATTTCAGAAAATGTAAGAATATTTAGATATTTGAACTGGAAACAAGTAAGATACTAAGCAAGAAATACTTTTTTTCCAGTAATAATGTTTGCTTATTCACACACTATGGTAGGCTACAACAGCAGCTTACCTGTGTTTTTCACAGTGAGAGCATTAGTCTCTTCACAACTGGTTACTGGCTCGGTTTCTGACACAGAATTACATTTTTTACATTTATTTCTCACCACAAATATCCCCTTTTTACAAAGCGTTCAAGTCAATTCAGTTTCATTAATGTATTGCTGAATCATCGGGTATCATTAATTATCTCAGGTCATTTTTCATTGAGCAGGGCAGGGCTCTTCATTACTATTAGTTTTTCTGAATGACGATCCTACCTGCCCATTCTGGTGTGTTGGGCTCATGACTGGAGCTTGGTAACATTACTGGGCCTCGCTCTTCACTGTTGGCAGCAAACTGAACTAGAAGCGACTGCTGCTGAAGAGCTACAAGAAAAAGTTTGATACTTTAACGGTGGTTTGCAGACAACGTTGTTTTGCACGATCGCTAGCATCTTGCACTGCTTCCTAACCATAGACATAAATAAAGAATAGACCCTGCATTGGCAAGAAATGCGGCCGCCATCTTGGACCGGTACTCTCGTCTGCAGACTTCCACCATAGCAGCAGCAGTTATTACAAGATACCTGAAAACTGTGTGGCGTTCTCGTGTTCAAATCAGCGTACTGTTGAGTGCAGGGCTCGGGGGATAACTTTTCACAAGTAAGATTGAGCATTTTTATTGTTTGTGTTTTGTAAATATATTATTACTGTACTGTATTTATGTCCACCAGCTAAATCTTAGCTAGCTAAGGTTAGGTACAGCAAGAAGGCTGAGACTTTATAAATCATATATTTTTAAACCACTGACACATCTGACACAAGAATGCTACTGTAGAAATATTTTTTTACTGGTATAAAATCTCTCTCTTTTTCACCCATCCGACCGTTGAATAGATTGCAAACAAGTATACTGATCATTTTGGCAGCTTTGCGTCATCAACAGAAATGCCTTCTTTCTTTTTTTTTAAAGAAAGGTTCTAAGAAATCTGATAGAAGTAAATAGGAAAATATGCATAAAATGGGAAGATATATATATATATATATTAACAGAATTGAAGAATGTCATACATATATATATATATTAGCCTATATATCATCTATATCATATATATATGTATATTACTCATAAATTATATTGTGTGTATATATAATAAAAATGGCTGAGTAGTACTTTCTGCTTCTCTATCTTACAGCATTGTGTGTTTTGCAAACATTTCATGAGTAAATCAGAATATTCTATTACTGTTAAGCCAATGAATATAGAAACAGGCCGAACCATCTGTCCTGTATCATAGCTAAATGTTTGCAGTTAGCAGACAAATAAGCGCAATAAAATCAGTTTAGTATTTAGCGAGTTATGATTTAATAAACACGCTGATACTGCATTGTGTCTGCCAAACAGATTACAAAGTGGAGCGGGGGATACCGGCGCAAGATGGCGGCCCCACGGCTCATCAGCGCCAATAGACAGTAGCGGTCAATGCGGTGTCTATTCTTTATATAGGTCTATGCTCCTAACTACCTTAATGTTAGCTTACTTTCGGGCCTCGTCGTCTTTGTTTGGTTTTTTTAAAGAAAATGGGTGTATTGGGGCCATTGTGAATAAAAAGAAAAAAAGGAGTAAATTTCTGTCAGAAGAATTTGAGATTAATTTCACACATTTTCATGAAAAACTTGGAAATACTCTCATGTTAAAGTCATAAACTTTTATTTAACAGTTAGACTTATATATTTTCTGAAATTTTAAGATCAGGAAAAAAATACTTTGCTGAGATTTTAAATCATTTATGTCCAACAGAAAATCCCAGTCCTATAAGATTTAAGTGTTAAATTTACGAGTTGCGCATCTGGATAACTTCAAAGGTGTGTAGTTCATGCAGCTCTTTTTACGGGATCAGAACGACTTCTCCAGGGTTCGACATGAACGAGTCGAGAAAACAGTATACTGCTTCATAAACTGTATTTTCTATTAAACAAGTGACTATTACAACAGCAAACCTTTTTATAAACTGTATTTTCTATGAAGCAAAGACCTGTTAAAACAGTATACCCAGACCCCGTAACAAATACTGGTATGCTGTTTCGTAGTAAAATAGGCCACATCGACAGACGCCGCTATAAAAATACATTTCCGATATCTCAACATCGACAGAACCCCAGTGTTGTGCCATGAAGTGATCGGCTTCGAATTGGGCAAATCAAACATTATCGAGGCTAGAAAGCACAAATTTCCTCTTTAAGAACTTAAGCAGACATTCGTCTCCATTTCCAGAGACTCGGCGTGTTTCATGTTTCTATTTCAGAAGTTGTTTAAAGTGTTTGGCGTTTTATATAAACAGTCACTATATGTAGCTAAGCCTGAATGTAATACTTGAGATTTAAAGATATATTTCACTATGCTATAGCTTTGATAATAACAGTAATTAAAAAAATAAATAATGTAACATAACGCTGCTGTATTGAATTAAAGTGAAAATGTATTAAATGAACATTTTTACAGCGATTTTTAGCAATTAGTTTGTTTTGCTAATATTTTAATGAAATACGTGTTTTTTATATATATATATATATATATATATATATATATATATATATATATATATATATATATATATATATATATATATATATATATATATATATATATATATATAAACAAAAAAATCATTCCCTGGCATTTGTTTACTTGCAAAAACTCCTATGGCTTTACAATGACACCGTGTTACTATCTGTAAATGACTTTGTTCTATTTAAAGGGGACGAGATTAAAGCATGAATAGTACATCTCAGCGCATGGAATGGAATACCTTTTTAAATTGTGATTGTTCACTTGTCAAAAAGTGAAAGAACCAAAAGAACTGATGTGGGAGTACTTTCTATGTTGAAACTTGATAACAGGACACGGAGAAAGTTAAGTTACATTCAAGAACATTTATTCGTCATCCCAGCTGATGACTGTGATTTACTCACAACCATTCCCCGCTCAGACAGAAAATCTCACAAAACCTCATGATATTAAATATGACTGAAGTCAAAGGAGTAAATAAATATGGATGATGAGGCAGTGGCAATAGTGTGTGGACGAGTTTTAACAAGGGGGGGAAAAATGAAATCCTGGTGTTGGATAAAGGAGTGGACAGAGCAGGAGCTCTACTTACTATAACAAAGATATGGAGGTGGATTTTTATTTTTTGACTGGCTGAATTTTATGTTTGCATTAACAAAGCCAGAAAGAAAGAAAGAAAGAAACTGCAGATTAACACGGTTGGGTGTTTCCAACCAGAGAAAACCTGTAAAACATGCAGAGCAGCGAGGCTCCAGGATCAGGGTTGTTTCAGAGAAGTTGACAATGAAGTACAGAGAATATAGGGTGAAGCACTCCATTATCTTCTTATTTTGCCTTCAAGCAGCCAGACTTTCTTGTATTTCACACGTTCTTGTGCAACATTTCTCCAGGCTTTCTGAAAGGGTTTGGCTAGTTGTTTTGTAGACTTTTTGCCACTCTTTTAGACAGACTCTTAGTTCGGTTCTTTACTGCTAAGAGATTGGCCTAGGTGTGCCTTAGAGGCCGACTGATGAGGGTTTTTTTTAAAGGCCGATACAGATTTTCTTTCCTTTTTTATTTGGTCGCCGATGGCCGATATCTAAAGCCGATTATTTAGCCTGATATCCAAGGGAGATGTATATAATTTTTAGCAGCACTCCGTTGTCCGAGGATGCCTGTTGATCAGGATTTCCAGCGGCCCACAAGGAGTGGGATGACCGGTGCTGCTGTTGAAAGAGCGCTGGATTTGTATCTCGGATCCAGCAGAGTAGAAAGCACCAAAATTACAATCAAATTTGTTGAAGCGATTCTGCCATGACATCGCTCGAAACATATCCCATTAAAACTGAAATCAATACACACAGTACATCGAATTATAAATAATAAATAACCAAAATAAATACAAACATAACTTGTGCTTTACAATCGGGACTCAGTAGACTATTTTCTTTTTTTGGTCACACACACTTTCTATTTTACCTCTTTCGATTTGTGTGCGACGCATCGTGTTTGTCTCTTCTTTTTCTTTTTCCGGTGAACACGCCAAGGTGTTAGGGATGTAAGAAAATATTGATACACCGATATATCGCGATATTTTATTTCCTGATATTGTATTGATATTCAAAACAAAAATGTAGTTTGTTTTTTAAGGATTTGAATGGAATAATTAATGACAGTAATTTTTTTTTGTAAAATTAAAAGCATGACCTTCTTCGTTCCAGTGAATCAACCAGATCTAGTAATAAAACTGAATTTGTTAAAGTTTGAAACAGGTTGGAGTGTTTAGAATGATGGGACAGTTTTCCTACAGTTAAATGGAGTTTTAAAAATCACAATATATCTTCTTACTCATACTATCGCGATATATCGTATCGTCTCCCCTGTATCGCGATACATATCGTATCGCCAGATATTTGCCAATACACATTCCTAGTAGGCTTCACCATTACCAAACTATTATGTAGATCAATACAATTCTTACAAGCATTACACAAAATTTATTAAAGCAAAACAAACAAACCAAAAACCTTTCAAAGGTGAAAAAATATGTGCGACAGCTACAAACTTGAATTAAGATGTTTTTTGGATTTTATTTTATTTTTTACATTTTTTTTATTCGTAGTGTCTGGGTGTCAACAGACCACGATGAGATTGAAGAAGTAGCAAAATCCTGGGGGGCCAAAGTCCACCGGAGGAGCCCAGAGGTCTCCAGGGACTTCTCCACGTCCCTGGAGACCATACAGGAGTTTCTCAAGAAGAACCCAGGTACGAGAAGCTCACGTTGGACGCGAGATGTCCGCCGCTGCCCGAACGTTCAGGGTGGAAGATCACAGATGAGCGTTTCTTCCTTTCACAGAGGTGACGGTGGTTTGCAACATCCAGGCTACGTCTCCGTGCCTCCACCCGTCTCACCTGCAGGAGGCCCTGAAGAAGATCACAGAGGACGGGTACGACTCCGTGTTCTCCGTCGTCAGGAGACACCAGTTCCGCTGGAAGGAGGTCAAGAAGGGAAGTGAGTGAAACAAAAACCGCTGTTGTGTATTTTGTTGTGGCAAGTTCAGACCATCCGTGATGAACTACGTCCTCCCCAGTTCGACTCGGATTGGACTCATTCGGGGTTCAGCTGTTCAAGGCGCTGAGCTTCTCTGTAATAGATGCTAACTTCTCCTCCCTTCCAGGTGTCGAATGTACTGAGCCGGAGAATCTGGACCCTGGGAACCGCCCGCGGCGTCAGGACTGGGACGGAGAGCTGTATGAGAACGGATCGTTTTACTTCGCCACCAGAGACCTCATCATGGAGCATGGACGCTTGCAGGTAGCTGTTCTGACTCGGTTATCTCTCAGCCCCCGAGATTTTAATGCCGAAGCCTTCCTGTGGTGACAACCTCCAGTCACAAGTTTACATCAATGTCTTCATAATTTAGGGCTTTTAATTGGAATATTCCAAGCTTTCTTATCTTCCCAGGGTAGGCGATGAAAATCCGCCTCTTTGTGAATTTTTCCGGAGAACATATCTAAAGTGTTGGTAAGAAAATGTAGCTTGGGAACCTGAAATACCGAGGCTCAATGCTACTGGACACGTTATTGGCTGTTGTTGGCAGCAAATCCAGGAACACCATTCACTTTCCTTGCTGCTGATTGGCTGTAACCCCATAAGCGACATGTTAGTTGCTGTGGTAGTGCAAAGACTGTTTCCACTGTGCGAATTAACGCATATTAAGGAGGTATGCTCGATATTGGATTTTTTTACTGAGATGGTCTAAACATTAATTTAGGGTATACACAGGGTCTTGAAAAGTATTAAAAGTTAATCAATTGATTTAAGGAAAATTAAGACCCTGATAGAAATAATTAATTTATTAAAATGTTAGCGGTAGAGCAGGCGACCCATATCCAGAGGCTATAGTCCCGACCCTGGAACCCTGCATGTCTTCCCCCTCCCTCTCTTCCTGCTTTCTGTTTACTAACTGGTTACTAGTGCCTTACAAAAAAATCCACCCCCTCCAAAAACAAAGAAAATGTATTTACATGCTTTTAAAATGCGTTTGCCTATCAAAAATACACACGTAAACTAATAAAATAAAGTAATTTTTCATTCTTTTATGACAGCAGTTTACTCGGGTTTCCGTACCACGTGACTTTACGTATTATTGCTACAAACGTGCCGAATGTGATGCATCCTGCTGATTGTATAGTTGATTGCAGCGAAGCGAGGCTGTAATGTACCGACGAAAATGGGGAATGCGTGCTCTACACGGAGACAAAACGGGTATAGTTCCGAAAAACGGTCTGTAAAAACGGCTTCGCGATAATTAAAACCTTTGTCCACATGGATTCACACAAACCGGCTTAAGATGCTGCAGTACATATGCCGGGCCCACTGGTGGCGCTGTGACACTACAAGAGAAAACACAAAAAAGAACACTGAGCATGCTCCGTCAAACCAACGGCAAACACGATTAATCTAGCTTCAAATGAGAGCTTTACGCTAAAGCAGACGGGGTCTGTGGTTCTCCGGATCCATTTTTTACTGCTGGTGATAGAGGGGGGACAATAAATCGTGTTCTAGGTACCAAAAAAGCATTTGTGCCACCCAAACCTGGCTAGGCCTCTCACGGTAACAAATTTTGCTGGACGAGAAATTGCCCCTGAAATTATTGCAATAAACGAAAACGTTTTGAGACCATTTGCAATGAATGTGATACTAATAAGTGTACATCCTCTAAAAGATCAACCAACTTTAATTTCTAAAGAACATTTACCACTGCAACTGGAACACATTTTTAATATCCAATATAAATTAACAAAACAATTTAAAAAATTTATTATTGGAAGAAACATTTTTTAATTCCCCTTCAAAGAAATACTAATCACTAGACTCGGACAAGAAAAACAGGCAAATCTAACAGTTCTGTAAACAAAAAAGTGCAAACCAACAACAAAAACAGTGTTTAAATAAAAATGCATCCCATTTTACTCTACGCCGACTACAGATATATGGACCATATCTGCATTTTTTTCATCCAGTCACTTTGTTTTCCTCACCTGTCTCCCTCTTTCTATCAAACATTTATGCAAACGGAAATTATTGCGGCTGGACAAATTATCGAGCTCATTTGAATTTATCATACAATTAATTCTCTTGTTGTTTACTGTAACAGTCCTAATCCCGCCAACCCATCAATTCGGAAACATTATACAGTATTAGGCTATTACCCCTTTATCTACATTTGCTCCTTATTTTCCTGAAACCAGTCAGCCTCGTTTATCATGCGGACAACCGCTTCGTTACTGGTCTGATACAGGGAGTGTGGAGTATGGTGTGTACTAATGGATAACGCGGTGACGTCTGTAATCCTGCAATCTTAACACATCTCTATCAGAAACATTGTGCTCCAACAACATGCTTGTTTTCTTTAACTTGACCTACTAAACTGGTTGTTACGCTAAAACAGGAAATGTAAATGAATTTAAATATTCCTGTTACTTGGTTTAAACACAAATGGAGATTTTAGTTGGACAGCGATCCCAAACACATGGGTAAAGGAGGCTAACATTACAGTTCTGGAATATAGCTGGAAGTTTAATCCTATTTATTCTATTTATTTGCATATCTTCTACAAGTCTGTTGTGGAGAGTGTAATCTCTTCGTCCATCATCTGCTGGGGAAGCAGCATCAGAACCAGAAACTTAAAAAAGGCTCAACAACCCAATAAAGAAGGCTGGTTCTGTTCTGGGGATGGCTGTGGAACGACTGGAGATGACTAAAACTTTAAACTATTTTACTATGTACTAACTATAAATCTCGGGGGAACGTGCTTTTACGTTTGTCGGTCCGACATTATGGAGCAAACTTTCACTTGTGGTGAGACAATCCAACTCTGTAAGTACTTTTAAATCAAGATTGAAAGCCCATTATTTTTAACTTTAGCTTTTGGTGGTTGACGTTTGTTTTATTTGGTTGTGTTAACACTTTTAGTATTCTATATTCTTTATTTATAATGATAATAATTCTTTACTTTATTGATCCCACAGGGGGAATTCACATGCTACGGTAGCATATACAAACAAGAAAAGGAATAAGGTGATGAGGTAAAAGACAGTCAGCAGTATAGCTATGGTGGAAGATGAAATAAGTAGGATAAGATACGATAAAATACAAAAAAAATGAGTTCACAAAAGGAACTGTAGTATTTATATTGTACTTTTACCCAGTTTAATATGATGTTGGGGCAGTTTTTGTTGTATCCTGTTATTTTTTTTGTTTGTCCTTTTCAATCTAACTGTACAGCACTTTGGTCAGGTGGGATGCTGTTTGTAAAGTGCTTTATAAATAAACTTAAACTAATTGGAAATTTTTTTAGGATTGTATTGAAATGACTTTTCTTGTAAAGTGCCTTGAGATGACATCTGTTGTGAATCGGCGCTATAAATAAACTTGATTGAATTGAAAATGATGCAAAGAAGGATTCTTCATAAAATCAAGAACATTATGGACAACCCTGAGGGTGGTCTTCATGAGACTATCCTACAACAACAGAGCGTCTTCAGTCGGAGGTTTCAACAGTTTCGCTGTAACACAGACCGCTACAGGAGATCCTTCCTGCCCACAGCCATCAGCATCTACAACAACTCCTTGAAGAAACTTGAATTGTATGAGTTACAACACCACCTAATTCCCCTCTAGGATCAATAAAGTATTTGTGAATTTAATTGAATTTCAAATTTGTGGACTGTGTCTAAAAAACACATGTGCACCAAAAAACCGACCACTTTAAATGAACTCTACCAAAGAGCGGTCAAATATTGTCCCAGAATTGCACCAGAAGCTTGACGGCTAAAGAACTGTTGAGTTGTAGGATCTATAGCTGTGGACATATATCTGACACTGTATGTATAGTTTTGATCTTGTGTGGATTAGAGAAAATCAACAGCTGTTAAGCTCTGATCTTCTTTCATTCCACCATTGACTACTGTCGTGAATTCGCCTCCAACCAAACAGCCAGGGTGGTGTTTGTATACCACTTGTCCTAATATGCATATTCTACACATACCTTTTTGTAAAGCCATCTAGTGGATAAACGTATACCCAATTATGCCTGATTCACTCATTTCTCACACTGAAAAGCTAAGTTTGTTTCGTTACATTTAAACTAAATATCTATTTAACAAAACGCGGAAAGAAAAATAAATACGCAAGAAGTCTGTTCAATTTGATGATTTTAAATGGTGAAAATGAATGGTGAGCGGACGTCTCATCCGTTTCATCTGTTTAGTGTCTCTGTTTGTGTTCGACCCTCTCCAGGGCGGCCGGGTCGCCTACTTCGAGATGGAGCCGCAGCACAGCGTGGACATCGACGTTGACATCGACTGGCCAGTGGCGGAGCAGAGGGTTCTCAGGTGAATTAAAATCTGTATTTGAGGGTTTGACTGCTTTGATACTTAAATGAAACTGTAAATTATGTCGGATTCTCTCGTTTTCAGCTTTTAACCTTCTGTTTCAAGTTCTGGCTCAATCATTTTCCCCCTCTGGATGTCCTGCTGTACTTTTTCCTCTGCTATTCACGTTTGGGTTCTATGCTCCTTCCAACAGGTTCGGTTACTTCGGCCGCGGGGTTTCCCTGATGTTCTGTAAAGTTTCCGGATGTTTGACGGATGGAAGGATCATTCTGTCCAAGTTTGGAGAGGACGCCGTCTCCATCCACAGCAGAGACACAGTGGGGCTCAGGATGCTGCGGAAAGACGACGTGAAGGTCGGGGCCCGTCGCCGTTTATCAAAGCCTGTCGATGAAGCGTTGGCCTGCGTCCCATAACGTGTCGCAACGTCTCTGTTCTCCAGGTGTTGCTACTGATCTCCAAGGAGGACCTTGTGATCCAATCGCTGCTTGACAAGCTGGAGAAGATGACGGGCTGTGACGTCCTGGTGGTCGGAGAGGAGCCGCTACAGGATGTGCAGGCGGAGGTGGAGAAAAGGAAGCTTGACTGGAAGGATGTGGCCTACATGGGTAAAAACAGGCTCCTTTAAAGCTTTTTTTGACTAAATTTTTCAGAGATTTTGATGAAAATGAATGTTTAATATGAATATGTCAGCCTGGTTGTGTGTAGCTTTGGGTACTCGTATCTGTAAAACATGATTTGTAAACCGTAAAATACATTTTGTGCGCAACTTCGGTTTCTTCCAATTGTGTGTGTGTTCAAATGTACAGACGAATATCAAGAAATTACGAGTACAAAACACATTTACACACACGCACAATTTTAAATTGCATTAACTTAAAACTAAGAATTCAAAACGGCTCCTGCGCACACAAATCGTTAAATAAGTAAGTATGCACCAATCGCCTGATACACACAGACGAAACCACGTTTACACACAGATTAAGGTCACAAGTGCTCGAGGGGTTTTGAGACTCATTTCACGCCTCCAGATTTGTGCGTTCATGATGCGTTTAAATGCTGGTAGAATGCTGGGGCATCTGAGTTTTCTTATCACTTTCCCTCTAACGATATGCCACTTGTGCATTACACCATTTAAACAGAAAACAAAAGTAGTTTTAAGTTAGTCTAATTTGAAATTGTGTGTTAATGTATTTTGTACTCATAATTTCTTTGATATCTGCGTGTACATTTGAACGCACAGTTGCAGGTACCCAAAGTTGCGCACAAATATATTTTACGGTTTACAAATCATGATTTACAGATTTATGTACCCAAAGCTACACATAAACAGGCTGACACAACTTACAAATATGGGTCATTTACATTTTCTCTAAACCAATTACACTTTTGTACCTTTAAAAACAAGATCATTGTTTTTTATTTTTACACAGTAAAACTGTGAAACATGGGGGACCGTGGCTCGGGTGTTAGGAATTCGTCCCGTAATCGGTGGGTTGCCGGTTCGAACATGTGCGTGAATGACTGGATGTAGTGTGAGGGTTAGGGACCACAGCTGCCCGCGAATAGCTAGAATCCGTGAATGCGTACACTTATAACTTATTAACTGCCTGTTTTAATTGTTCGAACGCCTTTTTATGCATTAATTCGCAGTGGTGGTTCTACATTGAATTACTCCTTGGGTGAGGTCCCCTCCTAGTGACCCCCCCCCCAAACGCACGCAGGCACAAACACAACTGGATGCGTTTAAGTTATTACATTTCCCTGATCAGTTTACTTTGATTTTAGTGCTAGGATTGTTAGGTGTTTGTGATTTGAGTTTCTTTTTACTTAGTGTTTGTATGTTTTTTTTCTTTCCACTACGTTTTCCCCTCTTTTGTTGTTTTTTTCTCTCAGGTGTCTGTACTTTTCTGATCTTTCCTTATTTATTTAATTAGGTCTTATTTCACTCACTCGTGTTAGTCTTTCTTATTTTTGTTAGGTTCTGTAGACCAGGGGTGCCCAACCCTGGTCCTCGAGATCTACCATCCAGCAACTTTTAGGTGCATCCCTTCTCATCACAGCTGAATCAAATTAAGGCTTCGTTACCAGGCCTCTGCAGAGCTGACAGACTGCTGATGAGGGAATTTAACAATTTGTTTCAGGTGTGTTGGAGCTGGGATCCATCAAAAATTTGTAGGATGGTAGATCTCGAGGACCAGGATTGGGCACGCCTGCTGTTTTCTACAGTGTAGATCAGGGGTCTCGAACTCCAGTCCTCGAGGGCCGTAGTTCTGCGACTTTTAGAGATGTCTTTAGTTTCAACACACCTGAATCAAAACATCAGGTCATCAGCAGAAACCCGTAGAACCTTACTACCTGCAGAGGAGGCAGCTGCAAGAAATATAAGTGGAGCTCTTGAATTGGCTGCTTTGCAAACATCAGCCAATAGCGTGTCAAGTGGCGCTGGCCTACGTGTTTCATATTCCCCGCTGTATTTTCTTTTGAACAATTTTAGATGTGCTCCACGAAACAAATTGGCGAGGAGGCACGTTTTTTACATTTTTTTATTTACAAATAATTCTGAGTCACGTCAGATATATTAGCAAATATCCGGGGGGGGGTTTACTGTAGTTCAGTCTGACAACAAGGCAGCAAATATATTACAAATTAGGGATGTAAGAAAATATCGATTATGCCAATACATCGCGATATTTTATGTGACGATACTGTATCGATATTGAAGAGCAGTGTAACAATTTTGAATGGAACCATTTTTAGTAAAAATTTAAAGTATAACTGGTGGTTTGTGGCTGTTTTCACCGTCTTCATCTAGATCAACTAGATCTAGTAATAAAACTGGATGTGTTAAAATATGAAACAGGTTGGAGTGTTTAGAATGCTGTTACAGTTTTTATACAGTTTAATTCAATTTTAAAAACGACAATATATAGTTTTACTCATAGTATCGCAATATATCGTATCGCCATCGCCCCCCCCCCCCCCCTGTATTGGGATACATATCGTATCGCCAGATTTTTACCAATACACATCCCTACTGCAAACTGATGCTTCTGACCAATCTCTGTCATAACCTTGGCGTTATCTTATCCGTCTCCTTACAGTCATGTTGCCAATCTCTCCTAACGTGATGGTGCATAACAATATCTACACAATGTCTGGATCCAGGGGAAGATTGCATTGATTTGTTTTTTCAGTTCTGAAAAACTGGTAAATGATTAAAAAAAATGTATTTTCTAGCTTCATTCTTTGTTCCTTTGTCTAACAGTTGAATCTGGCCAGCAGTCTGTCTATTCGTCCATTTATTTGAACATCCACGTCTTTATCAGTTTGTTTGTTCATCCATCTGTCGTCCGTTTGTCGACCCAGCGGTCTGTTTGTTCAGACATTTGTCTGTTTGTCTATCGGATCATTAACCGGTTTATCCGTCAGTTTGTTTGTCCCGTTTCTGCTCATTACAGGTTCTGTTTTTAAACCCTGATCTCTGTAGAGAGATCTACTGCAGATCCATGATGAAATGTTACATTTACAAGTCTAAAACTGACAAACTTTGGAGATTAGCATCTGGGAAGGTCTGCAGTTTGCTGAAATGAACCTGCTGTAAGCTCGCCTCCCTGATGGGTGTGTCATGTTGGCGGAGCAGTAAAGCGATTCAGTGTAAATACTTTCCTAAATCTCCCCTCCCAGGCAACGACGCAGCCGACGCCGGCTGTCTGAAGCTGGCGGGTCTGAGCGCGGCGCCCGCGGACGCCCCGCCCAGCGCCGCTCGGGCCGCCAAGTACACCTGCAAGAACACCGGGGGGGCGGGAGCCGTGAGAGACTTCGCCGAACACGTGCTGCTGCAGAAGGAGCAGGCCAAAGCCCAGATGAAGCAGGACCGGATCGACCGCAACAACTTCTGACGTCAGAACCTATAGGAACCACAGTAGCTGGGGCACATTTATATGAAGCACTCGCGCAGAGGTCGCCATGAGCAACAATACAGAATCACAGCGGCATGGAAAAGATGTTGGCTTCAGAGTCAACAGGGTTGTTTAGAAATGCAACAAATCATGTAGCCAAAAACTCGCCTCTTGGCGAGGACAGAGCTACGGCCGAGTATTAGAGCCATTGTTGATAAAGGGGGGAAGAAAATGGCAGCGGCAGAGAAAATTCCTGCCAAAAATAAAGAAGATAAAGAAATGTATAGATTTTCGTTTCACATATTTACATAAATACATGGCTTTTCTCTGATGTGGAAAAACTTTTCGTCACTTAAGGCACAAATTTATTATGTTAAAACTAGGAAATTTTCCTGACATCATAAAGTCTGACATTTGCAACAAAAAGTGACAGAAGTCCACTAAGATTGAGGTTGTAAGATCGGGAATTGCTTGTCTGGATATTTTTTCAAAGCGCAAGTCATAGATCGGGGCTCTTCAACGACATTTCCCGGTTTCAGACTCTCCTTGAGCGAGAGCCAGAATACACGCCTGAGACGGTGAGGAAGACGCGCGTATGCATCGAGTTATGACTTTTGCCTTTTACCTATGGAAATGTTTAATTTCTTTCTCGCAAATGTCCAACTTGTTGACTTGAAATTAAGGTAAAATTTCTTTGTTAGTTTTTTTGGGGGGGAGAAACTGCTCCATGGCCTCCGTTTGTTTGTTTTTTTTCTGTCCTTTTATATACAATGGCCCTAACACTTTGTCATACAGATTTTCAAGCTAGTCCACAAAATGTTTCTAAAAAAGTGAGGACGTTCCAGTCGTTACAGAAAAGGATTACGGACACTGGAAAAAAAGATGAGTTTTTTTCTGACTTTTTTTCTCAGAAATCTGTGAAAAATTTCCGAAATCTGAGATTTAAAAAAGTCAGAATTATGAGATTAAATACTTTTTCTTATTTTTTTTCATTGTCCCTAATCTTCTATAGAACCAGCTCTGGTGTGTTTGGGATCTTTGTTCCAGCTGTGTCCAGGTTTCCACCATCTGGCTGCTGATCTGAGATGAAGAAGGATTCAGAGTCGATGTTTTTTTACTTTTATTATTCCATCCACTGCACTAGTGCTAGTGAAGGCAAAACAGTCCCGCAGTATGATGCCACTACCACCATGCTTTAGAGTCGATACAATATTCCAGGCGTTCCTCTCCAGGTAGAATTTGCCTAAATTGGCCTAAACGTTGTCCAGCAGAACGATGATCCCTAACACTCATTAAAACTGGGTTCGGACCGGATGAAGCAAGCTAACATTAAGCTTAGTTTGTAGAAAAGCTGAACAAAATTCAAGCTTTTGTCAGTTCTCGTTATCAGAAACGGTTTAGATAAATCGTGCTTGAAGATGAGTGAATGTGACCTTGATCCAGTCTGGTCAAATCTGTTAACGACTCGGCTTCTAGTGCATCTTAATCTGCATCATCCTGCCTTCAACACTGTTAACACTAAAAGCTGACATGTCTGCATGCCGCTGCTTCTGCACGTCTGAATTCACCCAGGTTATCGTTCATGGTTCCCTGTGTCGTTCTAAATCGGGTGGTTGGGTTTTTTGTTTTTTACAAAGTGTCTTAAAATAATCTGGTGAGAATACCCATGGTGTAGGACGAGGAATAGATTTGTGGGTTAAGCTTGAATCTTTGCTGAACTAAAGCAGATTTCTGTGCTTTCTATGTAAGGTTTAAGGCACTTTTCCCAGATTGTTTTGCCACTTAGAAAATCTTTTCGGTTTCATGCTGTCTGGTGGAGGAGGTGTTTGGCTTTATGAAAGTCCTGTTCTGTATCAGCGATGGCTTAAATTAGCTGTATTAATCTACAAGCTGTGGAACTGTTCGTCTCTAATGTAGTTCACTCTGTAATAGGTTATGTTTGAATCAGAAATTAAATGTTGGGGATTAGGTTTTTAATAAAATTATCCAATCAAAGACACTGACACGTTTTGTTTTTTGCTTTCAATCAGACGCGATACGCTTTGTTTATAGTTTAGTTTGTTTTATGGGATCATAAATTGAGAGGGGGTAAAGGGGAAAAAAAAGTTTTGTTCCCAGTAAATCAGATTCGGATCTCCTGAAAATAAAGGTAAACAAAAATAGTTTGAAACATCTATTGTGCCTATATAAGCAGCTTTCAGTGTTATGCTCCTCTTATATGGAAACTTCCAGACCACTG